>BMAW01018561.1:102563-163592 GCA_019974015.1 Nephila pilipes | reverse complement strand
CTTGTGCTTCGTATTGCTATTTGTATCTATTGTGAGTAATTGTTGTGAAACATGATTCCAAAATTTAAAGTAAAATTTCCTAGAGGAGTTATATTTGCTAGCTTACACTTGCGGTTCAAATTTATATTTAAAAAGTAAAATTATACATTAAGGTTATTGAATCTAATTACTAAAATTTTAATACTATCTCTTTCTATAGCTATAAATAAAAGACGTATAATAAATAACGTTAAGAGACATTATAATAAATTAAGTGAATTTCTTTAATTTCAAAAAATTGCTCAATGCAGTGAATGTAATTCTTAGGTTGTATTTATCTGTTAACTTTTTTCCAGCATTTTAACTGTTTAATGGCGTCATTTTATCCTTTTTTTGTGTTATCAATTAAATTTAAAGCAGTAAAAAATTTAATTTGATTCTTATAACAGTTGCGTTATTCTCGTATTTTGAAATTATTTTTACATAGCAGCATCAAAATAAATATTTGAACAATTATTCTTCTAAACACTTTCATATTTATGCCACAACTGTTACAGATCTGTGTTTAAATTAATTTTTTTACATCGAGAATCTGCAACTTATTTGCTCATAAATTTATTTTTACATGATTTCAAAATCAAATTTTAAAATGAAAATTAGGCATTGGCTGTACAACCGCTTCTTTTATACGCTTTAGCACTTTGGCCTTGGCAAGCGCCACTTACTTTGCCACTTGCATTTTGGCCATTTTACGCATAAAACATGCCGCTTGGCGCTTTGGCCGCTGCAGCACTTTTGGCACTTTACACTTAAGCACTTGTGATGTCACAAGATTTTTTTTTGCTGGACTTCAAAAGTACTTCGAACAAATAAAAGAGACCACCTTCAGTTCAGCTTTAAGTATACTTAAAGCCGTGTTCGGATCTTTCATTCGTTTAGAGCATTTTTAAAGGTTAAAGGAGAATCTGAAACAAAATCATGAAGCAATCTTTTTTTTAAGAGTTAGTGGTGAAGTGGCGCTAAATTGCTTGCTGCGGTTATGTTAAATAATCTTAAAAATAGTTTTAGCAGGATTATAATTTTTATTACATTTTATCTCATTTATAAAATAGGTCAATATGAAATAATACTTAATTTTAATTTTAGATTTTTTTTTTAAACTTAAGACTATGACTTATTGAAAAAAAAAATTACAATATTTCTTAATTAAAATTTAAAACTATACTTCCTATGTGAAAACAAATTATTTAATTATCTTTATTTCAATTTCTTTAATCAATCAATGTGAAATATAGTAAAATTGATAAATATATTCCTCAAATATTAATTGATTGAAGATAATATAAATCAAGGTTCAAACATTCCTAATTATAAGTTGTGATTAAAGAGAAAGAAAAATACGATAGAAGATTCTCTTGCAAAATATATTGCACATATTAGCATTAGAGATTTGTATTTATTATAAAAAATGGCTGTGGAAATAATAAAAGCAATGTTACATTTTCTATTTGAAATACGAGATACAGATGTTCAACAAAAAAATGAAAACATTTTTGTTTTTTTTTTTCTTTTAATGGAGTTTTCATCTATTCATTGTATGTCAGGATCAAAACTTTAAAACTTTTTTCTCACATTTTAAAGCACTCAATTGAGCTGAAATTTTCTATATGGAACGATTGTTTTTTGGATGACAATGCGATAATTTAATTATAATTGATAAAATCTGGTGATTAAAACTAATTATTTAAAATTAAATTTACCTAAGTTTTGCCTTCAAATCACCAAATGGTCGCCGTCCGTCATAGATGAAGTCATTTGTAAACTCTCTTTTTGTTAATCATTATTTTGTTAAAAAATTATTAATAAATTTTACTATGCACTTTCTTCCTGAAGTCTTGAAGTTTCAAGAGAACCCCATGTTCAAAAACTTGTTTTATACCGTGTTATTTGCTTATATTATGGTATGAATAAAATTTAAAATGGTCTTAGGCTACTGTTCATAGCAAAAAAAATACGATTCGGAATGTTATCTTACTTTAATCACCCCTAATTATTTGCACAGCAAGAATTCTATGTTAAAATTCTCTCCTAAAGATGTTAGACAAAAGTGAAACAGAACCCCTAATCGTAGAAATTTCTCGAAAAAAAGAAACAAACATTTTTATGGCTGCCATACCTGCCTTCCTGGTAAGCGGCTTCAACTTAATTTGCCTCTACTTGGCAAGAATTGCTGAAAATGTTTAGTACTGGCTTTGCATTTTTGGTAGAAACTGCTTCGGCTAAAAGCTTCACAAAACACATGCAGAGCAACCAAAGTACATTGAACACCAAAATACTTAGGCCACTTTACACTTTCCTTGTACAGCCCAGGCTACACTTGCAAATTTTTTTTTTTTTTTTTTGCATTACAGAATTAATAGTAGGGTAATTAATAGAGTTGTGAAGTGATCCACATTTTTCATAAACCATCAGGAATTTAATATTTGTCTGAAATATGGTTTTGTGATATTTCTAGTTTTTTAATGAGTTTTAGCTCCCAAACTCAAAATTCGGCAAAAACAGTTAAGAATTGTTTGAAGAATCCTAATATAGATAAGCAACTTGTTATTTCTAGTCATTTTTGAATCACTAGGGATTAAGAGAGTATTTTAAGGAACACAAATAAAAAACTGTCTTTCATATTTTCTGCTTTCTTGCTTTTTTCGAGAAATTTCTACGATTAGGGTTCTGTTTCATTTTGTCTAACATTTTAGGGAGAGTAATTTAAATATAGAATTTTTTACAGTAAATAATTAGGTGATTAAAGTAAGATAACATTCCGAAATCGTATTTAAGTTATGAAATATAGCTCTAAGAAATGTCTATTTTTAAATTTATTCATACTCATAATATAAGTAAATAACATCGGTATAAAACAAGTTTTTTGAACATGGGTTCTCTTTAAAACTTCACACTTTGCGGAAGAAAGTGCATAGTAAAAATTTATTTTTCATTAATTTTTTAACAAAATAATGATTAACAAAAGAGAGTTTAAGCAATGATCTCTTCATTTTGGCGACGGATTTGGCGACCATTTGGTGATTTAGCGTGAAACTTAGGGTAAATTTAATTCTTTAAATAATTAGTTTTAATCAATTAGATTTTATCAATTATAATTAAATTATCGTATTGTCATCCAAAACAATCGTCTATAGAAAATTTCAGCTCAATTGAGTGCTTTAAAATGTGAGAAAAAGTTTTAAAGTTTTGATCCTGACATACAATGTGAATAGATGAAAACCCATTAAAAGAAACAAAAATGTTTTGTTTTTTGTTGTAACATCTGTATCTCGTATTTCAAATAGAAATGTAACATTGCTTATTATTTCCACATTTTTTTATAATAAATACAAATCTCTAATGCTAATATGTGCAATATATTTTGCAAGAGAATTTTCTATCGTATTTTTCTTCTCTTAATCACAACTTATAATTAGGAATGTTTGAACCTTGATTTATATTATCTTCTAATCAATTAATATTTGAGGAATATACTTATCAATTTTACTATATTTCACATTGATTGATTAAAGAAATTGAAATAAAAGATACTTAAATAATTCTGCTTTCACATAGGAAGTATAGTTTTTTAAATTTTTAATTAAGAAATATTGTAATTTTTCAATAAGTCATAGTCTTAAGTTTAAAAAAAAATCTAAAATTAAAATTAAGTATTATTTCATATTAATCTATTTTATAAATGAGATAAAATGTAATAAAAAAATTATAATCTCTGCTAAAAACTATTTTTGTAAGATTATTTAACATAAACTGCAAGTGCGCAATTTGAAGCGCCACTTCACCACTAACTCTTAAAAAAAAGATTGTTTTTTCATGATTTTGTTTCAGATTCTCCTTTAACCTTTTTAAAAATGCCTTAAACGAAATGAAAGAACTCGAACACGGCTTTAAGTATACTTAAAGCTGAATCCGAAGGTATTCCTTTATTTGTTCCGAAGTACTTTTTGAAGTCCAGCAAAAATCTTGACATTTCAAGTGCTTTTTATTTGTATTTGTGAAGGGTACTAAAAGCAAAACGTTTTAACTTTTCAATGGTATTTCATGAATGCAATTGAAGTCAGTCACTTCTCGGTTTTATATTGATAAGAAACGATTGCAGAAAATCCACTAGTAAACGTTATGTGATATTTTGCCGAATATATAATGTGAATAAAGTATATTTCGGTTGCTATTAAAGTGATAGCCCATTCATTATCATCATATTCAAAGTAAAAGTGTACTACAATTCAGCTTTCTGTAGTATATTTGTATTTGTGTTTGTGATACGAAAAGTAATATTTCAGTTTGTAAAAATAAAAAATGAATGCCTAATTTTTTTCATTTTAAAATTTGGTTTTTGAAATCACGTACAAATAAATTTATGAGCAAATAAGTTGCAGATTCTCGATGTAAAATTAATTTAAACACAGATCTGTAACAGTTGTAAGTATAAATATGGCGTTTTAGAAGAATTATTGTCTTCAAATATTTATTTTTGATGCTTATCTTTCCGCCATGCAAAATAATTTCAAAATACGAGAATAAATTATAACTGTTGTTAAGAATCTCAAATTAAAATTTTTTTTACTGCTTTAAATTCTAATTGATAACACAAAAAAGGATAAATGACGTCATTAAATAGTTAAAATGCTGGAAAAAAGTTAACAGATAAATACAACCTAAGAATTCACATTCACTGCATTGAGCAATTTTGAAATTAAAGAAATTCACTTAATTTATTATACGTCTCTTAACGTTATTTATTATACGTCTTTTATTTATAGCTATAGAAAGAGATAAGTATTAAAAATTTTAGTAATTAGATTCAATAACCTTAATGTATAATTTTACTTTAAATATAAATTTGAACCGCAAGTGTAAGCTAGCAAATATAACTCCTAGGAAATTTTACTCTAAATTTTAATCATGTTTCACAACAATTACTCACATGATACAAATTAGGAAACATGGCTGTTAGAAGTCAAGAAAAATGAGTGCAAAATAACTTTTTTCACGTAATATGGTTTTATTTCGAACTCAATAAAATGTATTTACCTTACATGTGGAGGCAACTTCCATACAAGTTCTAATTCTATGAAATAGCAATGAAATTCAAGTTATATGAGTTGTGATAAATATCTGTAAGCTTTAGAATATAAGTTATATTCCTATATTTTCAACTCATAAATTCTGTTTAGAAAAATACTATCAGTTATATTATATACTTTAAGATATTCCAACATTTAAAAAGGTAATATTGAATTTTATCATAATTTAAAATTATATTCATCATTTTAAAATATATAAAATAGCAGTAAATTGATAATCAAATCAAAAATTAGCAGTAAATTGATAATCAAATATTCAAATCTAAATTTAACAATAATATTTTTTGCTAATCATTATGATAATTCACTAAAAATACTCTAATGTGTTGTGCCTACAAGCATTCATTTTTATAGAAAAATTAAATTTATGAAATTTCTTTTCAATTATATAACTATTAATTCATTTTGAAACAGAAGGACATGCGAATTGATTCATGGTATGATGAAATAGATGTTTTGCTTTTCATTTCGGGAGTATTATTAACCAAAGGACATGCAGATATTAGTCGTGGTAATAAATATAATTAAAATTCAGTAAAAATTGAAAAAATAATCAATTTTGAATAATTTTCTATGTATTTTAAGCTAAAAGTAATTTGCATTCAGCAGTAATTGGAAAAAAAAATGACGAAAATTCGGTTATTATTGTATTAATGTAACACTACGAGATTACGTCCTCTTTTTGTCATTTTTAATTATGCAGATAGATCAACAGTCACATTAGAGTTCTAATCGTACAGTAAATCTACTTGAGTTTGTTAAGATATCAAAGTAGTCAAATAAAAATATATATTTAATCAAGCCTATTGATTCCTTTCCTATTCACGTCCGAATTTAACGCTTGATATAACAACTAATTACTTAATAATAATGAACCAATTAAGTTCTAGTACTTAGTAAAGCATTACAGAAGACTTCAAATCTTTGACCTTTTATAGATATTTTCTGCGTGCATTCCTTGCACGCCTTACTTAGCGCAGAAATGACACAAATGTCAAACGTTGGTAACTTCAGTACACTATCTCTATCACTTACCAACAGTATTAAAAGCTTCCTTCTTATGCATATGGGTCTTCTCAGTTCTATTCATTACACTTCAATAACTCTATTTTAATCTATATAAGTCACATTTCATTAATTCGATGAGATTTTCAATTCAAGCAACATCAGAAAAAGTCCCAAAGTACTAGTTGAAGGGGAAACGTTACAAAGCAGGATGGGGCTACATGTGGCCGATCAAGACAGTAAAGAAATAGGCCTTAAACCAAGATTTCTTTCCTGAACATAAAATCATTCAGGCAAAACTAGATCCATTTGCAAGGCAAGCAAAAGGCAATTTTGATCATTTCCCTTTGTTAGGAAAACAGAAAGTGTCTGAAAGTGTTTCTACTAAGATTAGGGATCATCTGTAGAGTTCAGAGGTGGAGGTCATAAGAAGCGTTTAGGAATTTACAAAAAATAAACCTAAATTCAATTTGCAGTCTTATCGCTCCACTGCTGATATTGACACATCATCTGAGGAGTTTCAGCTTGAACTTATTGAGATGCTGTCATGTCACACTGTGAAATAAATGTATAATGCTATTACATTAGTAGATTTTGACAAATCTTTTTCTGCTGAAAAACATTCGTGCATGAGCAAATTTGTTGCGAAAATGCTATTCATATGTGGATCTGCACATATTTAGGAGCAAAGTTTTTCGTATTTGAAGATCAACAAAAGTAAATATAAATGATTTTTGACAGATATTAACTTACATGTTGCGATGAAATTCTCCACTAGCAATATATCTCCTGATTTAAAAAAAAAATGTAGAAAAGAGTGTTAGGAATATTTATTCATTAAAACTTCTAATACTATATGTGCTTACAGATATAGATGCTGTGAAATTAGCACAATAAATAAATTGAATAAAACCATTACTGTTTTATTTAATTTACATATATTTTTTATTTTTATGGTACAATTTATACCTTTTCTGAAATGCAAAGTTAACTAATTTAATGTAATCATTTTAAAAGGACCACTTTGTGGAAGCAAAAGCTAGAAGCAGGCTTTCGCTTTGACAAAGTGGCCCCGAGTCGAAATAATTGCCTGCCCCTGTTGTAGAGTCTTACTAAAATGTTTGCATAAATTATTTTTAAATTCCAATACCAAAAAAAAAATTCCTAACAAATTTACGAGCAAAAATAATAAAAATATTTCATACAAATTAAACCTATAATTTCAGTTTTATATTTGGCTAACTAAAAACAATATACTCGTATGTTCATAACATACTCGAAAAGTAAACTTTCATCACAGTTTAAATACAAATTATATAATTAAAAATTTAGTTATTAATTTTCAACGGATGTTTGAAATAAACATGTATATAAACTAATAATAAATTACAAAAAAAACTAAATCAAAAATAAATTAACCAAATTTAAGATATAAAGCTAAAACTAGTAAAAGCTATTATTATTACAAATTAATAAATAAACTTATCGTAAATGCATATAATAAACCAATAAATTCCAAAAATGAAGCTAAATTAAAAGGTTAAATTGTAAACTAAAGAAGACAAAAGTCTACAAAACGAAATGAAGTGTTTAAATTACTGTAAGTATAATACGAGGTCTGTTCCGAAAGTACGTTCATTTTTTTTTCACAAGGAAAATTTATTGCCCAACATAAATAAATAAATAATATCATTGTGAACTATATACCTTGTACCATGTTCTACATAGTCGCAGTTTACATTGAGACATTTATCGTAGAGTGCAATCAGTCTGAAGAGACTCATCTGGTAAAACGTGGCATCTTGAAAAGTGCAAGGAAATGTCACAAAGCCTGCTCCACCTCAACATTGTTTAGGATGAACTTGAGAACGACTAATGCGCAGTCTGGTTGCCACGTCTGACATCGTTATACACCTGTCCGTTAACGCCACGTCTTGTACTCCAGCAGTGTTGTTTTCATTAGTGGATGTGGAGGAGCGCGCACATCAATCTTTATCCTCTTCACTCTGCCTTCCTTCATTGATCATGCAACACCAGCGTCCAATTATTTGATGAGACATCACCTGTTCACTATACACGAACTGAACGCGTTCATGGATGACTAGTACCACGTACCCATTCATACCGGATTCCAGCAAAACTTCTTGTGCCACCCATGCTATCAGTCATGTCTCAGATACGCTGGCTTGCTGCATCTTCGGATATTCTTTCCTTCATCTCTCTCTGCATGCGTCCTTCCTCCTCCAATGACGCTACTTCCGTCGTCAAACCAGCAACGGGTATGGGTTCTTATGGCGGTTGATTGTTTCATCTGGTGTATCATGTGTGCTCTTTCAAAAAAAGGATGGAACTCACTTCCGGAACATTCCTCGTATTAAACAAAAATATATAAGAATACTTACTAAATATTTATATAATCTAATAAAAGGAATTAATAAACTGTAGCAATATAACATTTAACAAAAGTTAATATGCAATAATGTAAACCTAGCAATTTAATAATATTCAATTACTACAAAGGTCATAATAGGCTGCATGTGTGAATGCATTTTATAGGTTATTCTCTCTCTTGCAGTTTCTCTTACAGTCGGAGTTTTTATTTTTGGTACGATTCCTATTTTTCATATACTTGTAAGCTGGAAATCTTTGCGTAAAATGTATTGAAATTTTATTAATTTGAATGAAGTACTTGTTTGAAAATGATCAATTCATTAAAAATAAATGTTAAAGGAAAAGAAAATTCAATTGGAAAATGAAAATCTAGCGAATGAAAATAAATTATTTGACATACCTTGTAAAGAAATTAAATAATGAACTAAAAACTGAATGCTTATACACACACACACACACACAATACCACCAACACACACACATTTAATATACACTATACATCATATATATATATGAGTATTATTACATATTATAATACTAAAATTTTCAAATTGTTTTCTTCTACCTCAGATGGAATTAAAGAATTATTCTAAATCCTTTTAAAATAAGACATATTAGTTTTCGAATATTATTTCTCACTAAAAAATAAATTTTTCAAGTAGAGTTTGAAGAATTATAAATACATCAGAAGTAACTATTGAGAAAAAAAACATAAGAAAGGCAAAATGATATAAAAATAGAAAAACGATAACTTAGCGAGCTTTCTAGCTCGTAATCTAGGTTCTTGACTCTTTAATTTTACCAAATCAAGCGAAATTAATTACACTCTAATATAGGTTAATTAAATATGAAAAATCGAGCCATTTTAAGGTTTAATTTGTGCATCGCAGAGCTTAATTGCTGAAGAATTTTTAGAAGTGTCAATTTTTCTTAATTAACCACACGTCAAAAATGTAGATCCTCCATCCCATTTATGCTAAGGAATTCATTTTAGTTCAAAACACTTAGTCGCAGAAACGGCCAAATTTGAAAGAAGAGTATAGACTTTATATAAATTTATAATTTGGAAAACAGAAAAAAAGAACGTAATTGAAAGGTGGTTTTTGCTATAGGTCTGTAGAAAATTTCTTCAGAAACGAAAAAAGGAAAAATGAAAAATGTTTTTTGAGGATTGAATAAAATCTTGTGTTTTCATGTTTTGTGAAATTTTTTGTCATACTTCTAAATTCATGTTTTAGTTCATTATATTTTTCTTTTCATTACTTCTATTTTGTTCTTTTATTTAATGAATAAATGCATAGCCATAAAATAATAAAAATTGTACAACATGCAAAAACTGACCTAACTTTTAAAACTTCAAACAACGTGGTTTTAATTTTTAAGGAGTTCTTAATTTATTTAGAAAAACTAAGTTGTATAGAAAATAAGGAACTAATTCAATAAATATATGATTAAATATTTTAATTCCTTCGCCATACATTACTCTAAATTAAGAAACACATTTTTCAAATTCTGAACGAAAATTTTGTGCTTATTGTATGAGAAAAATTACGTGGAAGGTATACACAGTGAAACATATTGTTAACAATTGTAATTGTAACATATTATTATATAGGTGTGTAAGGTATATGTAGATGTGTAGAACCATGTGTATGTGTACATCATTTTAAAAGAATTTCGTTTTGAGGAGTGTATGTGAAAAAAAAGCTTCAATGTTTCAAATTCTATTAATTCAATGCCCAGGTAAAATAAGGCACACAATAATAATACCAATACGCTTAAATACACACACAAACACACACAATGTTGATATATATATGTATATATTAATAATTTCATGGTAATGTGGTTGCATATATTGATAAATGAAATTTGTCTTCCCTATCGTTTTATTAAAATATTCTTAATAACTAGGATTTTCAATTTAAAACTACATTAACTTCCACTTTTAATTATAGTAATTATCTTTTTTCAACTTCACGTCTAGATCACAGTTTAATCTTGTTTGGCGCAGCATAGCCATATCTGGCTCTTGCGCCAATAAACTTTACATTCACTCACTCACTCACTTATAGTAATTTCCTTGCAGAATCTATTTCACGAATTAACCTACCCCCGTCCTCTGTGACATTAATGTGTTTGGTTCCATTTAATGTTTTCTTTATGTACGAACACCTGCTGAATCAAACTCGCAACCTCACTTTCTGTTCTTTCCTCATGATTGGACATTTATAGCAAACAAAAGTATAAATAAAAATCGGTATTAATTATTAAGAGTAACAACTGTCTTATTCTTCTGGTCAACACCAACAATAACATCAAAAAGACGTAATAATCATTAATTTAAATCACTAATTAATCGTTAATTTAAAAGTATAAGTTAGTTAAATACAAAACTAGGATATCACAAGAAAAATTGGAAGAATAAATGAAAACAAAAATGGAGGCAATGTGACATGAATACAGTTCCGTACTTTGGAGTAGAAAAAGTATGATCAGATAAAGTATAATCCATGAATAATCGAAATTTTAGAAAATATTTGAATTTGAAATTAGAAAAAAAATAGTAAACAAATTCATTAAAAGCGAAGTAACTGAACATAAACTTAAAAAAAACCCATTTATATACTTATAAATAATAATATTAAGAACTATGAATATATAGCTTTTACTACTTACAAAATAGTTCTGCTCATTCTTTACAATATGACACAACAAAATTGTAAAACTGCTAATCTGCTAAATAAATTAATGTACAAAACTAAAGAATTTAATTAAAATACCTTTACAAAAAATTTTTAAAATTATTTAAAAACTTAAGCCAAATAATCTAGTTAAATTTAAAACTTTTTCCAATAAATTTACTTAAAAGAGAAAAAAACTAGACATTTGAAATTCGTTAAAGAAACTATTTCTTGTAATATATGTTTTCCTCTGTTGAATAAAATTAAAAATAAAATAAAATTTAAAAAATTAAAACAAATGTTCTATGCAATATTTTGCAAAGAACATATTTAGCCACAAAAGGAGCGCTTTTTTCTTAATAATTATTATTAAATTACTCAATTAAATATAAGATTAAATTAAATGATGAAACATCAAAAAATAAGCAATAGTAAACATTTCCGATACTTATTATTAAAGGAAACGAAAAATTATTAAATTGAATATATTTAAGCTAAATGTAATTAAAATTGAAGAAAACGATAAAAAAAATGAAAAGGGATCTAGCACTCTAAAAGTGGTATATATATATATATATATTAATCTCTTTTATTTTACATAACATAACTATTAATGTAATAATATTTATCTTTTTATGGTTATATATCTATTCTTTGTTAATTGCTTTTAAGAATTTAATTCGAATTGTAACCACTAGGAGGTGAGTGAATCTTAAGATCAATTTTGCGTTACGAAATATATTTTACTTCGGTATTTATTTACAAGAGCGTTTATGTATTACATCAAAAAAAAATTTTTTTTTGAATATATATTTCAAATTTATCTATTTGTTTGGTGTAAAAGTTTATTCGGTATTCTTGAAATTAGTAGAATAAGTAAAGATAAGTATAAATTTTATTTCATTTCCTTAAATGAATGAATAAATCAAATAAAATTTGGTAACGAAAGGGAATTAGGGATCATATTATATTAGTTGTTTTAAACTCATGACTTGATGTAAGTAAGATTTTTATATTTATGCTTAAGTTATATGTATTCCATAAAATTAATAAATATGCATATATTATTTTTAATATTTTACGTTTGTTTGGCTGTAATGAATTTGTATTCCATGGTATATCCTTTCTGTTATTTCCGTGATTTAATTGCTGTTTGAAAGAGGTTTTTGGTTTTATACAATTTTGTTATATTTGTTATACAAAGGAATTTTACTGAGTGTTTAGGGATAGGTCCATAATACTAGTATGCCCACGTATTCTCATTTTTATGTCTCTATGTCTCAGAATTTTCTATGTCTCCGTGTTTTTATCTTGTCTCATATCTCTTTTTTTTCTTAATTTTTGCTTTGTAGGTTTAGATGAGGTATTTTTCTCTATTAAGATCATTGTTTTAAATTACACGCTTAATTTCATACAGTAAAAAAAGTTATTTTTTATTTTTCTATTGCTGGGTACTTTAATTCTTATTTACGAATTTATTAACAATCTTGTATTTATGTTTAAAGTTCTTCTTACAGTAATTTAAAGAAACCGAATTGGTAGTAACTTTAACTGTATTAATTTCGGAATAAAAGTATTTTAATGAGTTTTAATTTATTTTGCTATAGTTTTGTAATTTAATGTTTATATACATGTTTATTTAGTATTTATCTCTCTCTCTCTAATTTATATACATATATATATATATATATATATATATATATATATTAAAGTTCATCCTTTTTTTCTTTAGTGATCTATAAAATACTTTTATAAGTGAGTTCACTAAGCATTAATATCTTCAGAACATAATTTATCATCAAATTTTACGTAACTTTAAACTTATGACTTATACGCAGGATATTTATTTTAATTTGAATAAGTCTTATAAAAATTTATCTGAAAATAAAATTTTGTTTGAATTTTAATAAGAGTAATTCAAAACATGATAAAGTTTTTTTTTTTTTTTTCTATTTTAAGTTTTTTCCACTTTGTATTAATTTTTGTTTTTAATGCTTTACTTTTGCTTGAATTAGTACTCATTCTCTCTGATAAAGAGTATTACTATGCTTCCCGTTTAACACTCAAGGGGAAAGAATGGATTGTTGATTGTTACGATGTATAAATTATCATGTAAGTTTTTGTATTATTTTAAAATTTGTTTAATTTATATTTTAGATTTTTCGAATTATATTTTCATTTTGTACATATTCAGTATGTTTCTTTGTCTCTTAGTACATTTTACTTGGTTTCGTCTTCTGTAATTTTTTTTACCTGAATCTTTACATTTCTTTTCTTTCCTTTCTGTTTTTATTTTATTTATTTATTAAATTTTTGGAATATCCGTTTTGGCTTCTGATACTTTTCCATTGGTATGGTTGGGTACTTGTAAAGCAAAGTTTAACCAGCTTATTATTAAAATTATCAACCTTTATAAATGTTATATTTCATTTTCCGTCTGGTCTTTCTCTTCCTGGTTTTCTTCTTTTTTCATGTCCGTGGCATTTCTTATAAATTTAGTTCATATATATATATATATATATATATATATATATATATATATATATGATTGATACACTCATCACCAAATTCGATAAGTGATCAGTAGATTTAAATGTTTTATTATGGGAAATGCATTTACTTACCTATAGACAAGAGATTACCTAGCAACAGAAGCAACCATTGATTGTTATTTTTTGTTGGGTCTAACGAAAAAAAAATAATAAATAAATAAAAGTCCGAATAGATATTTTTTCGGGTAAAACAAAGAAAAAATGTATGAAAGTAAAATATTATTTCGTTCGAACGAAAATATTAAACCCTTTTAATTGAATTGTTTATGTTATACGTTTTTTATGGTAGGTTTCTTTGACAACCTCCCAACCGAAAATGATGCAATTATTAAAATAGTAAATTAATTACATTTAAATATAATTTTATGCAAGCATCACCTACATGATTTACAGTAATTAAAAATAATTTATTTTATCCAATTGTTTATTTATTACTTTTGAAAATTCAGAAACAAGATGAAAACCAGTCCATTAATTGAAAAAATTTATTTTATCCTTTAATAATAAATTCATTTCTCAATCACTCTTTGAATTGTACATTTTGGAAAAATTATTTCTTTTTGCAAATGATATTGTTAAACTATTTTTTTTAGTAGATTTGAAACTTTCTATTTCCCTTTAAAAATTATCTAGCAACAATAGTTTGCATGCTTTCAAAATTCCTTGATGGCAATTACATCCATGCGAATGATGAATTATTTTAATTTGGCGTAAAACTTGAATAATTAGAATCTGAAGGAACCAGTAAATGAAAGATCCTAAAATTCAAATTGCGTATGTTTTATTAAAGAGAAGATGCCATTTTGAAATTTAATTTGCAAATTACAGTGATGTTATATAACATATGTATTTATATTTTTTATTATTAAATCTTATATTTTTGGCTAAGTAACTTATAAAATAAGTAATAACATTTTAAATATCATGTAATTTTATTTGTTCCTTTGAATGTAGTCTTTGAATCTCTTCAAATAATCCCAACCTATGAAGTGATGAAAAAAATTCTTAAAAGGAAAAGTATCATTCCAACATCTCTCATTTTCCTTAACCATAGGAACGTCAGTAAAAGTTAAATTAAAAGTTTCATAAGCTATTCTTACTAAAATGATCTAAGAAGAATTGTACGAAAAATTTCGAATTATCTAAGATTAAATTAAAATTATCTACCATTTTTCCATTCTTTAAATACAGAATTCTAGGCAAATAAATTGGACAAAAATTAAATAATCTAAAATTTCATATTATGAAAGTTCTACCAAATTGAAAGGATCAGTATTTTTATACGAAACATTCAACCAAATTTTGATCATCTCGCCTTCCGTCGAGCTTGTGCTTGCTGTGACTGCGCTTCTCGCGCTTGCGCTTGCTGTGACTGCGCTTCTCGCGCTTGCGCTTCTAACCAAAAGAACATGTGGCGCCATTTGGCTACCGTTTAATAGTACATGGAAGGTAGTGCTAAATTACAGTGTTACAATTTTAGTATTGCTGTTATATAAAGGGCTCATGTACAAAAGACGTTAAGTAAAGCTTTTAATATTTTATGATTTTTGTAAACTTTACAAGAAGAATGAATTTTTTAGAAATTAAAATTATTTACTCATTGCTTCGTTTTTCTTAGGTCATCTTTTTGTAGCTTTTGTATATGATGTATCATAATTTAAGAAGCCATTGTGAATAAGTTCCCATTGTTAAAACTATTTTTGTATAAACTTTGGAATAAAAACTAAACTCTTCTTTCGATGCACCGTAATTTAAAAAAAATTGAACTGCAGCTTTATGTGATGAAATTGCCTAATAATTTTGAATTACGGTGTAATTTTAAAATAAAAGCAATTTCGAAATAAAGAAAGCTTTTTAAGAGTTTGAAACAACTTTATTTGAATTCAAGAGATCTTACAATTGAATTACAAATTAAAAGAACTTAAAGTTGATGTTCCTTCTAATTTAAAAGGAAAAAAAATTGGAACTTTGCAAATAGTAACAAAAAAAAATGTTTAAATTTAAAATAAAACATCCAATGTTTTGAGTGATGTATTTTAGCTGCTAGAACTACTTATAGATTCTTAAAAAACACCAGATTGGCCAAAGTATCAATAAGATTTGGTCCCACGTATTCTAAAGAACAGTCTCTAATTCATTTTTATCTTTAAACTCCTTATTTTGAATTTTTTTCTTAATACACGTCCACAATTTTTATTCTTCGTTCAGTATAGAATTACGGAAATTAATCTAAAAACGCAAATAATAATAAAAAAATTATATTTTGTTTGAAATCTCTTCCATATAATAATATTTTTTATGTTATTCAAATTTCAAAATCAATCAAATTGTTTTACATGAATTATCCAGTATCACCCATTTACAAACTCCGTTAAAATTCATCAATTTCTTATTCATAAATAATATTTGTACAAAAATCATCGTCTTAAGCCTTTTTTATTTATATTATTAATGAGAATCATAACGATAAAATGAGAGAATATCAATAGTAGATATAATTATAACTACATATGTGTTTGTAATAATACATTTCTAGCATATTATTAGAAAGAATAACTCAAAAGAAATGAAAATAAAACAACCAGAACTATTGAAATACATATAACATCAATTTCTTCAAAAATGTTTAATTCCTTTTCCTCAAAATTTTCCATCACTATTTGTGGTAGATAATTATATTACAACTAGAAAGATGATTCGATGTAATACATTTGCAGCACAATAAATAAATATTTAAGGAAAAAAAAATATTACAATACATCAAACACAAATTCTTCTAGAATTTTATTAAATCCACAAAATGGAAGAAACAAGACAACTTAATTCTCTTATAAAAAAGTTATCCTCAAAACACCAAAAGATTTTTTAAACAGAGCAGACAGAATAAATTGGTTGTCTTTTGTGCCGAAAAAAATTTCTTTGACCGAAAGAAACGTGTTTTGAGCAGACGAGCTTCTTTTTAGTAAAGCCTTTGTTTTTATGGTAAAGTCACGTAATGCATCAAAGCAAATACTAAATTTAAATTTTTAAAATGGTGTAAAAGCTATAGAAATGTGAACAGCGAACAAGTATAGAAAAATAACGCTTACAATGAATTACAAGCATAGAAAAATTACAATTTCATACTTTTTTCTGGCAATGTAGATAGATTAGTAATTGAAATTTAAACATTTAGAATGTGTGGAGATTTTTGTTTCACACTAGTGAATAGTTTAAACATATAATTTTAAAAAATGTTACATTAGCACACATCTAAATTTTTATTCGTTTGGAATTTCAAATTTAATAAAGACGAGACAAATATATTTTTTTCCTTCCGATTAACATATTTCTATACAAAACAAAACCCTGTTTAATATTGCTGATCTTTCAAGTGAGAATTTGATTAATGCTGTGAATTACATTTCTCCCATAAGAAAAACCTCTTTTAAAACATCGATGACTTTAACAATAATATAATCTCTAACATAAATATTTCATTAAGTACTATTAATAATAAAAACACTAAAAATATAGCGTGGAAATAATTTTTATCGAGGAAGTTTATTACACATTATTATTATCTATATTTTTTTAAAATTTAAAGAAACAACTTTTCAAGGTTTGAGGAAAATCATTTGAAAATATTTTAATTAAAGTCTGGTAAATTGAGGTATTTATGAAAAACAAAATAATTAACTAAAAGTCAACTTAAAATTTTAATTGTTAATGAACTGTTTAAATGTTCAAATAATTTTAAACATAGATTCTGTTTTTCTATTATCCTTTCCATTCACTCAACAGAAGAAAAATTACGAAACAATAGTTAATCCACAGATACAGAAACTATAGATTTTTGAACACTTGCATTAGTTGGGCCCTTGATTAAGAAAAATAGGGATGATGCAGAGTAGTTAAATATGTTTTTTTTAATCAGTTTAGAATAAAATAAAATTGCTGCAGTTTTTAAAAGCTGAATTCCAAATTAACTACACCGATTGAAACTTTCGTTTGATGAGCTTAATTGAAAAAATATATGTATATAACTATAATATACACAGTTTTTACAACGATAGAAGCTCGCAAGTTTTGTTTTTAAGTGACTTTTATTTGAAAACGTTACGAAACAATCACTAGCTCACCAAAACAATAATAATAAGAAGCTTCTGATAATTAATATATATTTTACTGATAATGGTTAAACAGACTGAATTTCTTTTCTTAAAATGGTATTTGTTGATTGCTACTTGTTGCAATATTCATTAAAACACTATACTCATATTCTGTACTGCACATACTGACAATATATGTTCAGTTTTGGTTTTAACTGTAAAGGTTATACATACTTTCATCTGAAGCAAGAGTAGATGTTATTGAATGTACAAAGACTATACATTCTTCCAATATGGGCTCATTGGACCTGCAAAAGATTCTTTTGAAGTTCATTACATTTTTAAAGGTGAAATAGATGTCAGCAAAAGCGACTAGTTATTTTTGATGTTTCTTGTACTATCATATTCCTGCCAAAATTGACAAAAAAGTCAGCTTGATATACGTCACCTCGATATCGTACTAGTAAGTGTTAACGAAAAGCAAATTACAAAAATGAGTATCAAGTTTTACGAATAATAAGAATCAAAAATTTATTTCACATGTTAAAACCATCATAAAACTTTAAAACTCGCCAATCAAGGTGACAGATACTTGTATTAAATATATGCTCTTAGTAACTCTTCTATAAATACGTTTAAAAAAGTTTATTTTGAAGTCGATGTAGTCGATAGAATGTGGAAGTGGTAGTTGAACTACGCATGAAAATAAATAATAAATAGATAACTAATGGAAGATGCAAACTTTTTAAAAAAAATCATTTTTGAGGAAACCTTTGACAAGTCTAGGACATTTCCACTGTTATATTTAATGATAGTTTTCCCCTTAAGCAACAACAGTTATAACTAATATTTTTATTTAAATTGCTTTTGGCAAAAATGGTACATTAGTCATTTAGCTAATATCCCCGATCAACTCTTTTAAAAATGTCAGAGAAATTTCAATATAATGCTTCCTTCCTTTCACAACGTCTTTCAATAATTAAGCGTGAAGTGCGTAGAGGCAGAGCTAATTAAGAGTAAATGATATTTCATTTCTCAAATAGGAAATGTAAAAGTTTCGGTTGATAAATAACGAGGGAAGATTCTAAATATTAGAGTATTGATAATGGAATACTTAATGAGCTGAATCTTTTATTTGTTGAGTTCAGAACATTTCAAAATGAATAAAATTAAATATTCTATTTCAGAATAAAAATTCAAAAGTGGGGATTTGAAGAAATTATTACTTAATTTAGAACAAACGTGATGTATTTTTCGCTTGTTCTAAGCATTATAATAAAACTTTTCTCTATTCCTTATTTAAATGTATTTTATTATTATATTAATTCAATGCTTATTTCATGATTTACAATACCTTGTATCTGCATTGTTATGGTGTGTTCAAAGTTATACATTATTTATAATATAATTTGCAACGTCCCCAAGGCCAATTATGAGTTTAGATTAATGCTTTGAAATTTTAAACATTTCCTGCAAATGCTATGAACTAACGACTGTTTTCTGGATTTATGTGGCATTTTCTCATAATATTTGGATGGGAATTAGTATTCCAAAACATTCATACAATTAAATGAAAGTTTATCACGAATAAAATGACAGTTCTGAAATCAAAATCGAGTTATTTTATGGAAGATTTTGACATGGTTTTAAATTAGCATAGTAAATATTTTTAACATTTATTTTTCATATGTATGAAAGTATTGTTGTGAAAGTTTCTTTACAAAATGGAGTTTAAAACATAGTAAAAATAATTGCATATTTTAAATTTATGAGACTGTGGTGTATATGTATGTAGTGTATATGTAGACACACACACACATATATATATAGACACACACACACACACACATATATATATATATATAGACACACATATATATATATATATGTATATATATATATATATATATATATATATATATAGACACATACACATATATATACAGAGAGAGAGAAAATACGTGTGTGCGGTGTGTGTGTTTCTCTCCATTATGCTTAAAAATTTAAAGTAGAATTGGAGACATTTAATAGTTAAGTTTTAAAAACACAAACGCAAGATATTCGTAAATTATTAGACTCATTTTAATGTTATGCACGAAAACAATACATACAGGTATAACAAAACATACTCTTTCAAAAGCAACTCTATGCGTTGCTAAACTGTAAGAAATTGTGCTTTCTATCTCAAACAAAATTCATATGATACTCAATTCAAAGTGAATTTTTTACTAAGATGTTATGTGTTTTAGATAAATTAAAAGTAGTCAAAAGCCTTTGAAAACCATTCATATCTAATAAAGAAGAGCTATTCTTATGACACATTTTCATAATCCCATATGAAAAATATCAGAAGAGGTTTTTTTTTAGAGCAAATGGTATTTCTTAGATCAATTGTATTAAATCATAACCATTACCTCTTTTATTATCAATACTTGAAAAGTCATCGACAAGTATTTGAATAAAATCACACGACATTTCATTTGTTTTCACGTATTTTTTCGCATATCATTAAAATGGTGGAACAAGTCATAAATATACATTCTTACGATTTATAGTTAACTAGGTTTCTCTTTCTAAAAACGATGTGTGTATGTGACAATAATTCTTACTTTCTTCTATACCTATTCCTTTCCAATATCCGTCAACCTTTGATTTTATATCATGTGAAACAAAGACATCAATACATCTAAAATCTAAAGAAGTTTACAAAGTAAGTGATGATCAAAATATACGAGGAAAGAATACTTATGATATTTTTTATTAAAAACTATAGCTATTACTTTTGACTCTCTATCCACTATTTTTATTCTCAAATTCTCAAAACGTCCGTCCGTAATGGCTGCGAACAATTGTTTTGAAATTGCTCCAATATTTTGAAAAGCAATTTGATGCGGACGTGAGGGTTTTTTCCGAAGCAGTCACATCCATTAAAAATAAAACGTTGAGATGGAGGAACGCTGGAAAAATATTGAAAGAAAGGAACTGTCTGTAAGAAACACATCTAAAATGAAAGTAACTTTAGAGTAAAAGTCTGAAGATGAAATTATTTTAATCACAATATATTCTTTTCTCTATTGTACGTGTGTTTAATTTAAATGGTGATTTCTGATCATCCAATTTTCAATAGAAAAATAATATATTAACTAAATTGCATTTATAGGCTAAAACTCTGAAGACAACTTCCTTTATTTATGAGCTTCAGACAATACTAAGAACTATTTGGTTAATTTAATAAATAGAGAAAGAAACCTTCAGAATATTTATCCTCACGTTACCCGATAAAAATAAAATATGTTTATTCTTTAAATTATTAATTTTCTTGAACAAACAATCCTTGAAAATGATACTTATAAAGAAATTAATAAATTTTAATTCTTCAACTCTACTGAGTCTGACATTCATTTTAATGAATGTTGAGATCATAAACACAACAAAATAATTAGAAACTTACATAAAAGCATTTCTACCAAAATCTTTATTTTTATTAGCGTAGTGAAAATAATAAATAATAAAATTATAACACATCAATTACTAATAATATTACAAAAGTTGATTATTTTAAAATCTGTATTTATAAAAATTAGTTAATAATGTAAAAAACTGAATTATTAACCTGGCTTTAAACTTCATGAAAATTTTATAAAAAAATTTCGATCAGCAGTTATGCATAAAAACATTTTGCTAGCTCAGCGATCTCTTTTATGTAAAGGCTGTGTTAGTATTCTTTTTGTTAGGGTCTATTGATTGCTCTATCTTCATTATCTGTTTCTTCATCATATTTCTTCACATTAGGAAGTGAATCATTAAGATTCCCGTCTACCGGTCATTTCGATCTCGTGAACTTCATGTTAGTCCTATACAATTTCTACTACAGTTCTCAAATATGTACAATGTTATTTTTTTTATTACCAAAAAGTGCATCAAAAAGAGCAAATAATAATGAAGATATCTGAGGAATTACATTTTCTCTCTGATTTTTGAAAATATTTTTGCAGGTCAGAAAACCCCACAAATGAATCATTAAGAAATGGGTAAATTTTTTTTTACAAATAGGAGGGGAAGTTTGATTCCACAGAAACCTTCATTATATTTTGCTCTTTTCCTCGGAAGTACTTTTTTACATTCAAATAGATGGAATAGTAAAGATTTGAGAATGGTAGTCGAAATTCCATAGGGTTAACGCAACGTTCACGAAATCGAAATGGCCGGTAAACGAGATCTTTAAGTACATCAGCCACTGGATTATTATCATTACAACTCTGTTACGTAATCTTCAATTTCACAATATCAAATATATATAAAAGTATTAATTAAATCTAAAGCTCTTTGAAGTCTGTTTATACTTTAAATTATGATATTTACATAATTTTTATGTTTGTTTATTATTTTGAAATCTTAAAGAATTCTAATTTATAAATAAAATCATAGTAAATAAAAGCAAGACATATAATATCCAAGAGAATATTTAGAAAGTAAACATACTAATCCTAATGACATTAATCATTAATTAAGACCTAATATTAATTTTAATGGGTAACTTTAAAAATGAGTTAAATCCCCAATTAATAATTTTTTGTCTTATTTGTTATTAATTTGATAAAACTACCATAAATATCTTACAACAGTGCTAAAAGCGAATGACAAGTATGTAAAAATAAAACCTTACCACGAAAGGGCGATATTGGCTAATGACCTAACCACTTTACAATATTGAAAATTAACTATTATTGCTGAATTTCAATTGGTAAAAAGCGATTTTTAATTCATATTTTATGATGACTCCCTGTTCCTCCCGGTTCTTACCTCCAACTGTAAAATATATCGCAACAGGAGTTGATTAAACACCCATTTTAATAGATGATAGGTTTCAGGAAACCATATAATTAAACTGTCAATATTACGGCGTAGAGCTTCGAAATATAGATTTTCACTCACTTGAATGTGAGGACACTCCAATCACTTTGACGAATTTTTTTTTTTGAAATTCTGTGCTATCTTGAAAGTATAGTGCGATTAGTAATAAATTAAAATGTAATATTTTAAATGTAAGTACATATTTATATGAGCAAAATTATTTTTTGTTTACAGTTGTAGGAAAATAGGATTTTTGATACGAGTTTCCTCCGAAATTTTTTTTTTCTTGATCGAATTCAAGAAAGGCTTTTGAAAAAAACCGGATATACTGATTTCGAACATAAGAAATTCTATAATTTATGTATTTTTTGCATATTACAAAGGAATGTCTAATGATAGGCTTAAATAATTTCAAAATTTTATAAGCATTCCTGAAAAAAAAATACTAGAATGATATCAAAGTTAAAATAAGATATTCCTTTCCAATACTGCATCTTTGAAGTTTAAATTTCCTTTATTCATTTATATTTCTTAGCCATACAGACAGTAGGACCATTTCACCCCTTTTACTGACTGAATAATTTTACTTTTTATCCAACAAACTCAAAAAAATTAGCTTTTTTCGTTTTATTTTATCATTTTCAAAATATATTCCTGCAACTAGTTTTTTTATTAATTGAAATAATACTCATCATAAAAGTATAAATAATTGAAAAATATTCGTAGTTCATCTGCATGAAATGAGTAGAAATGATAAAAAAATTTATACAAAATTTCATGTTCAGAAGTTGATTGCCATTTTTATTTTATTCTATTATTAGTTTTTTAAAATTTTTAAATTATCCATTTAATTATTGTGATGAATTTTCCACTCATTTTATGAAAAGCGATTATTTTGATTCACCGTCTGCGGTGATAAAAAAAAATCGTTTGCATGCTTTTTCTTCAACCTTTTGAGAGGTTGCAGCACTTTTGTGACATGAATAATTCTTGGACTCATTGCTTTTCAAAAAAACAAATACATTCTTTAAAAGATCAATATTCAATAGCAAACTTTTCAATTAAATATTCAAGAAATTCATGAAAATTCAATTTCGGAGCAACATTTGACTGATTTATTCAAAAGTTCCAATTTATTCTGGAGATCGAGCATCACATCTGTAAGCAAACTTCAATCAATAATCGCAGTTTTCAGACATGAAAACCTGTTTTGCATTTTTTTATAACTCCTTAATACCGTCTAGACTTTTATTCAGACTGAATGGGCATTATTGGATAAGTTCAACCGGAACACAACATATGACTTGATTATGTTTTCAATGAGTAGAAGTATTTATGAGCCATTAAATAAGCCCTTCGCGTAAAGTTTTTGTTCATTTGTGAGTCATTCATGCTAACCGTAGTCGTGGTTACAGGCAGATAAGATGGAGCTTCTCTTGGGTCTAACAAAAAAGCAGATTGAGACGGTTAAAGATTGGCATTTTTATAAGAACGCTATAGCATATATTGTTTGATTGTTAATAATGTCGCACTTAGAAACAACACGTGAGCTATTGGAAAAGGAACTCGTAATTTTGCGCTTAAGTCAAGTTGTGACGTTGGGCTATTCGCGGTTTTCTCTTCACTAACCTTGGGAACTTTAATTAAGATTTACTGCACGAAATAAACAATTTCTTCCCAACCAAAATGAAACTTAGTTAAGTAAATTAGAGGCAGGTAGAAGTAAAGTGAACTGAACTAGATAGGAAAGTATATATAAGCAAAGCGAGATTATCATGATAGAGGAAGTCACTAAAGTTGAGTATACGCCTAACCTGTGGTAGACGAGATCAAGAGTTGCTACGAGTGAGGGTGATCATAACGAAACCAAGAATCAAGTCAACTTCGACCGGGAAAGTTGTGGTTAGACACTTTTAATTCGGTATTAGTGAGACGGGCGAATATATCTAGGGTGTTACCTTGGAGAGCAGAAGTTCATTTGTCATTATAGTGCAAGTATATGGAATAAATATTGTGCGTGAGATTTCTTTAACGTCTTCTTCTATAAGTTACTGACTTTTTAATGTTAGTGTATTCTATTGAATTATGGCACAAGAGGCGAATAGGAATACAGTTTCACCACACCACAAATTTACCAAGACATCTCCTGGACTGGCGCCTCCCTCTCCAAATTTTCACACTTCGCCAGTTGGAACACTTGAACCTCGTTATACTTCACGTTCACCACATCTACTGCGCGACTGGTCCTTAGTGGCAGTTGGAAGGGGGGAATGTAAGTACGATAAATAGGTAATACAAATGTACTATAGTAGAAATAATTTATTGTTTTTTTTTTTTGAAGTGATCATAACTAAAATTTTATCTATATTGAAGCACAGGAATGATATTGCGTTTGTATGCAAGCTTCGGTTTTACTAAAATAAAGAGATATTATTCAAAAACCACATAGTTCCTTTAAACGTCCATTGCACAAACAAAAAGGCAATGAACTTTATAAAATTATGTCTAAAATTGTATATATTTTGACTATTTTTAATATCTTCATCACTTGTACCCCTCTCCTATTTTGTTTTTATTAAAAAAAAACATTCTTAAGTACAGTAACACCTTATTTAGTCGGATTATTTGAAAGTAATAACAGTCCTTAAAATAAAATATCCAGATTAATCGGATAATGACAAAAATAATATGAAATAAAACATAGTTGCAGAAATTCATCTTCGAATTGAATAAACCAAGGATGAATCATATTTACAGACAAAAGAAAATATCAACTTTATGAACAATAAAAGTGTACTTAAAGTTGTTTTACTGCATCTTCCATTTAGCCAATGTAGTAACCATATGCCATTTGTCACTGATAATAAGAAATGTAACTAAGGTTTTGTTAACTTTTCACGGAATATTTGTAAAGTCTTCCCTTCTCCACTTCTTCTTCTTACATTTTCAGTGGCTCAGTTATAACACACTTGTAATTATCAAATTATTTGTATAAAAAAAATATTTTTGGATATTTACCATAAATGTTTTCAAATATTACTAAACTTCAATTTATTAATTTATTATCTTATTATTTCAAATATAATTTTTATGATTTTCACTATATTTTTAATTCTGTAACATTTTGATTTGTATTGATATTGATCTTAATTTTAAAAAGTTCCTTTTGTTTGTCAGAATGCGGCGAATGGGGAAAGAAAGAACAGGAATTTTGAACAAAAAATAAATGTTGAGGCGAAGAGATTGATGTAGCTATGATCAATGCGAATTTTTTTTTTCTTCCTAAGAGGATTTGAAATTTAAAAAAATTATATTTTGGAAGAGCTGAACGATTCTTCTTTTTTTTTTTTGCTGACGAGTTGTAATATTTTTTGTGACCTGGAAACTGTAAGATAGAGAGGATGTTAGAAGATTAAAATAAAGAAAATATTTTTTTTTCAAAGCACATGAATGAAATAAATAAATATTACGGAGATTTGCGAATATTTCCCCAAATTTAAAAAAAAAAAAAATATTTGCGGAACAATTCGGCTTATTCGAAGATTATACTTTTGCCTTAACTAAAAAATTCATTTATTTATAATAGAAATCAAGAGAAAAATTTTGTCAATAATTTTTGTTGTTTGTGAAGTGTGTTGACTACACAGTTAAAGAAGATAAAAATTGGGCATGTAAGTATTACTGAGAATTAGAGAGTATTTTCAGCTTCTTTTAACTTATATCAGCTTAAAAAAACTTATCAAATGACTGATTTATTACATATTACTCCATATTTACTGACATTGGAGTAAGAAATGCTTAAAATTATTTGTTGAATTTGCTTCTTATGGCAATTTCGTACTATTTATTTATATACTAACGTGTAAAAATGCTGTAACACTTCTGCACTCTTTCTACATTTTATTTTTAATTCAAATAATTCACTTTTGAACATATCTTGATTTTCAAATTTACTGTTATGCAATGAACTTAAGATTAGGCTCTTTTTATGCTTTTTTTTATTTACATCAATCAATTATTAAGAAATATGAAACATTTTAAAGCTATATATATTTAAAATTGACTTGATTCTAAAAACAATTACGAGATTCCTAAAGGAAAGAAAATTATCTTCATCTCATGTTTCATGGTAACATTTGATAATCATTAGTAAATCGGTGCAATATTACTTAAATTTCACCTAAAAATAATGGATTCTCATTTTTTATAAATATTCTTTTGGGTATGGTTTTAAATTTTAAAAAAAAGATACTCTTTTTCAATAACACAAGACGACAATGGGTTTTGTTTTCAATAAAAAGCGAAATTAAGGCTCAATTATCTAATCTAAATTTGAATTTATAATTTCATGGGCACAATGCAAACGTGATTATCATTGATTACTATCATTGTATTCAAATATTTATTTAAATGTAACTAGACGGATGATAAGAACATATAATCATTCTATATTTAATCACATTTATAAAGCAGTTGCCAAATTATTATGCTTTATTTTTTCCACTTACATTATATTTTAAGTATTTAAACCCTTTATTTTATAATATCATGTTTTAGAATTGAAATATTAATTCAGATAAATGTTATGATTTAGAAATAACATGTCCTTTATAGCAGTCATGTTTAAAATCTAAAAAATTCATGGCAGACTCCATGATTTCAAAAGAAAACTGTTTTCTGTTTGATTTCTTGTTAGTTTTTATAAAACAAGTACTTACATTTAGAATATATTCCATTTATTTGTAAATCAAATTCTTAACATTTCAGTTCTTTCCAATTAACTTTTCATATCATTTCAAATAAGATTTCAACGAAACGCTTTGACGAACCATACACACTTTGAACATTTTCGAACTTTAATCCATTTAAATCTCTGGAATGACATTGACTAGACATTCTTCCAGTAGACGAATTCTATTCCAAGTGGGACTTGGACAACCCCCTTCTTCTAACCCATCTACCAAACGATATTGAGTGCACAGGAGCATACCTGTATGCTCTGGAGACGTTCTAAATATATGAAATTCCAATTAGTCCCGACTCCTGCTATTCGCCCGTCGAAAATTGCTCTTGAGGGGTTCGAACGGCAAGAACACTTTGGATGAGTTAAGAGATGGCACGGATAATGTGCCCTCGGGTGGTCGTAAATTTACGACCCGTAAATACGTCCAACCGTAAAGGGATTTGCGACGGACGTTATCAGGTATATAAAATGATGTAAGTGTGTTTAACTGCTTGCGTTTCGGTGCTTAAGAATTCGAAATAAAGAATATTGGGATATATTATGTGTACAGTTACAGAGAATACACTAATTTAGTGCACTTACTATGGACAAAATTGCCTGATATATTTTCGTGTTAGACCTCGTTGTTATATTAGATAATTTTTTTTTATTTATATAGTGTTGGATATAAATCTTTGCTTCAATACTTTACTAAATTTACACTTCTCAGTTCAAAGCAAATTAAAAATAGATAACATGTTAGTAATAGTAACCGAATAAATAGAAGTGATAGCTTGTGTATTATGGCAAATAATGTATCTTGATTGTTTGTATGATCAGGATGAACGAATAAAATTACTGAAAAGAAATGAAACATTTTACAATTGCAATTACATAAACCAGTACAAGACGCTGACCTCATTTGACTATCAATTTGAAAGGGATTTTCAAATAAATACTATAGATATAACTTTAAAAATGTTTTCGTGTTATTCTTTTAACAATGTCACACACAGCATGTTAGATGCATAATTTATGTAATTTAAAGCCACGTAAACATACCTTAAAAAGTAAGAAAAACCTGCAACGAACAAATTAATGTGCAGTTTATGAATGAAATGATTGGGAACAGCAACACAAAAAATCATCTTTTGCATTACTATTTATATACAATAATTAATTCTCATTTCTCTTTTTTTTTTTTTTTTTTTTTTGTCAGAGTATGTTGCTGAATGTCAAATCTAATTGGATTTCAGAGATTTTAATGTGGTATAAAAGAAAAGCTTTCCGCCAGTTACGAGTCCATCTTTTCATTAAACCATGTTTGGAGATTCTTGATCTATCATTAATAGTCCTTTCTATAGCTCTAATGAAACATTGATCGGAACTGAACCAATTAAGTGCACTCAAGATGAGCATTATGCCAGTATATGTGTTATTAATGAAAGTTTGTTTATAGCACAAGAACTAGACATGACCATGTTGTAGCTGCGATCTAGACGTAAATATATGGAAGAAAAAGGGAAAATGGTGGACTAGAAATAGGGTCTAAAACACAGAAGAATTGTTAGAGTATCCAAGAGGCGCCACTAGAGATACAATAACTTCCATAACAGCAGAGCAAATCAGGGGATATATTCATAACAATTAACATTACACCTCATTAGGAAAAGATAATTAATTTAAATTGACATTGATTCTTGAGTAATATGCAGAGTGCATTGAAATTCATGAGCAATAATTTAAGAGGTGATAAAAAGCATCTAAACAAGCAATTTTCATCACGCAATGCATAAGAAGAGAGCAAGCTAAGAACCGCTAGACAGAGCTGTAAAGGAAAGCATAAAGCACGAGTTTTCTTACACATTGTCATTTCTACCGCAGGAGGCAAGGCCTTTTACTCTTGAAATATACGGTACAAATGATGATGTGTTAGGAAATTCGCGCTTAATGCTAGCCATTATAATCCACAGTAGAAATAACAATGTGTAAGAAAACTTGCATTTTATACTTTCCATCAAAGCGCCGTCTAGTGGTTCACCATAAGTTCTTCGCCTATACATTGTATGATGAAAATTGCTTGTCTAGACGTATTCTATCACCCTTTAAGTTTTTGCCGATGAGCTTCGAAACATCTTATATATATGTGTGTGTGTGTGTGTAAAGATGTTAGGACTTTCAGGCGGCTCAGTTGAATTTAATAGAACACTTTCTTCTATAATAATAAATTTATTTTTAGGTTGGTTCTGAAAACTGTAGTGAGTAGAATGAATCGAGTAGAACGTCAACGGCCATGAAATTTGGGATCTTAAGTGCTGATCTATTGCGGTTCTCTTGCATTCAAATAAATAATGGAAAGAAATATATCTTGTACAATTAAATGCTAGCGATAAATATTTTTTGAGAAAATAGGAGAAAAATTAGAAATGCCAACAAGGAAATCCTTTTATTTTCATGTATAGATTATATATATATAGATGACGCACACACTCGGTGTAAACCACCCACGCATTCTGCCAGAGTCCAATTTTTACGGCTGCAAAATGAGATTTAAAGCATTTATGCTTCCGATCCTTTTCAGCGAGCCCAAGGCGGAAAACATCAAAGAAAGAAAACGCTCCAGGGAAAAAAGATCCTGAATCTCGAATTCAAAGAGGGCGAAAAAAGAAAGAGAAAATGGGAAAAATCGAGAGGGAAAACGGAAAAAAAAAATAGAATGCATTGAAAAAATATAAGCAGGTTTTTTTTACGATATATAAATGGAAATGTCTTCCGTGTTGAAAATTAATGGAGCTAATTTTCTGCAGATAATTTATCAAATTAAAAACCACAGGTACGGGAGTAAGAATAAAATGGAGTGTTACAAAGAGACAGCAGGCGGGTTTGCAAAAGTTGGAACAGAATTTTTTCCAGACTTTTTCTTATTCCTAGAAAAATTTAGAATAAATTAGGATGTATTATAGCGAAAGATCACAAACAAAAATTTATAAAAGCAGAAATGAGTCCTTAACATTTGTTAACCAGCATAGTTTTCCTTAATTTCAGTTCAATTTCAAAAAAATTTATCTCCAAGGCAATGCAATTAAATCAGAATAAAAGGAGACGAAAATTAAATAGAATAATAATGGAATAATATAAATTAATGAGATAGAGGAGAAACAAAACAATTAATTAGATCCGTAAAAATAAGATAAATAAAGTATTAATAATTATAGACTAAACTTTGAAAAAAAGTTAATTCTGGAATTGTTCCTGATTTAAAAATTTTTACACAGCACTGGAACAGATACTGAAAAAAACCCCTCAAAATTTGGATTTTGTATAATGCTAATCATGCATGAATAGGCCAAAATTCTTATTTTCCCGCTATAAAAACGAAAACATGATTTAAAAAAAAGGTCCACTATTAAATGTAAGTATAAACAATATTTATTGTATTATGAATTAACTTAATGGGAATCAGAAATGAAACATTAAATTAAATATCAATAATCCTAACAATATAGGGGATAATTCGAAACTCTGACAAAATTTTCAAATTTTTTTAAACAATTGTTTTTTTTTTCTTCTTTTTTACATTTTTTCACGTATTACTGTAATAAAAACCATTGTTACACAACAGCGAGCGATATTATACCTCATTATATGTAAAATATTATAAAACCAAACTATTTTATACGACTGTAGAAAGTATTTGCATTTATACTTCGAAACAATATTAAAGAGACTATGGAATATAAGTCTTTTAAAAAAAGTTGTAAAATGAGATGTACTATTTCACACATAATACTTAAAACTAAAAAAAAACGGGTTATTTTTCAGGAATTATTTTTATATGGATTTATTTCTTATCTTAACTTTTGCTGCTGATTCAAGATATTCAAATACTTAAGCCCCAAACGAGAATTGTGATATAAAATAAGGATCTATGAAGTATCACAGATCAAGAGAAGAATCAGATATATAGGTTTTTATAATCCTATAAATATCTCTACACTCCCACTCGCAAGCACACACACACACACATATATATATATTATATTATATTATATTATATTATATTAACATATTTGAATTTTTAAATTTATTGTAAGAAAATACGCTTGTTTTTATGCTATTATTTTTCACCGTTAAAGGAGCTTAAAATTTTCTTATTTTTTTTTTTTTTTTTTGAAATAGCCAAAAAACTTCAAAAATATGAAAATTGATCTATATACATCAGGACATTATAACTTCAACGGTATTAAGCACAAAGCTCATTTTCATGTTTAAGGCTTTTCATTTTATCTTGTAATTATTTTCACCACACTTATATATTGACTTTTGATGTCAGGATTTTCTCAGGGGCTTACATTCTTTAGTTACGTACGAGAATGATGATCCCCTTGGTTACACTAATAATATTTTTCTTTCTCATAGAGTTAACAATGTTCGGTAAACACGGGGGACGTCACCCCTGATACTCTAGCGATCAGTCTCTATTTTCGACCACATTCCTTGTCAACCAATATTTACCCATTTTTCTATTTTTTTTTCTTATGCTTAGACCATATTTTAGGTGCACATAGAAGGATTTGGCTCTTGCATCAATAAACTTCAACTTTCATACTGTGTCAGATTTTGTTATAGATTACTATAATATAAACACCACTTCAATTAGTTTAATGTTATACATACAAGTTAAGTATGATATAGAAATGTAATTTTTAGTTCGTACCGTAACCTGCATGCCAGTTTTTCGATTGATATAATTTTTGTCAGCATGTGCAACATTACTGTTGGATACTCATCTTAAAAATCCAATATTGTAAGTAATATAAATAATAAAAAATATGAATATATCTTACACGAATTTTTAAAATGCATTTTGGAAAATGTGTGTGATAGATATTTCATTTCGTGGTAATGGTCATAGTGATAAAAATAATAAATTTAAAATTTTGAATTGGAAAAGAAGACTTTTGTGCAATTGTGAAAGTTTTACATAGTGTGTCCTAATTTGAACTGAAACAGTTTAGAAAAACGTAAATGTTCAAATAGAATGAAATGTATAATGGATAAGGATATCTCTCTCCAGTTTCTTAAAATTTAATTATTTTAGTGCCTTTCTCTCCTTAAAGTTAATGAGATTTAGAATTATTAGAGTAAAATAAGTTTATTTTAATTTTTAATATATTACATTTACTGATAAGCAATTCATGAGAAAATAGATTTACAGTGGCTGGACTTAATTATATAACTTGTCAGACATCACGAAGTCAATTAAATAGTCAATATGGTCACAAAATTCCAACTCAAGAGATATCAGAAAAAAGGCAATACAGTTTATTAACTATATTCGCGGAAAATATAAAGTCACTCTCTCTTTTTCGAGTCGCTCTTAACTCTCCAAAAATTCTATTTTATACATTAAACAATAAAGTCATAGCTAACCAACTCAATCACATCGAATGAGATATCCTATAATTTTAACAAGGAGTCTATTTTTATTTTGCTACATACAATTAATTACAAAAATTCAACACAATTAATTTACAAACATCTATCAGCTACTTGTTATCACGTTTCCCTACTTATTCCTTTCAATTCTATTTCACTTATGTGTCACTATCCCTAATTCAAGTCTTTACACTTTATATAATTTGCCTATCATATTTCATTTGATTGGCAAAGAGATGGAATGTTATGCAATTCAATTACAAGAAAACTCCACAGTCAGTGAAGAGAAAACCAGAAGTATCCCAACGTCACAGACTTAAAATATAAATGTGATTAATATTTGTTTATATTACCTTAAAATTAAAATAAGGAAACATACCAGCAGAATGGATGAAGAAAGCTTAGTATCATTTCGTTAGTCGAAACGTCAACTAATAAAGCGATATTAAGCTTTTCTTCCTAAGAATAAATCTGAACCAAATCTTGATTATTGTATCACTTTTATATTGGGAGAGTGAGTAAAGCTTATGTGGATTTTGTGGTGAAGCAAAAAAATACTGCATACAGATGCGAAGGAAATAGTTTAGAAAACACTACTATTTAGACTAATTTTGGGGAAAAAATTGTAATTAAAAACTGAGAGAAAGTGTTTTTATTAATGCCTTGTACATAATTCTAAAAACATAATATTCGCACTTATTCTGCTTAAGTTAGTTATGAAATATTTCTGGCTATTTCTACCAATAATGTACGATTAAGGTATTCCCTCTTAATAGTGATTAGTGTCTACGCTAGGCCTAGTGGTCGTAGTCACTGACTAACGGCTGGAGTTGTTTTCGTCGAGTCGAGAACACGAGCCTTCGTGCCGTTAAAGACCCGCCTCTTAGTGGGGCTGATGCAGGTTAAACCTTTTGATGTCTCAAATCCTTTGAGGTATGGTATGGAAGTTTAGAGAGGAAGGTGTCAGCTCAAGTGTCGTCCTAGTCACTTGATCGAGGTGAAAAAAAATACCGGGTCGTCGCCAACAGCCCTAGAGTTGCTTTTCAGTGCGCCATTAATAAACAACCTCATTAATAATGATAAAACACTTTCGAAAGTACATTTTTAGAAATTGTTTAAAATTACTTTACCTTAAAATGACTTTAATTTAATTTTAAAAAAAAAAGAAGCATAAAGAAATATTTCAGTCATAAAAATATTTAGAAAGTCTGAATTACTTATAAATTTCCTAGATAAAGTATTCAAGAGTCACATTTAAAGGGATCTTAAATTTCCGACTCTGTTAGCATCTTTCCTTTATTAAATATCTTAACAGACTCTTAGAAAAGAGGAGGAGACTTCTGAAATTGTTTGATATTTGTAAAATATCAAATATTATTAATACTTTAATGAATTTCAAATTTTAATAGAATACTGCAGTTTCTGAAAAAAATTAAAAGGTATTTAAGAAAACAATTTTTATTAAATATATAAATTTGTAAAATAACAAATTAATCTAATGACTGAAAATGTATTTATTTTTAATATTTAATCTTTCCTTATAGAGTACAGTATAATGTTCTTCGTATTTTAATATTGAAATCATGCTTGTTTGTAAGTTGCTTGTTGTGGGACAAAGTTCAAATCTAAAGTTGGGTATTTCACTCCAAATATAATATTAATTAGCATAAGTAATACATATGAATCTTTTACATTTTGATCAAAATTTCCTTTTTTAACTAAATCTGAAGTACTACTGTAATTAAAAATTATTGGTATAACATAGTATTTTATTTATTAAAATTCTTATTTTATTATTAAAATTCCTTATTAATTAATAAATCACTCTATAAACAATATCATTATCTAAAAAATGCAAAAACCAAATTTGGTTTCAATTTTATTGTTAAATAAAAATATCCATAAATATTTAAAAATAGAGAGTTATATTTCTCTCAAATAATATTCTGAAACATGATAAATAATTGTTTATAGATGGAACTAAATATTAAATTATTGTTTTTCTGAAACGAGAGAATTTTTAATGAATTTAGTTAAACAAAGATCTTAATACATATTGAAGGTTTTACATCCAAGAATAAACGAATATTACACTCAATTTTTTTTTTCTAACAAGATATTTCTGAACTGCTTTGAATTTAATTTATTTTTATTTTCTGAAAAGAATCTTAACTTTTGTATTTGGTTAAAGATTAAAAATTTACTAAGTAAACACACACATATACCTCGCAGAATTAGAAAAATATTAATATAAAAAATTTACAATATTATCTTATTTGTCTCGAGCTTCACATCGCCTTAAGAAATATATTTCATGTATCGCGATATTTTTTCTTATATTTTTAGTATCTGATTTTTTCCTTTTCATCACGCATAAATAACTAATACTTTTTGATATCCATGTCGAAAGGCTATAATTAAAATGTAAGAATATTTTAAAAAATTAATTAAATATTTTTATTAAAATTTAAGAAAATTAATTAAAACGGAAGTTATATTATTCATACTTATAAAAATTAATTTCATAACCTACAAATAATATAACTTCTGTTAATTTGCTCTTGGATATATATATATATATATATATATATATATATATGTGTGTGTGTGTGTGTGTGTGTGTGCACATATTTTTACGCCATTTTAAACTAATTTTCACAGTCACAACCACATAAAAGTTTTCAAATTTTTATGTTTTTTCCTTGAATTGCTTTTTAAGAATCCACTTTCACTTGAAATCCACGGTAGAAATTACAATGTGTAAGAAAACTCGCACTTTAGGCTTTCAATACAGCGCCATCTTGTGGTTCACCGCTTGCTTTCCGCCCATGCATTGCATGAAGAAAATTGCTTGTTTTGGTGTTTTCAATCACCCTTTAAACTTTTGCCCGTGAGTTTTAAAACACCCTGTATTTACGTAATGTTTCACCCAATATAGCAAAACTATCGATCAAATTATATCCAAAACAATCACAGACGTGTTTCAAAAAACAAAAGAGTATAAATCATAAAGAATATATATTTTGTTATTATCATCCCTTAGTACCCAAACACACATTCTTGTTACTAATATGCTTCAATAAGTAAGAAAATGGATAATTATCGGCATATGTTTTTGACTGGATAAATTTACGATAAACCACGATAAAAACTATAATATAATTTTACTTTTTTAATCAAAAGAAACAAGAAAAAGGAGAACCTACTATCCTTTCCACAAAATATAAAAATCGCTTCTTCGCAATCATGCTTTTTCAAAAGCCTTAAAATAATAGCCTTTATACAAAAGCCATCACTCAGTAATAAGGATTGGAAAAAAAAAAGTTCACATCTACTTATCTTTTCTAAAAGGATGTCAATATTTTGAACGATATGTTAGATACGATATCTTTATTTTTTATTAATTTTTTTTTGTCCTTCAATCGTTGGACAATTCTTGTCAAATGCTGTTGCTAGGTTACGCGGTACGAAAACAAGCCAGAAAACATTTCCTTTTTGCTTAAAAATCTTTCGCCGCTTCTATTTGTTTAAAAACGGTTTATGGAAAAGCTTTTCCAAGAGCTTCTTCTGATGAGAATGGAATTATTTTAATGCAAAACTTTCGAAATTTAATTCAAAGAATTATGAAATATTTTTTTTTTACTTTAAAAAAATCAGTTAAGATGGGGAAAGACATAAAGAAGCTCATATCTTCCTTAAAAAAGAAAAAAATATATACTCTTCATTTTATTTGGAAATTGGCTGGAAAATAATGTTTTGGAATAAGAATTTGAGTTTTGACATTGATTGATGTTATTTGAATTTATTTTCGTACAAGTATAATACACGAACAAAGAAACAAAAACAGAAAGATAGTTTTTTTGCGTCTCTTTTTCTATAAATTATTAGTTTTAGTTTCAAAGTTATAACACGCAAATTTAACAACTTGAGCAGTACAAGAGTAGAATTTGCTAAATATGAGGAGGTACCTTAAGAAAAAACTAGAATATTTCTTAAAAATTTTACTACCCATATTCTTTTCTGAGAAAAAAATAAATTACATCAACAACAATACAAATATTGATTAATAACTGGAAAAAAAATAATTTTGATTATATCTGAAAATAAACCATCCGAAAAATCGATGGGATATATGTGTCCAATGGTATATATTTTAGATGGACACATATGTCCCAATAGTACTAAAATTATGATTAGAAATGCTATGAAAAGCTAAGTTATTTTTCCTCAAATCAATTTTACAAGAGATATTACAAAACAATAAACACTCATGTATGAGATACAGGGCAAAATAGTTTTTACAAAGTGCAATTTTACAAATTGCACATATTTTTTCCCTTCATTTTTCTGTTTGGTAAGACGGACACATCTTTTTCAAATATTTACGCATTTTGTATTCTTAGCATATGCATCTCATATTTTACGTTACAGTCTGAATGGACTGATTCATCATCTGAATCCATTTCATTCAATAGACGTTGAGATCCACTGTTGACAATATTTTTTCGTTACTGAGGATAGTTACAGGTCTAAAGACAAAAACGGTACTCCTTGAGAAAAGAACTTCAATATATATTTTCATGACCACAGTGAGACAATAAAGTCAAGTGAAATAACCATTGGGACACTTATCCCCCGTATTATCTGTTACTATAAAAATACAATAAAAATGTACTTGAGATTAAAAGTGCATAATATTTCACTCTGTAATTTAATGCTAATAAATGTAAGCGAGAGTGAGAAAAAAATACCATAATTTGGCAAAATGCCTAGGAAGAACAAACACGGAAAAGACTCCTCCATAGAATATTGGGAGGAGGAAATTACACTGAATGGTCGGTGACACTGCGGGATACTAATGGGGCATATACACATTTTAATACAACACATACTTATCCCATTATGGCATTTGAAACTGCTCCTGAGACATATTTATTCCGAAGGTAGTCAAAGGTTAAACAGCAATGGTACTTTACTTTTTAAAAAAACAACAACCTTATTACCCTCAAAGTATTTTACAGTATGATAAACACGTTTGTCTAATTGAGGATTCTTTTGTTTGAAACACTTTCGATGCTTATCTGCGCTATTGGCCGATAGTTCCTTCCCCATTTTTTTCTCGAACGCGTCTATGTTGTCAAACCGGTATCATTCCATTCCTTTCTTCATGCAAGAAAATAAGAAGAAATCAGATGGAGTTAGATCAAATGGGTAAGGTGAGTGGAGTAAGAACCATTTTTGTGCCAAAAGTTGGTGAACTCAGATGGTCCTTTTCTACTAATTAGTTAAAATCCGAGGTACAAATTTGGCAGTGACTTTATTCATTCCTAAATATTCTGTTGAAATTCTCTGAACTCATCTCAAAGACAATCCAGTTACATCTACCATAAGCTTAACACATCGATCAATAACTCCCGAGTCTAACATTGAAAACAACATTTTTTTTGCAAAATTTTTTTTTATTCATCAACATAACACCTTTTGTTAATCACCTTTTAGGGTGATACAATCGTTCCAACGCTTTTCCAAATCTTTTTTTTTTTCCCAAAAAAAATTTTTTTTTCTCTTTTTTTTTTTCCGCAAGAAATCTTTTTTGTTGCGAGTAAATTAGCGATAAACAACTTTCTGAATCATCGACTCGTTGCTGTTTTTGTTCCATCGAAAGCAATCGCGGCACCCACTTGGAAAAAACCTTTTTCTCTTCACTTCAAAACCCCTTTTTCCTGGTCCGATCGACTTAAAATTTTGACACGTTTCAAGCAAAGGTTCGTACTCTAGAAAGACCTGGTTACTGGTTTACTACGAGCGCCATCTCTGGGTTAATCTCGGGAGTTATTGATCGATGTCTTAATGTGAAGGATCATCGATCTTTAAGCACAAATTTACGAGTTTTCGTGACTTTTTTTTTGACTGTTAGGCAGCTGATGGATATCCAGAACAGTGTATGTCATCAATCAACGTTGTCATTTTTAAAACAAGCAAACCTCTGTTACACTTGAGTTTTTTTCAAAGCGTCATCTTTTTTAGATATTTTGAACATCGCAACAATTCCACGGTCGTTTTTGGAGCAGGAAGCAAAATTTCAAATTTTCACATGGAAAAATGGAAAAAAAAAACAGAAGATAATAAAATAACTTTAGTGAAAAAATTTACTTCGGGGACAAAAAAAATTATTCCAGAGACGGTAAATTCAGTATTACACTCTCAAAGGGTTACGCGACAAGCCCTTAGCGGAAAAATGTGAGCTATAAAATATCCTCCCTTGGCAATGTTATTTCGGGATCTTTTACGTATTCCCTTCGTATACTTATACTTTAGTATAAGTATACGAAGTATATAGTTTAATTTCTTATACTTTAGGTATTCCCTTAGAGATTCTGATGATGATAAGAAATATTCATCGATTATTATAATACAATGTTAATTAACCTATTAAATAGAATTTATACAATTTTTGTAAATATTTTCCCATTAAAAAGGCATTACAAATTAAACAAAAGAGTAAACTTAAAGAAAAATACTATCAAAGAAATATATACAGTTTCAATTCTTTTAGTTAAGTTTATATAGTCTATAATATCAGATTGAATCTAACTATTCAATAACTTTGAAGGTTATATTCAAAGCAAAAATTATGTATTTTCTGTTGGTACAAATATACATTCGTACCATCTGACTTCTAATAAACACATTCGATATTTGATGCTTTCAAAAATACATTCCAAATAGACGAATGGTTGCCATCTGCATTCTAAATTAACTGAGAAGTTAATTATTAGTAACCCTTTTGCTTCAATGAACTAATATTAAAAGTTAAATCCTTTCATGTTCTCTACCAGAATGTCATTGATTACTTACAATATTATTAAATCAAAGTTAGTAGTTTATATTTTTTCATATAGCTAATTAATGTTTAAATGCAATAAAGTGGAAAAAATTATAAATAAGATTCAAAAGGATCCTCCTAAGAATATTTATTTATTCCTCCACACTTTAAAATTTAAGAGAGGAGAGAAAGGAGTATATAGAGAGAGAGGACACACGCATATATATATATATATATGCGTGTGTGCTATTTTTCAATTTTTTAAATTTCTAAAATATTGCTTTTTTAATACCTTTTCCTCAACTTTTGTTAAGTATTTTAAGGCAAATAAGTTTTTGTGGTTTATTTAAATAAATCAATTTACTGGTATGGTTCCATTTAAATCAATCAATCAGTTTTTACTTTGGTGGTGAATTCTTTCATGGGGTAGAATGTGTAAGGGAACATAAGTATGAAATTTGTATAATTCTTCACATGTTTTTAAAAAAAATGTTAATAGTAATGCTTGTTTTCTTTTTTATTTGCAGTTTCTTAAGGTATTTTTATAACTAGATAATAAATCTCTTTCTGCTTTTGTTTTTATAGTCATTAAAACTTTTCAAAATTATTTGTAATGACGCGCCATTAGAAAATTTCTTTGTATTGCATTTTTTTTTAAATGCTAACTTTTGTGATTAATTTTTGGTTTAATTAATATTTCTATTTTTACTTAGATTTTTAATGGGTTTTATAATACTTTACATGTTTGTTATGTGTAATCTGGTTGTTTTCAACTAAATTGAAGAGGATTAACATGTTTTTCTTTTTTGTATGGTTCATTTTTTAACGTTTAGTTTGTTACTATATTTTTTAATGTAATTCACTAAAGTGGGATGATTTGTTTAGTAGTTACCGGTAAAAATGCACATTATTCAATTCAAAAAATATTGAATAACATTAATTACATTATTTCCGTCATTCCAGAATTTTGCTTTTCTCTTACTTTGCTTTTTCTTATTAATTTTCTGGTTATTTAATAGATTTTGTTTTTTGATTTTTGGTTTTTAGGTTTTAAATGTCAGGTCATTTAACTATTTATTAAAAAAATGTATTTTATTTGCATAAACATTAACTTGTTATTTAATAATTTCTTTGAATATTTAATTTTTATAAATTATTAATATTGATTTTGTGTTTGATATTCTTAGATTGTTATATGTTGTAATATTTTGTGACTTGTACTATTCGTGTTTTATTCATACATATCACATATACATATAGGTTTGAAGACTCATTTAAATACTATAATCTAGTATTCTAAGATTAACATTGCGTTATACGAATTCAAAACGGCTGTTTGAAAGAGTTTTAATATAAGCAAATGAAAGCAGAAATAAATTTATATTTACGAAAAAATTCTAACCAAAATATCAAATTTTCGCCTGAAGAGACTGTTGCAGCATGATAGTGTTTGAATGTTCAATGAAAACTTTTGAAAAGTTACACAAAAATAAGGCACATAAAATAAATTGAAAATTATCTACGAGATGGATATTTCTATAAAACAATGATGGTTTATCCAATTTTTTGAATATATTTATATTAATCGTGATATATCATAATACCTCAACGGCCGTGCACAGCGTATACATCAAATACCATGCATTTCAGACAATAAATAAGTGCAAAAAATGTTTTAATCAAAATTATAATAGTTGTTTAAGATATGTTTTGCTCGTGCCTATAGAATTAAATTAAAGAAACTATATTTTTCTTTACTGTAATTAATATTTAATTAATTTAAATAATATTGATTATATATATATATATATATATATACAATAAATAACTAGTGCTTGTTGCAATTAAATTTTTGCTATGCAAAGTAATATTGTTTTCCAGGTGCTAGTTGTACACTAAAATTGTAAACAATTTCTAACAAATTCATAGAAGTGATCATTCTTGTGAACATTTAGAAAAACTATTCTTACTTCCTTTCAGAATTTTTGTGTGCAAATATTTCTGACCCCATAACTTCAACTCTACGAGGCAATTACTTGTTTGTTGGGTTAGCTGAAATTATTATTTCAGCTATTTCAGCTATTAGGCTTTAGTAACTACAACCAGAAAAAATAATGATACCTACAAAGGTGTTGCATCTGGTGATGGTATGTTTTGGATTTCTAGAACATATCCAAATTTCTGTAAGATCAAGTTTTGAACTTAACCTCAAAGTTCATGTGAGGAAAAATATTGCCTAATTTATCACAAGGGTCACATATACATTTTAACCGGGATCTTTGTTGAAATATACGAGCAACTTAGCGAACTTATAGATTAAATGTCGTCGCCGCAGTTATTTTATACGCATTTGGAGCACTCGACGTATATTACTTCTTTCATTTATTTTTATTTTTTGTTACCTAAAAATTTATTATAATTGATGAATCCTAAACTTATATTTATGATTTGTTTACTTTGTTTATGAATTATCGAATTTATTGAAGTTTAAGCTTTGGATGGATAATGGTTACTGATAAAATACCATTGAGATAAAAAATGCATAACTTTTTCAAGTAAATTTTTAATATCAATCATCATTTAAAATGACTTGACAGTATCAATGACATAAATCAAGCTTTAAATATTAGAGATGATTCTCCAAAACTCCTTAAAAAATAAATTTAAATTGCTTAGGGTATTTATTAAATAAATATGATTTTTAAAGTCGCCTCTATTTATCAAATACAACTATTTTAGAAATTCCTCAATGTAAAAATTTTATCTTTTATACAATAAATGAAATAACTGAAATCTCCTTCAAGTTATTGAACGTACTTGTAACTCTGCTGAGAGTTTAGTATTTATCTAGGAGATGATAATCATCGTTTTAATTATAAGTATTTTTTTTATTCTTATTTTATAATTTTGAATATTTTATTCCCTTTTGCCTCGATATTTAAAATTTTTATTTGTAACAGCGATCGCATAATTTTACTGATTTTAAATCATTTATTAATTTTCTGTCTATCATGAACTTGACATTTCAGTTTCTAATTATATATTTAACAAAGATTACTGATTGTATTTCGGTGTAGCTATGTGATTGGTTCGTTATTGTGCACTTTAAATATCTCATTATTTTAAGCATATTTTCAATGATTTCCAATAATAATAACTTTAATCTCAGTGTATCATCCTGTACGAATCTGTATCATCTTACAATTTAAGGAAAGCAGGAAGAGCTAAGAAGGCTAAAAACACTTAACCGTAAAGTAGTGGATTACAAATTAATTTCAAAATTATAATTACTCACCATAGAACACTGAAGACGATCTCTCGAGCAACCGAATTTGTTACAACTAAGGCTCTAAATCCCTATACCATCACGAGTGTCATCAGTATCTCAGATCCCCAATCCAAATGGTACTTAATCAGACCAATGTCTAATCCTCCGGACTCCCCAATGGAAGTACGTGGCTACCGTTTTGCAGCCATGGCGCAATCGATTACAATTGGCTAATAGGTAGACAGCTTTGATCGAAGCCTATTTTACCAGAGGGGTTTCTCAATGAAAGCTATGGCATTTGCCCACCTAACCCTTGTATGTATGAGGATGGATTCCAGAGTGGTGTACGTTATTCTCTTTTCATTATAGATAGTAAAATTCGTGGGACTATTATCTTTTCATAATAATCATGAGACTGAACTTGCATGCTTTGCTCTGGTATATCAGTAAAAAGAACTAATGACTTTACTCTGCTTTGTCCTATATATATAAATACGAAGTGGGGATGCATACAAAATGATAATTATGAAAGATGCGTATAAATGTTGACTTGTGCCATTCTCACTCGCTGTGGCATTAACCTCTGCCTGTAATCCTAAAGCGTCTTTTAGGAATCCTGATAGATGAATCCGTTTCCCATTAGCTTTGAGGGCATTACATACAAAGACATATGTATTTAAATCATTCAATTCCGGCTATGAGATTTTCAATATCATTTACTGTCAAATTTGAAATTAAAATGCTATGTAGTGATTTGTGCGATCTGAATAGTGAATTAGGGGAAATGCATTACCTTGTACATTCCTATAAAATTTATCAAGTGACATAAGAATTCTTGTTTAGCTAGCAGTAAATAAAATGTATACCAAATGTTTCTTAAATTAAAAAAACTTAACCCCCCCCTTAAATAATAACAAAGAACATATTATCTTACGTTAAGTTTTACGAATTGAAACAAAAATATTAAATGATTATATTTTTAACTATTTGCATTTTAACTTATCCATTATATCGACTTGAATATTATTACTACGAATCATTCAGAAATTAAAAAAAAGAAATTACAGTTAAATAAAAATTTGCTTTTTTTTACCTACTTGTTCGAAATTTTTGATTTTATTGTAAAGAAAAAATTAAATAACTGTTGTTCTTTATTACATTTAATATAGTACTGCATTGTTTTGTGTTTGTAAAAATGCATATGATATAAAAGAGAAAATACAAATTCCTAAACATGGCTATTGATTTATAAGAAAAGATCTGAGAAATTCTTACACATATTTTTGTTTTACCCAAACAATTTATTCAATTCCATTACATAGCAATTCAAAGAAATTTTTAAACCTTTTCAAATGCAAATTGAAACTTTTTTAAAAAATATTCAGAGGTTTTTTTTTATTTCTTTCCTTTTATCAAAGAAACCCAGAAACACAATAGCAGATTTATGCAATGCACGTTTCAAAATCCTTGTTTCCTAACTCAAATTTGCATTCTAATTAATAATTTAACGTGTATGTAATATATAGTCTACTAAGAATTTGAGAAATGTAGGTGATATGAATATATTGCATACCTTTATATATAATCTAATTTTGAAGTTGCAGGGCGCAGAAGCTTAGTCATGTACATTATATTAGAGTAACATATTAAAAGCGAACATTATTCACGTACATTTTGTATCGCATATGAGAACCAATTTATAACAATACAATTCAGGCATATGTGAATATTTAACAAGGTATCGATGAAATTAAATTAGATATTTAAATTAAACTATTGTTGGTCATATGAAGAGACGCTTAAGGATAAAGAAATAAAATATACAGCAACACATATTTAATAGGTTTTCTTAAAATTAGACTCTAAATAGAAGTGATTGTTTGACTCCTGAAGTATCATCAAATAATAAGGTAATCTTTCATTTATAGTACCTCATTTATATTTGTATTTGTAATTTACTGTAATTAAGAAATTGCATTTTCCGTTGTTTTTTCATTTGCAAATTAACAATAAATTAAAATATTAAGTAAACGAAAGTAATTAATTATAATTATTTATTATTGGGAAAATTATGGGCTGTATATAATTTAAACTTTATAGAATACAAAATAAAATAAATACTCAGTGTATTTATAAATAAAATAAATATGAAGAAACATCAAGTTTTTCAAATGTTTCGTCTTAATGAATTATAGCACTACATTCTATTACTTCTAGGCCTCATTCTTCTCAAAATAACTATAAGAAAATTGTGTCTACTTTTTAATAGCTTTTGAAATAAAAAAAATATATAATTACAATTAAAACATTTTTGCTGACCCCCCGTTAATGAATTGCGTTAGTAAATTAAATACTTTTTTTGGAAATAGAAGTACCAAAATTTAAGGGATTTCGAAACGTAAATGAGATTTTATATGACATTATTATTTAATTAATGGCATTTCAACTTGACAAAAAAATCACATTTCTAATTAATTTTTAAGATATGACGAAAACCTCGTTAAATATTTTTTTAAAATTAATTAAAGGAAAGGGAAACAAAATAATTCTTATTTTATCACTTTATAGAGTTTCAGAAAAAGAAATATCTTTGATATATTCATTATTCTAATTCATAAGTGTAAGAATAGTAAGACACATATTATAAAAGATAATAGGAAACTGTCAAATATATATAACAGCTAAGCTAATTTTAAATACTCTTAAGAAAAAGAGTTCTTTAATAAAATAATGAGTTCTTACTAAAATTTTGATTTTATGGCTTTCCATTCAGATTGTTGGACTAAATCGAATGTTTACTGCTTGGGATAGTTTTGTTTGTTCAGGTTATTATCTTTGATTTCAATCATTTAATAAGAACTTTCTATTAAATTTATTTTAATAGATAATTACTTATCATCACTGTGAAGTGTTAATCGGGTCTTAACTTAATTCTTAAAATACGTTTTGAAATAACTGAACAAAATTTCCCGACTCCTTAAACAAATACAATATCATGGGTAGGAGAAATTATTTTATATAAATGTTTTTATCAAGCAGTTTTGTTATGTATAACGTTAATAAGAATGAAAAACATCGTCTTAAATTTCGATACTGATCAAATTTTATTAGTTACTATTGCTATAAATTTGTATTTATAACTCAAATTGATTGATGAAAATAGCAATTTAAAATCTGAATAAATGTACGTACATGCTTGAGTGTTGTCCTATTTTTTAATATTTCTTATTGTTTTTCTATTTAATAGACAATAACAATCATGTATAAAGAGAATTGGTTTTTATTTAAAAAGCTGATAAATGGAATTAAATAATATTTCAAGAATATGCAAAATTTCATGGCAGAGCAATAGATTTATACAATATTTCAGAAAATACTTTACCTTCTATGAATATTTCTATAGCTTTTTTTTCTCCTAAAACTTATAAACCCAAGCTTAAGAATGTACATAAGGTTCAAAGTAATTTTAAAAAGATATTTTTGTTTCATTAATATTTTTAAAAAATGTTTTTTTTAATTTATTTATTTTAAAATATTTATAAGAATATGAAACAGATTTCATTTACGATTTTCAAATCAAAGCTTACAATTTAAACACTTTACAGACATTTATTTCCGTTGTTCTAAGTACTTGAGAGCTACATTAATTATAATAAAAATAAAAACTCATTTGCAAAAAGTATCGAATGCAAAACTAAAAACTATTTTCTTATTACGAACTTTCATATATCACTATGATAATTTTAAAACAATTTGGTTGATATTTTTAATCTATTAACTCATTATTCAAGTAATAAGAGCATATCATTTTATAAAAACATGTTTAATATTTGAATTTTATCTCATTTTAAAATATTTTAAGATCATTATCTTCATTTAAAAATGCTTTATATAAAAACAAGGACAAATGCCAAATTTCAGGTAGGCGCAGGAGGATATACAAATATTTAAAATTTTCCTGAGAATTAAACGTGGAAACTTCTTAATTGTATTAATGGAATTCTAAAAGTATTTTTTAATTTAAAAAATTTTAAATTATTTCAAAAATAAAAACTATAAAACAGAAAGTGATTTGAATATCATAATTTATTGTTGCACCTAATGAAAAATTTCGCTTATTTTATTGTAAATATATTTTGGGTTTTGTAGGACTCAAAAAACAAAATATCTTACTTGCTTTTCAAGAAAATAAAACACAGAATTTTGTTGAAACCATTTTACAAATCTTAAATTCCACTATTAAACATTCCAAATATTTATTGCATTCAAATTCTTTTAGAACTTGTTATTGATCATTCCAAACTGTGAAAGTACTGTTATGATTTATTAATATACTCGTAAAACCGTGACATATGTACATTTTACAAGTTCGAGTGAGGGGAACAAAATTAATAAACGCTATGAAAAAGAATAATGGAATGTCCGATTGTTGGAAAATCTATGAACTTCACGAAAATCACCAATGATCACGTCAAAAAGAAATTTCTAGACAACTCCGACTCTCACGCAATAAAGCAATATCTCAGATTCGGCTTCTGCAGTTACAAAAATGACTCTTATTAATCTTTGAAACAACATTGTAACATAATCGAAATAAGCTTACATTTCAGCCTTTATGAGGAGAACGACACACATAAAACTTTTACATTTCACATAAAAAAGTAAAGAAAAACGTAAATCATATTTTAACGATTTTTCTGAAGAACATTTTTAACCAAAAAATAATAATAGGCATTAAAAATATGGTGGCGCTTATCAAAATGGCTGAAAATATTTATGTCTTCTGAAAATATTCATGTCTTAAAAAAATAAGAAATATCCATATTTTATTTTAACGTTTATGTATGTGTTTTTAGGGAACTAAAATTTGAAAATATCAAAATGCAATACTAGTAAAGCGAGATGTGGAATTTTAAGCAAGTAAATTCTGTCATGCTTTTAAGTTGTATTACGAACTTGGTTCAGAATTTTGTTAAAATGTCTAAATACGATTAATGTATGCGACCGTTATAGTTTTTGACGAAAAAGTCAAATCAGGCTATGCTGCACCAAAAATACTTGATAAAACTGCTCCATTTTTTTTTTTTAATTTTGAAAGGACATAAATATCAGAACATAAATAAAATACAATGCTTCTTTGAAGGAAGAAAAACTGAATGGTTGAAATTTTAAATTTGATGTGAAAAGCCAGTTTTCTTGAAACAGCAAATAAGTTACGGTGTGCGTAGTATTTATCCCCCACCAATAAATATGCTGAAAGCATTAGGCTTAGGAAAATTCGAATGTAAATAGAACCTATGGCAGAATCAAATGCCCCATTTTAATACGAATTTTTATTTGAAACTCGTCCAATTGACGTAATATCACCAAGTTGGCTCTGTTTCTTGCAAATAATTTTGCTGCAAAATTTGGCGATTTATGATGGCAATACTAGATTTATAGAAAGTTTACGATATATTGGATTCACCTATGCACTCAATGACTAGAATTCTCTGTAAATTTAGCCCATGATGACTGCAGAGTACATAAAGGAAAAATATGGTCAATCAATGTGATAATTTTTTGACATGATAATTTGAATAATTCATTTATATTATTTTCGCAGGGTCCTTTTCGAAAAATTAATGAGATATAATGATTCTTTCTCCCGCCATCTTGAATTTCGGAACATGATGATAATCTCGTAAGTTAATTAATAATCTTCCCATGTCTTTATCCGTGTGATTTTAGGTTGAAGTAAAAAAAAAATTCAAATAAAGATAAAAAAAAAAAGATTTCTTGTAATATGTTTTTCACTGAATAAATTATAAATTCTTAAGCAATTTAACTTTCTTATTAAAATTGGTGGAAAGCAATCAAAAATTAAATATTCTTCTTTGTGTGTTTTATTATGATTTAATGAACAAATTCTCAATTTTTGTGCGGAATAATTACAAACCTTATGGGTGTATATTCTGCTTAGAAATTTTAATTAAAATAAGTAATATAAATTTAATTTTACATGAACGAAAATAAAATTTTCTTTTAACTTAATAAAGCCGCCGCAGTAGCTGAATAGTCACGAGCACGAGCTCATGGCCAACGTTGTTTCCATCAATTCAAGAGTTTTAAGCCCGATTCCACAAACGACCGGTGCGTAGAATGAATGTCAAATGAACGTTAAATCTATCGAAACTCCGAGAATTTTCAAGGCGTGGTGTGGAAGTTTGGGAGAGGGATGCTAGCTCATGTATCATCCTCGTCACTTCAGGTCGCAAATTACTGGGTCCATCTCCAATGGTCCTCGAGGTACTTGTAACTGCCGACGTTTGTAAGCAATCAATAAACTTATTAAAAAATTAATAATATACACTATAAGTGAATGTGAGTAAATTTCAAAACCTGAAAAGACTACAATGGATTAGTAACACTTGTTTACGCCTCATTAAGATGGCTTTGAACTACACACAAACACAAAAGGTGCTCCCCACTCATTCCTCATTTAATCAATCAAGCAAACGTACAATAAAACAAACAAGAATAATTTGGAGCAGGAAGTATGAAATTATGCCAGCAATTAATCAATATTAAGCCATAAATTAATAAACTTAGCTGATTAAATCCAGTCAAGTATCTACACTATTATATTAAAACTTAATAACTCATTTAAAAATATAAAACAAAAATATGTGTGAAACATAATTAAAAGTAATTTAACAAAAAACACAAAACAAGAAGAAATAACATTAGTAATCTATGAGGAGAAAAAAATGTAAGAATTTTTTAAAAATAATTTCTAATACTTGCTTATTTCCGAAATATTATTTGGAAACATTCCTGTATGTATCATTTTCTTCCTTATATAACTTATATTCTTCATCATAGATCCCACTAAACCTCCCTAGAGCACCACTTTTATTATAAGTCATAGATTGAAAGGGCGTATTGTATTGTATGTGAAGCATGAACAAGATTCCATCCATTCTATTGCGAATATTTTATTGTGTCTCTCGGGAGCATTTTGCCTCAGATATTTATTGCTTCTGTACAATGGTAAAGTCCTCTTACTGAGGATAATAAAGAATTTTCGTATTAAATCACAGAGATAATTCTTGAAGACGTGTTCTTGTATGTGGCTTTGATAAAGATTTGAGATATTGACTGGAAAAGTCCATGAGTTACATATCTAATGGTGTAATGAATGGTGAAAGAATAATGAATATAAAAACACGAAAAAAGCAAAATTTAATATTTTTACGAATGTGGTAAAGCTTAGGGATATAGCAAAGTATTTGGAATATCACACTGAAATCCTTGTTCCATTTTTTAACATTTTAGTCACGTGACTATTTTTTTTGTAGCCAGTTGTTCTGCTATGGTAACACACTTGTAAATACAACAAAAATAATTTGGTAAGAGCAATTATTTTATGTTTAAATCAGAAAACCAATTCTGGACATATTTGTCTTAAGCTTTTATTTAAATAACATCCAAAGAAACATATTAATGGTAATTGTCTTTGCTGTTTAATAATTTTTAAATAAAAATATTATCATTAGCAGCATATATAAAACCATTTATATCTGCATAAAAATATCTATCGAAATTTTTATTTCATGGTTTTTGAATTATTACTTACACATCATTAATTACAAAATATGCTTACATATGCAAAATATGCTTTACCTTAAAAATTATTAAAAAACTTATTTTAAAATTTTATTATTTTTGTAAAAATTATTAAAATCTTCTAATGAACCTTTCCAGAACAATATTCACATATAAAGACAATAGGGATTAGTTATATTAACATTTCACTACAGTTTGGGAATTATCGGCAAAGAATTTGAATAACTTTCGAATGACACGAAAGACACTCAAAGTATGCGTATTATTTTTCATATCATAAGATGTATCTGCTATACTGCTATTATTAAACACAGAAAAACTTTTTATGAAAATGAATTAGTATAATCTGCATTATACATCTTACCATAGTCCCGCAATCAATAAGAAATTAAAATTTTTGAAACTTGCAAAATTCAATATTTACTACATAATTTATCGAAAAAGATTATCATTTACATAGGTACCAATATTTACGTATAAATATGATTTAGTCGAAATATTGGCATACTTATACAGTTATCTTAACTTAAAAAACGATTTGGGCGAACAGATGGCATACTTACACAAATATAATTGCCTATTTCTCACAAAGTGTAACAAAAAAAAATACTTTCATTTACATAGGTACCAATCTTTACTTATATACGATTTGGTCGAACACTTGGCATATGTATACAAATTAATCCCTATTTCTCACAAAATTTTATAAAAAAAATTATATTCATACGAACTTATTCCCTATTTATTACATGATTCGTTTGAAAAATTGACATTTTTATGCAAGAATTAGTTATCAAGCTGATGTCTATTGCTGTGTGATAACTACCACCATTAAAATAGCCCCTTTTTAAGATAATCACACTTAAAACTATGAAACCAAAACCAAAAAATTAAAAATGTTTATCAAATTTGCTCTTGGCATTGGGAATGTGGAAGCGTTTCCTCAGCACTCACATTCCAAATGTAAAATAATAGTAGAAAGAGCATAATTTATCAAAAACACAAAAGGGAGACAGTCGTTAAAGCTGTGGACAATATCATGAAATTGAAGGAAAAGTTGCTTCTTATTTCTTATTTTTATTTTCAGTAAATTATTTTTACCCCGAGAAATCTCTGCCTTTAGTAAATGCGATAATGAAAATTGCGTCGTTAAAAGATGCTTGAGACTTCATAAATTTATATATTTGCCTGTGAGTTTTCATACAAATAGAGAAAAATATTAGTTTACGAAAATCCTGTTATTGTATAAACAAATATTTTTTTTTTAATTTTTAGCAGTAAATAGTTCAAACTCAAACAAAGTATTAACTATTTATTATGAAAGAATCTGCGTACGAAGAACACAATTTATTTTATTTAAACCTTAAGATTTCAAAATAAAAGCTTCTTCTGAGGAAAATATTCGAGTTTAAACTATAAACAGGGAAAGCAATTCACACCAAATCAATTTAAAAATTATCTTAAAAATATTCATTCTTGTTACAAAAAATGTCTAAATGGAATAAATTAAAAATAGATAATTATTTGCTATATATTTCTCTTCCAATTAAATACTAACTAATATTTTTAAAATTTATATAGAATTCTAATATATAAAAAAAACATCAGAAATATCTTTCTGTTTATTAAGCATGTTTATAAGTAAAATAAAAACACTAATTTTTGTGAGCGATTCTAATTGCACACATGTAAACCATGATGTTGATAAACAGATATGATATCGTAATAGCTGGAGTTCACTATTGAAAACAAAAAACTTTGTTAACAAAACGTTTCTGTTAAACTCTACCTGTTTTGTAGGTCTTGTTGTCGTGTATTTTCAAGATCTCCATTCGTTGCATAATTCAGGATTTAATCTGATCTTCCTGTTTATTTAATGCTATTGGAGATTAGAAAGTTCTGTGTTTTAAAATGCATTACTTAGGTAATGGCTTAACTTATAAAGAAAAAAAAAATTGCTTTACAAACTTTTTTTGAAACATAAGCATTTATAACCAATTATGGTAAAATTTATGCGATTCCACAGCTTTACCTGGTGATATCAGTTTGTTCTCTTACTCTTTTCTATCATTAAGGCTCCCGTCTACCCGCCATTTTGATTTCGTGGACGTAATGTTAATCCTATGGGATTTCGACTTTAATTCTCACATCTTTACTATTTGATCTATTTGATTGCAATAAAGTGCATTTGAAAGAGCAAAAAATAATGAATTCTTCTGTGGGATTACTTTTTTCCTCCGATTCTTAAAAGTATTTAAAAATATTTTTTAAAGACCGAAAAACTCACAAGCGAGTCATTAAAATAAAAACAAAAATATTTTTATAAATCGGTGGAAAAAAGTAGTTCCACAGAAGCCTTCATTATTTTTTGCTTTTTCAGATGCACTTTATTGCATTCAAATAGATTAAATAGTAAAGATGTGAGAATTAAAGTCAAAATCCCATAGGATTAACATTAAATCCATGAAATCAAAATGGCGGGTAAACGGGAGCCTTAAGATTGCTTTCAACTTCTCAAAAAAATGTTTAATTCTACGAAAACTTGAAAGAAAAATACAAATTCTTTCATAAATAGAAATATACGTGCGCACAAATGATGTCACCAACAACAAGCCGTTATATTAGTTGAATATTATAACGGCTGATGACAAGAAGCAATCTGATGATTCATATCAGACGCAGACGACTCAATGAAATTAGTTTTTCGAAACGACTTAATCAGTTAAGCGATAGGTTACAACTTTTCGCAGATATTGCTGCAATGATGATTTGATTAGATTTTCTAGTCACGTATGTCGTATGATCTCTACTTGTCAATTTGCCAAGAACTTTCGATTCGCAAAAGAGGAAAGAACAGGAAATATAAATAAATAAAAAAAAGGAAGAAAATTTTAATAAATCAAGAAACAATCAATCAACACGAAAAAGATATAATACATTAGTCGGTATTCAGCCATTAAATTCCTCAATAAATTCTAGTGGTCTCTATATCCGAGTGACCATGGCCGCGAGCAAACAACTGGAATTATTTTCGTCGAATCAGGGGTAGGAGTCATGATAACAATAAAGACCCGGATAGTGGGCTGATGCAAGTTAAATCTATTCAGGTTCTAAGTCCTTATGTGGGAAAGGTATGGGAGGCGCCAGCTCCTGTATCGCCCTCGTTGCTTTAAAGAGGTTCAATATTACGAGATCAGTCGCCAAAAATTCTCGTGTTGCTTCCAAGTACGACGTTAATAAAAAATCAATGAAATCATTCCAATTTAAATAAATATTGAATTTGTTCTTCTGTTATGTAATGAATGCCATATTATTTAGATGTGTGATGGTTCTAAATTAATGATTTTTAAATTGAGATGTTGACACTTTTCGAATATACGTGACAGAACTCACAGCAAACATCATTAGAGAGATCATATATAGAAGTCTCCAAAATGTCTAACTTTTAAGAGTTGGAGCTGAAATATACTCTCATCAAGTACAATAAGTTATATTGAAAATTGGACATTGTATCCTCATACAGACGCTGTTTGTTCTCCTTATTATGTTGTTTAACCATGACCTTACTAACTATTATGTTTCATAAGCTTCACGTCAGGGAGATTGTGGTTAAATTAAAGATTTTCTAATTCTCTTCCTTTTAGGTATCTTTTTACATAATCTGATAGTAAAGTTAACAGGAAGCTTATGAAATATTGAACTCACTGAAAAAGCTATTATCTACTGTATGCAACAAAAAAAAACTGTTGTAAAAGCCGAACCTGAATATAAACAAACACAGACAGTATTAAATTCTGGTACCAAAGTTGTTAGTAAAAGATACATTCCATTATATTAAAATTGTCTCTCGGCTTTACCTGTTTTCATTTTTCATACCACAATTCAACTTTATCTCTAATAATCTTATATAAGGCATTCATTGAGGGGAAAAATTTCAGATATCTGCCTGTCTGTTAAGTGTTCTAGAAATTCAATTAATAATTCATTTTCTAATGTCTGTAACGTAATGTCTTGCTGGGAAGATAACTTCTTATTGTGAAATTATTTGAAACTAGAATTTATTGTTATGAGACTAGACTAATTAAAAGTGTAAGGTAAATTAACTATACATTTTATATGTGAATATATAATTAATTATTTCGGAAATGTATTATGAAGTGGACTTTAGATAATTCAACTGAAACTTTTAAAATTATGTTGGCATTAAAATTTTGCTAAAGATTGTTCTGCTTTTGACAATTTTCTATGAACTTAAAATTTAATTTCCTCCTAATTTGACTCAGTTTAAATACAATAAAAACTAACCTATTTTGGCTACAGAATATTTCAAGAATTTTATTAAATTAAGAAATAATTGTAATGAATAATGAAATAATTTAAGCGATCATGTAACAAAAGTAAGATATTTTAAGGATTATACTCCCTTTATAATAATAGGAAATAACGCATAAAATCATCATGTGTCCAATAATTAAAGCAATATGTACGATTTCATTAATATTGCAAGCGCAGAACCTCGAAGGAAAAATGAATATTTGTTGTTTTTTTTTTAAATTTCATAATCACTTTGGTTAAGCATTATTTTCTTTTACAACTGCTTTTAAGAAGAAAAATATATAATTTTAATTATTTACAGTCATTGATATTATAGGCTAAAGAGAAATCTTAACACTTATCAACAGAGATTCAAATGGACAATGGACATAGAAAACAGTGTTTCATTGACTTTTTTAGAATTGATTTCATGTATTTATTCCATTTAATGCCTCTTTTTCTTGACCTTTTAAAGATCAACAAAAAATATTAAATCCTCAACTTGCAATCTTCATTATTTAAATTGGTGAAGGAAATTTTGGTAACTGTAAAACACTTAAATCAGTGATTTAATTGCAAACATCTGCATCAATGATATTTCAGACCGTTTTATTTTATTTCCAGAAGGAGATAAACAAAAACATGTTTCAAGAGACTGGCTTCTTTAAGAACAATATTTTCCATCAGCATCTCATAACATGCATTTTTACCTAGCTCTTTACCAGAAAATATTTTTAAATAACAATTAAGTAGCAATTCTACGAAATAAAAAACAGAAAATCAGTTCATAAATGTGCAGATGAAAAATTGTTTTCATTGTGAAGATAATCTTCAATAGATATACTTTTATTGATGAATAATAATGTCACTATCAGCTTTCTAAAATTGTTATTCTTCAACCTTGAAGGCGAAAGTAAAGTACCTTCTTATGTGATTGTTGTTACGCTTTAATCGAAGAGCTATGTCTCGAAATAGAAAAAATGCAACAGACATCACCAACCCCTATTAGTTACATCTCTCCATTAAACAGACGATAAAGGCAATCGGAGCTTCAAGAAGATGGGATACGTGACATTGGAATGAGGGGCATGGCCTCTCGCTCTCCCTCCCAAGAATGATCAAATGACGACAAGCGTTTGAAGGGCGTGAAACTTCCGCCCTTGCAATTCTACGGTCGGGATGGACAGAATCGATTTTTGGTGGATGTTTGCAATAACGGCTGCGTTAAGTCAGTGAATGAACGCCGTTTGAAGGCTTCATTTATGAACATAAAAGGTTGAAAGGATGTTTATTGGAGTTCTGGATACCGTAAAACGTCGAATGTAAACAGTTCCTGTAGATATGGTTTGCTGATGTAAGGATTGAATTTGTAAGGTGCTTTCTTGAGAAGTTTTGAAATGTCTTTCTTGGCTAGTAAAAGGGGGAGGGAAGACATTTTTATCAGAAATACATTTTAAAGTATACGCAAAAGTGTCCCCGATTAATCAGTCCAAAAAGTCTTTTGAGACTTTCATGGATCTTTTAAATACATTTTATAATATCATTCCTTTTTTCAACAAAACATCTTGCTTATTTAATTCTTTTTTAATTTTTGAATATTACAAGTAGTTTTGATTTATTTTGATGTAAAACATAAGAATTAGTATTTGAGTTTAAAATAGAGCAAAAACCTCATTGACTTGTTGAATTTAAATTAAAAATTACTTTTATTATTTTCATATTTCGATAAAAAATGAGAGACAAAATGTTTGATTTAGCTTTGTAATAAAAATCGACATGTAACAATTCTTTATAATCTTGATGATTGGATGGATTCACAATAGTATTGAATGTAGCTCTAGAAACGTACAAACATAATATACTATGAAGAGAGAGACATATTGATATATATGATATAAAAAGCTACGTATAAAAGAGGAATACAGTACTTATTATAATTGTACTCTCATTAAAAACAGATGGTGTTCACAGATGCAATCAGCGATAAATATGATAGTTTACGTTAGCGAAATAAAAATTACAGAATAATATTCACTGTTAATTACTATGCTATATTTATTAAATATAACCCTAGAAAGCACATATATCAAGGCAGAAATATTTTAGAGTAACAATTAATAACTGAAATTATTTCTTGATTTTTGATATCAGAGAAAGAGCTACATCTTAATTTACATAGATCATCACATACAAGTTTTTCAAACTGATTGTAATTTTTTCGCGACTTTTTTCCAGACATGATAAAGACTTAAGAATTCAGGGAGCATCATTCTTCGATTTTAATTTTAAAATGTATTCATTGTTTCGTAGCCCATCTGTTATCCATTTGATTTTATACATTTAGTTATGTGATGACAATAACAAAAGATATAAGATATTTTCGCAGATGTAGTGTTACAATATATTATCTACTATTTCTCTTTCAATTCATGAAGTTTAAAAATTCTACTTTTTTAATCGAACTGGACTTCAGCATTAAAGTAAAATCTTATTAGAAATAGCAATGTTATTTGTATGCAATTACTATTTAATTTTTAAAGAAAAACTAGAAAAATACATATCACTGTTCATCATACAAAGAAGGAAAATGTTTATACGAGCAAAACCAACTTTGGAATATTGTATTACAAATTCAACAAATCAAGTCTATTTCTTGCACATATTAAAGCACAGAAATCCGTATTCTTGTTTTGTCTAGTCAAAGGGACAGGGTTCTAATTAAAACAATTGACAATTCACTTCTCCGAAAAGTTAAAATCAGAAATATGAATAATAAATAACCGGAAGCTAAATTCCGCTAATAGCATACGAAGAAAAAACACTTGAAAAGGGAAGTGCTCTATATTTAGAAGGCTCAAAAAAGGTTTCATTGTTGACTAACATAATCATTAACACAAGAAACATGAGAAGTCTCAAGAATCTACAGCCGATTAGTGAACCTAAGTGAAAGGATCCTTGTTTCTCGTAAGGGGAAAAAAGCCTTGCAACTGCCAACGCCTTTGATAATGATCGTTCCGAAAGCAGTCAATGCAGCCAGATTTCTGCTTGCTGAAGTTACTTTACTTAATGGCGAAGAGTTTAAGTAGGATTAAGGCAATTTATTTTTCGAACACTCTATTCTTTTTCGTCTTAAGCCTAAACTGGAGTATTTTACATTGAATATTTATGGATTGGAGCTATGGTTACAGTTACTTTCTTTTACTTCGATTTTTTTTTTTTTTTCATTTATTATCAAAAGTGTTTCGGAACGTTCCGTAATTGGGCTCGTATTCAGCAGAAGGTTTTAACAAGAGATAATCATTATTTTTCCGATTGAAATGAAATATATGAGGGTGAATCAAATATAAACAAGACTTTTTTTAAAAAGATCTTTTCTGAAACGCTACTAATCAAAATTACACCAATGCTGCTTTTCAAAACATCCCCCTTCAAAATCTATATAATTTCTCTAATGTATTGAGAGTTTCTTTTTCTGAATTCTTGCATTTTGAATTAAATTCGGATGAATACGGAGTCATTTGCGCACAAATTCTTCTACTTCTCCATTCATTAAAAATTTTAAATTACGAAGTGTGTCTCCAGTAGTCATCATGTTGCTTCTAAATAAGACTTGAGTAGCAATCAATCAATCAATGAAAACCATTTTCTTTCTAACGCTTTTTTGAGGGTGAAAAAAAGAAAAGAGGGTAATCGAAATATGATAAGTCCTGACTATGTTGCAAATGTTTGAGTATTCTCCAGAGAGGTTTCTCTTTCCCTTTTTGTTTTACACCAGTTATGGTGGGTCTTATATTGTTCTAGAGAAGATGATAATTACAAATTTTAATGGAACAGCTTTTGTATTAAGATTCTGCTTTAACCTTTTCCAAAAGTTCTCAGAAGTATACTGCAATAATTGGGTTTCAGTCATGAAGAAATGTGATATATATAATACTCTGTAAATCCTAAAAATCAGCAGCATTAACTTTTGCAGCTGATAATCAAGTTCTTGGTTTCAGTGGACCTATTTCATTTTCTGTGTGGCATTCTATATTGGCCCACTTTCATTCAAAGGGCTATTGAAATATATATATATATATAAAAGAAAACGATGTCGAAAAGTTATTTAAGCATTAAATAGCTTATCATGGTTGCTATGGCAAAATCTATATAAATTATTTGCTGCTATGAAAAAGGGTACATATTATTGAGGTGCCTTTATATTGCATAAATTTATTAAAGTATTTTCATTTGTTAAAATTGAAAGCACATTAGGCAAATTAAAACCTGGAGACTCAACTTATGAGGGAAAATATATAAGAAAAAATTATTTCATAAAACTTATTTATTTTGAATCATGGTTATTTAATAACTGTAATTAATATATTGCTCAATTACTTAATTATTTTCAGGATTTAAAACTGTACACAATTAATTCAAATTTATAATAGAATGCTGGAAAAATGTATTTCAGAGAAAGAATAGATTTATTAGGCTTAAAAATGGAGATGTAATTCCTATAAAATGCAAATGGTTTTGTGTATGTGTGTGGCTTAAGGGAAAAAATTAACTTTTCTTATTATTAAAAAAAGATTTTATCAAGATCAGATCTATTTCAGTAAAGAACTATATTTTTCATTTCAATTACTGATTTCATTGTAGATGGCTCCATCAAATAGAAGTAAAAAATGATTCTTTAAAATACTAAAGATGATTGATTTTGCAAGTTGCACAAATAAATCTTATCAAGCAAATATACTGTTTAAAAAACATTTATATTTTTTCATTAAAAAAAGTCTTTTATCTTAACGATTGGAATTTTATCTTCCCTGTCAAAATTTATTCAGCATTTAGCTAACACATATATTGATTTTGAAACAAAATTAACTTCAACGTAAGTTTTTTTAATGGAATATTCAGTTCAAAACGTCTACAATTTTAAATAAAATTAGCTTAAAATCTCAATGAATGGAATTTCATTTCCCCTGTTGAAAGTTATTCAGTATTTAGCTAACACATTTTTTGATTTTAATTCAAAAATAACAACATATAAGTTTTCATAAGAATACTGTTTGCTTTCTGATAATGGATAAATTATTTAAAGTTGCATTGAAAGTAATTTCAAATATGTGTGTGTGTTTGGAAAATTAAGAAATAAAGAAAATTTTTAAAGTACATAACTTTAAGAAAGAATATTTAAAAAAATCAAACATAATTTAAAATTAATAATTTTAAAATTTTAAGCCATTAAAAGTTGCGTCTTGGTAATATATAAAAGCATAATTCAAAATAAAACCAGAAGTGCTTAAAATCCAGAAAGTAATAAAACAGCATTTAATATTTTCTTATATTTTCAATTAAACTTTTTTTATTTCTTATAATATTTTATAATTTAAAAGTTTGAACAAAATTTAAGTATAAATTTTTCATAAAAAAGTAACTCTGTTCGTGAATGATGAAACAACTTTCACTCAAAAATTCTAAATCAAGTCACAATTACTTTTTTAAAAATGTTATGTCATTGATATTTTTAAATCTTTAATATTTACAAAATTTTCTACTTTGTATTCTCACATAGGAAGTATACGTGAGTCTATATAAAGAATATGGGATTAAATCTCAACTGGAGATTTTATTATAAAAAGAATTAAGAATAAATGAATTATAAATTATATATATATATGCAGACAAATTCAGATACAAGTAAAGCTGAATATTTAGTTACAGAACTACAGCTAAGGGATTACATCATTTATAGTATTTTATATGACAAAATAGATGCATTTAGGCTTAGGATAATTAAAATGCCTTACTGGGAAAATAAATTCATATGTCTATATACAGAAATATTATTTTAAATTTTTTGCATCGTAATAAACTGATAATTATTCATGGTAAAGATAGATTCAATTATATTAGGAAATTTATAGGAGAATGTATGGAATGTGATTATCCATTAGATTAAAAAGATATTTTACCAATAATTTATATGATGGTCCGTTTTGATATATTTTTAAGATTTCCCATGAGGAGTTCTTAGGAGATTCTGAAAAATATTGAAATGTCATTAAATAAACTGAATTTGATATCTAAAAAATTTTTACATTATGACAGTTTTTTCTCTAGGATCTTTATTTCATAAATTGTTTTATATTATGACAGTTTTCTC
>BMAW01018561.1:35912-102553 GCA_019974015.1 Nephila pilipes | reverse complement strand
CTAGGATCTTTATTTCATAAATTGTTTTATATTATGACAGTTTTCTCACTAGGATCTTTATTTTATAAATTAATTTAGATGAATTTCTGATATTTACATCTTGGAGTGAGAGTTGATTCTAATATCATTTGGGATGGTGACATATTAAAACGGTAATCTTATACATAGGGGATATTGCCTTTCAGAACTTTCATAAATTTTTGAACTTTCAGTTCAAAACAAATCCACACACAACATTAAGTTTACAAAGACAGCTAGTTAGTGGTCTAGTTGTGAAGATCTATTAAAACATTTCTATATAGTACACATTTACAGACACATATTTATTTAATTGGTTTCCAAATAATTTTAACAGCTAAAATTCTGATTTGTGTATCATTGGATATGATTTCTTTAATCAAGATTGTATTCATTAGTAGATTTTTATTAATTACTCCATATTTTGAAACTATTTATACTCAACTTAACTAAGTATTATTGATTTTCAAATTTTATCTAGCAACAGAGCTGGATATTAGACATCTTCATTTAAAAGGTTCCTTGAACTTATTGCACTGTAATTCACGATCACATGTCACAAGATCATAAATTTTTTCTTTGGCATCTGTGTGATTTGAATTGATTTTTCTTGAAAAACATGGATTTGGGTATGTTGCTGTTTTTAAAGTTTTAAATCTTTAACTAAAAAGATTTAATTATATTATTTTAATGTTTTGAAGAAAACTTTTAAATTTTTAATTGAATGACTTTTTTGGATATTTAATCGGATATTTTTAATGGAACTTTTAATGGATGGTTTATGATTGAAAAAAAAAATTAATTAGAAAGTTTTTAGCTGAAGATCATTTTATTTGATTGGAAAATATTAGTTTTTGAAAAAAAAAATTAGTAATTGAGATATATTGCCATCCATTTTCTTTTTTGTTTCTTGTTTCTTTTATTTAATTTACAAATTGAATTTTGGAGTATTCCAATTTTTACCCAGCAAGTTGCATTGGGGGAGGGTTGGTACCATAGAGTAATATATATATATATATATATATATATATATATTCACACATATAGGAAGAAGAAGATGCACTTCACTTCAATTCAGGTTCCCCACCCCCTTTAGTTCTCGAGAATAAATATGGTTCGCAGATGGACATCTGTCGACCCTGGTCGAATGTAACTTGCGTCGAAATTTAACAGGATGCAACGAGTGAATGAATATAAGTTTATGGTGCAAAAGCTGAATCCAACTCTTGCGCCATTATCAGAAAAATAGTTTCACTACAGTGTTTTGATGAAAAGTTTCATAAGGAATGCAATGAACTGAAACTCTTCGATAATATTGTAAAACATTATTGAAAGATGTGGAACCATTCAGCCTATAAACTTCCACCTAGAGGACCTTAATGTTTCATTTTGTATAAGAGAGAACTCAAAAATACCTATGTGTGTTAGAAAATGTGAATTGGGTAATAGGAATGGAAAATGGGAATAGAGTTTGTTTAATTATAGTTTTACCTGTTTCTAAGAAGTCCATGAGTATGACATCCTTCTCATAGCATGAAAAAAATCGTCGTCTAAACTTTTCCGGCTTATGAGGACATGTTATTCTTCTTTGGATTAAATTCACCCGAAGTAGCCCAGTGCTTTGATTGTTGTTCGATTTTAATGGTGCCAATTCAATGCAGTAATAATCAAAACTCACTAATGAATCAGAGCCAAATATGTTTTTGACTCCGTTTTATATCAGCATTCAATGATAATGCTTCAATGAAACGCCCCCTATCTCTGAAAAACGGTACTTTTAAAAACCATCTTTCTTATATGCAAAACCGTGTTTACAATTTCATGTTCGCGAATGTTACAAATGAAAATCGTTATTGTTAAAAATGTTTTTCACTTTAATGAATGTATGATTAAACAATGATAATATTCAAATATAAAGTAGAATTGAACAACTAATCATATTTAAAAAATTACAAATGTGGTTTTAAATAAAACCAGTGCATGAAATTTTATTAATAAATGGAGTTGTAAACCATTTAAATTTAGTCACATTTCAGAAAAAAATACGAATCAAAATAAAATTCAAAAACTCTATGTCTGTTTCCATTCGCTGATTCCTTTATGCAGCAGCTCCTTAGATTTTTAGGAAATATTCAGCTTTCCAAAACTCGGGAAAATAACGGATTTCCTTTCACATTTACCATAATACCTTCTTTGCAACAGTTTCCTATTAACCGTAGTTCTGTCACCGAAAAAAAAATGTTCTTTTACGCAATTCCGGAATGTAGAGACTAACTCCATCCATATATCTTTCACTTTTTATTCATCGTTTTGGCTCTATGCTCTTTTTTAACAAGATTTTTGGAATTTTTTGTTCGAAACTGTCATTCATTTTTCTTCCCGACGCGAAAGGTTCTTCAAGTGCTCTAAAAGTCGATATTTCTGAGTCGAGGGAAGATTTTTATAGCTTTCATTTGCTTTTATTCGCTAGAATTGTTTTATTACTTTATTAATCCTCTATATAAAACCTTAATGTCATGTGAGATGAAATACTGTAAAAGTTTTTGAGAACATCCTTGTTTGTATATTTTGGCAAAATATATCTTCACAGTCAAGTTTCCTTTTCCTAACCATCGACTCTTACGATCACAGATGTTCATGATATGAGAGAAGAATGTCACCTTGCAAAAGTGATTCTCAAATTCGCATCTGAGTGTTTAACTTACGTTAATTAAGTTGATATCCACTAGAGGTTGATAATGAGCTCCTGGAAACAAACTTCGTTAGTTTGACGCAAGACCAGTTGAAGGCATTTCAATTAATTTTGCACAGTACCCTATTTTTAACACAGTATTTAATGAGGACTAAACCCCTAAGATTCTATTTTTAATTAAGTTAGCACCACATTAAAGTTTTGCAACAAGCTTTTGACAACAAACTTCGTTAGTTTGAAGCACGGTTAGATAAAATTTCGACTCAATTTTCTATAATGTTGTATTTTCTGCACAACTCTGAATAAGGACTACGATCCTAGGTTGGGGAGCAGTGACCATCATTATTATACCTAAATGATCGGAAACGAGTTTTGGTCTAAAATATTTTAATCGTAATCACACTGTATAACAATAATTAAATAAACTATTTTAGTCACAAGTTAAGCCTAATTGAGACTCAGAATCTTGATGATGGATGGAGATATCACCTCAACCGACATTTATATTTTATAACTGTAATAAAACATGCAGGTCTTCTATTTAAAATACACAGGTAATATCACAAGGTCTTCCTTTTTTAAATATTATTCATCATTAATTCTGGGATAAGTTAAATAAAGTTATGAAATCGCAATTTATATCATTCAAAGTACAAAACAAAATTATATTTTTGTGGATATGTTACCGCTAAAAAATGAAACTCAGGTGATGCAGAACTGATGCAGTATAAATCGAAAGAGGATTTAAGTCTTCATGTTAACATGGGAAATTTAGATCTTGGGATGCCAGCTCAGGTTACGTACTCGTAACATGATTGTGGTTCGAAATTTCAAGGTCCGATGCCAATACCGTCGCATTGTTTCTAAGGGCAATGTTGATAAACAATCAATTTAATATATAATTAGTAAAAATTGATGGTTAATATAGCAAGTAAACAGTTTTTTTAAAATATATATATATATATATATAAAGATTTTATAATAGTTACTTGCTTTGTAAAGCATTGCTTGAATGTAAATTGCAGAACATATTAACATTTTTAGGATTTTTTTTTCCTTTTTTATAGTGTTAATTTATAAAATTAACTCAGAAAAAATAATTTTATAATATCAAAAAATGTAACAGGATTAAATATTAAACAAATACCTATTTTAGAAAAAGAATGAATAGATATTATCAAAGAATGAATAGATAGATTCCATTTCCTAATACTAAACAACCATTCAAAAAATCTTTATAACTCTTCTAAGATCATAATCTAAAAATAATTTCTCTAATCATATTTCACAAATGGATGTTTACAGAACGTGATAATTTCTAAATCGGTAATTAAAAAATGAAAATTTGTAAAATTTTTCATTTCGACATTTCCATTCATTCTTATCGCGATAATTTTATCTTCATATTTTCTAGTTTCTGGAATTAGTTTTGATTTAAGTTTTCTATTCTAAATTAAGAAGTAATTTCGGTGGAAAAGTAATTATGAAGAGAAAATATCTTCATATTTAATGGAAAAAGTGCGCAAGCTGAACTTTCCGGGTTAATTAACATTTTTCATTTACGAGCAAGAAGTTATTTAAAAGTTCTTTTAATTATAAAAGTATATCAAATTCCTTGTATATTCAGCGGCGTTAGCGTCATATTTCATTCTTTGTTAAATCGATACCAGCTACGAGAAAGGATGTTTAAATTTAAAAATTCGTGAAACTCTTAAGACCACATGTATTTATTTATTTTCTTTAATTTTCACTCTTCTCACTTTTTTTTATTAAAAGTCTGTAATGATATTTTGCTCCAAGAAAAAACTACGATGTCTTCTTCATTATACAAGTTGAGATCACTCTTATTATTGAAAGAAGAAAAATTCATAGCCAAAAATTTTTTTTGAATTTAATTCTCATTTCCATAATTTCGTGAAATAGAGTAAATATGTTCAAGTTTTCATAATTAAGTTTATTAATATTCAGTTTCAATATTAATTTTAAGTTACTCATTTTATTTTGATAATAATTCTGTCGTTTTCTGGTAAAAATGATTAACTTTATCAATTAAAAGTTAAAAATAGATATATTCTTGTACTACTTTATAGGTGTAATATACTTTATTACTGCATAGTTTTGAAAACCCCATAAAAAAATTTATGAAAATAGTTAAGAGTCAATCAAGCACTCAGATTATAATTTTAAATTTTTAATCAAATTTGAAGTCCCTAAAGAGGAATATATTTATTTTTTCGTTTTTTCTAATGTAAATTCCTACTTAACAATTTTATATCTTAATACTTGTGAAAAGGCTCACTTTAAATTATATATCTTATCTCTTTTTACAAAAGTGTAATTTTGAGCATCTGATTATTAAATGTGATATTAATTACTAGTTTTTTCTTCTAATAGATTGTCTTTCATGAAAATAAATTTTAAAGGGATTTTCAGTTTGTGGTACTAAATATGGGTTTTAGAAACACATAAAAGTAACTTTTAAATTATTCGCTAATAAAATCATTTGAAAACATTATATATATACTTTCTTTCCATAAATGCATTCAAGGTTGTGATTCAACCTAAAATGTTTGGTAAGTCTGATACCTAATTTGTCTTTAAATCAGTTAAACGGTTCTTAAAATGGCACTTAACTTTTAACTAAACAATATATGTTTGACTTACTTCTATTAGATCCTACTTGTACAGTCAGAAAATTAAGGGTAGATGATACAGATATAAGTAGTTTACATTGATTAGCACAACCGAAAATAATTTTGGGTTAAATTCAGCGAATCATATACGTAAAACTTCTCTTGACTTTAAATAAAATCATCCTACATATAATTGACTACTTCTGTAACCCTACTCACACAGTAAAAGAAAGTTAAAGATAAATAAACAACTAATAATTTTCGGATAATTACAAGAAAAAAACGGTTTAATTATTTGTTTTTTGTCATTTCCCTTTTAATTATTTCATTCAAATGCTTTCTGATTAAAATAATACACTACCTTTTCGGTATAATGTTTTATTAATATTTGAGATAAGCATAGGGTAGTAAACTTGCTGTTAAATTCTTCGAAACAAACATTGAACTTACAAGGTATATTATCTCCTTTATTTACTAAAAATTATGAAATGCTGTTATTCTTTTATCAGTATATAGAATGTTTTTTGCCTTTTAAATTTATCATTATGAGTATCTTTGAATTATTTCAAAAATTATTATGTTTCTTATATAAAATTCTGTTTCACGCACGCACGCACGCATATATATATATATGATAAAACATATTATTAACATATAAATAAAACTTAACAAAGAAAATACAAAACAAAAGACTGAAACAGTTATTTATAGAAAATAAATAAATAATTGAATACGTAACAAAACAAGAAATACACATTCAGACCAGATATCGAATTGTGAAGTAATTGTATCAATCGTACAAATCCAATATTACAGATCATTGATCCAAATTAAAAAAAAAATGGGATTACTCCAAAAAGTAATTTAAAATAGGTTATGCAAAAAGAAAACAAAAAATACAAAAAAAAAAATAAGACAAAAGTGTACCTAAATCCATACTTCCAAAAAGATAGAAATATTTTAATTAATAGTAAAATTCCAGTTTTAATCAATAAAAAAAAAATCTCATATATCTGAGCAAGTGATAAACATGTTAAGTTCAAAATTTTCCATAACCCCTTGAATCAGAATCTCCAAAAACTTTTAAAGTTGCCAACATGATATGATTACCAATATTGATTATATTAAATGTAGTATGAAATGTTTTCAATTTAAGAGCATTTAAAAGTAGTACAAAAACAAAAATAAATTCTAATCGAAAGCAAATATCAATAAATAAGATGCATTATAATATATTAAAATTCAGCTTAAATTGTGAAAAATAAACATTTTTGAAACCAATGAATGAAATATGCGCATGTAAATATAAGTTATATCGATGTTCATGAAATTATTCGCAAGTCGATTACTAACTAGATGCCTTAATATACACTGTAAGCTATTGCTAATTGATTACATCAAATGACTCGGCAAATGCTGATGTAACCAGTTTTTGACTAATGACACTATGAGAATAATAAAATCCATCGAAGCTATCAAACAGGTAATGAGTGCTGCTTATCAAATGTGAGAATAGTATGATAGTAAATAAATAGTTATTTTGATTTCATTTTATTATTTCATCCTTTTCTTTCCTGCACACTAAAAACTTAGATTAAGTAATAAATAACTATATTTATATGGATGTGTGTGTGGTGAATTTATACATAACACGCATTTATTGAATATATATAAATTTCGTTTTTAAGTGTAATCAAATTTAACACCAACCGAATTCATGGCAACCAATTCATACACATTACTTCAACTTTAAATCTCGAAGACAGTAGTATCTAAAAGATTCTAATTGTTCTAAAGGGCCTTAGATGTTTCTCGGTACAAAACCTTGCTTTTTCGCTTTTTCGATATGTAATACGTACTTATACTTGGTTACTTTCACTTGGTTAATTGCGTCTTCCATGTTTACGTATGAATCTTTAATGTGAACAGGAATAAACATCATCAATTAAATACAATACCTGAAGTTTATTCAAAGAAACAATGGTCATATCCAAATAATAGGTGTTCCCATTCTCAATATATATATCTATATATACTCGTGTGCAAAACTTCAGCAACAAATGCATTTTTCAACATACATCCACGCAATTATTGAAAATGGTTTTTTGCGATCAACACAGTGAATAGGCCGTTCAGTAAAAAGGTGATACTTATGCTAATATTAGTACTATGAAATCAAAGGGGACGTGGAATGCGCATGCTCAGTGCCAAGACAACTTAAAAAGAAGTAGGAAGGACGCATTTGCAAATCTTCCCTGCAAGTGAAAGTGAAATAGTCTGTTCATAATGCTTACAAGAAACCATCAAAATACTTTTACACGTGGTAGAATGATCGCCAAGCTTGAAAAGGGGCACAGTTTGACGAGATATTTACAAGAGTTTGGAATTGACAAAATTGTAGTCTTAAGAACTTGGAAAGCCTTCCAAATGACAGGCACAGTTATAAAAATTATTGTTGGTGATCGGCCGAAGAACATAAAGGTAAGTGATGATCGATATATCGTTCTGCATGCCAAAAATATACCGGAACCAGATATCGGGCAACATTTCTCAACAGCCGATTGTGGCAACTAGACGACTGTTATCATGATCTACTGTGGCCAGACGTCTGCATAAAGGGGCCTATTCGCCCGTCGTTCAGAACACTGTGTATCTTTATCAGCATCCCATAGGCAGCATCGGTTACAGTGGTGTCAAGAACAGAAAGATTGGAGATGTCATCAATGGATTTGGTTCTGTTTACTGATGAGACTCATTTAAGTCTGAGCAAAGATTCTCATCGCGGGTTAATATGGAGATAGGTAGGGATATGGTTTCATCCTTCTGGAAAAGAGACAGTTGAGATGATCCTGGAGTGCTTGTATGGGGAAGCATTATGTAGAAAGAACGAACGTGCTCCATATTTCCGATAGTGGCTCACTTATTGGAAATAGTCATTGTGATGACATTATCTTCTCCCACGTGTGTCATTTCCGAAGAGTCACTGATAAAGACTTTATCTTTGTAGACGACAATGCATGTCCACACACAACCTCTGTTGTTGAGGGACTTCAAGAAATGGAGAATATTTGCAAAATGGATTGGCCAGCGTGCTCCTCTGATTTAAATCCCATCGAACACTAGTGGGACTTTTATGAGACACCTGGAAGCAAGATCTTATCATCTGGAGAACATCAGACACCTGAAACAGATATGCCCTGAAGAGTGACAACTTTTGCCTCAAGAACTGCTGAATAATTTAGTGCTGAGTATGAACAGACGGTGTCAAGCAACCATTGTAGTTTTATAAGAAATTTAACATTAATAATGTTATATTCTAATGAAAAATTTAATTACCTTGTTAAATTAGCTTAAGAAGAAATTATACTTTTATTGTTACACTACTAGTTAATTTTTACTTGTATCATGTAAGACTACTACTAGCAGGGAGTGTCTAATAGTAGTTCGACTAATATTTATTTGCTTTTTCATGAATATAATTATACTGATAATAAACTGTTTTCTATGTTTAAATATATTGACTATCTCATATTTTTCAAACAGATAATAATAAAGGAGACAAATCTTGCTTATCTCTTTTATTTAGTTTATTTAAAATTATGGCATATTAACGATAATGTTCTTGAATCTGCATGCTTAGATATTTAAAAATTGAAGGCAACAAAATTTATAGTAATGTTTATGATGAATTGATAATGTTCAAACTATGACTTACAAGGTCCTTTTTGGAATAGATTTAAGAAACTTAATATTTTAGAAACATTATTTATAATCAAAGTTTACGTAAAATAAGACTTGTTTATAATTTCTTTCATATTTATAAAAAGTTTGGTAATTTCCACAAAATTTGTCTGTATGTTGAATATTCTCGAATTTTACTGAAAGCAATTTAAAAAATAATATGTATAAAATAGAATAAATATGTATGTCATTGATATATTTGTAGAATTTTTTTTATTTTATAAATGTTTTCTTTTACTAATTTTCTTTCTTTTTTTTTTTTTTCGTTTTAATTATTTATTACTCTTTAAATTTATTTAATTTTCTCGTTTTTGATTTATTTTTAGCATAGTTTTTAGCTCAATATTTCATTTAGTTTCCCCCTTTTTTTAGATGGTGTTATTATTTACTTCCTCTTCTTTTGAGTGCGTTATCTGACACATTTACCAATCATGACTATTATAAGGTTATTTTTAAATTTAATAAGCCTTTTCTTTAATCTTTTAGGTTTTCGATTACGATAACTTTATATTATGTTTATAAAATAAACCTATGTTTTATTTCCAGTTCCACATTTGAATTTTCCTTAAATATTTTCATCCTTCTTTATTTTTGTTTTCTTAGTCAATCTTATTTGATTTCCTAACCGTTTTATATTACATATTACTCAATGGGGTAAGACGGGTACCTAATTATAGAATACCCTTACAAAAGAGTCTTAAGCCAGTTTCAGTACTTAAATTTGTTACATTTCATATTTTTGCTAATTTATTTATTACATTTTGTTAGAAGTTATACTTTTAGAAACATATTTTTCCCTTTTTCTTTTGACTTTCATCTATATCACTGTTTTATTCTGTTTTTTTAGGTTATTTTATTTCTAAGTTTCTGTAATTTTTTTAGCATCATTTCTTAATGGGTACTGTTTTATTTATGTTTTAGATGATTTTAATGCATTTTAGCACAATATTCTAATTCTTTTGATTTAAAATTCTTATTTTTTTCCCTACCTTTTATGTATCTTGGTTTGTTTAATTTTAAAACTTATCTTCTTTTTTAACTTTTAATAACGTGTTTACTACTTTTGAAATTAAACATTCGATTTTTTTGTATTTTTTTCTTACTTCTTGCTTTGATTATTTCTTATATATATATATATATTGAAAACAAAAATGCAAATTACACTACAACATTATACAATACATAGAGAATGAGAGTATGAATTTGAAATTAAATTGTTGTAAAAATATTTTGAAAGTACAGAAAATTCTAAAAATAGTGCTAATTATTGAATCTTAAAATAAGCAAATATGTAAGAAATAAATTCGGTGAAACTTCATGATTTTGATCAAAATTCAAGTTGAAAAACTTGAACAAAAAGAACTGAAGAAACTTGAACATCAAGAGAAAATTGAAAAAAAAAGGAAATCCTTTAAACATTAATAATTTAATAATGAATAATGGAAATAAAGCTATTAAATAGTTCCTCCAGATTAGAACACATATACTTTGCTTAAACATGTTTCAATGGTCAGACTTTCGCAATCAGTACTAACTCTATAAAACAAAAAACACAGCCTAGTGTAACACAGCAAACAAAACTTGATGAAACAAAGAAACATTTTCACAGAACACAAAATTTAAATCAAATCTCAATGAAAATAAAAACATAAAAATAACCACGAAAAATATAAAATATATACGTCCAGAATGTTTGAGATTTAAATAGAGAAAGAGTATGTTTAGATAAATATCCTTTTAATAAAAACATTCAAAACTATCTTATTAAATTTTTTGTATTTAAAAAACAAAGGCATCACACTTGTAGAAATGACTAATGAAGGAATTATTTTTACAAAAAAAAATTAATCTTGCTTCATTTACATATAAATTGCATTTTAGTTTCTTTTTCTGACGATAATTATTAAATCAAATATTTTTCTCAAACGAATTTAATGAAATTGCAACAATGAAGAAAATACAAAAGTATGAATCTCTTAAAATTAATTCCTGAATATAATTCGTAAAATAATCTGATTTTAATATATTTCCTGATAATTAATATTAATAATAAGCAGTCACTAATATTAAATTAGTATTTTAATCATTAAATATTTCATCAATATCAATATTAATTTTTGCATTCAATTTTAATAGTTTTTCATCACTTTCTACGAGTTTCCCACAATATTGAATTTCTAAAACTGACTTAATGTGTAGCTTTATAAAGCCTCTTAAAATACTTAAAATCTGTATGCAAATTTAATAAAAAAAATTCGAATTTTATTGTATTCAAAAATTTTAATTCATAAGAATTTGTTTATTTATTTACCGAATATTTTTATTAATTAGTATTAACTGCAAAGGATATACATCAGAAACATTTTATTAATTTATACGAACTACAATTAAATTAGCTAGAAATTTCAATTCGTTTATTATTTAATTATTCCCTTACAATTAATTTATAACTGCATACATATCTGCAATTTTTTTAAAAAAAAATAAAGAGTGAAAAACAATCTTAAAATGATAAAAGCAATCACTTGGTTTAATATCAATTTTGAAAAAAACAAAGAATGTATTTGTATCCGAAAAAATTAATCTCTATATTCTGGAGAAAAAAAAACAAATAAAAGATTTATTTTAATTTTTTCTCCAATTAATATTCTGTTTTAAATATCCTTAACAATAGAAAGGTACACACAGAATTTTTTTTTCTGTTTCCAATTCATTCAAATTAAAATTATTTAAACAGCAAAAATATGAGAGATACCCATTATCATTAGTTGTCGCAATCGAATGAATAATATCAAAAAACGTTTATTAGTGGAAAAAATTATAATCAATGCTTGCATTTTGAACAAAAGATTGGAAACTCCGACTGTTTCATTAAGAATACAATATTGATTTTTGCTCCCAAAACTCATTAAAGTATGTTCTGAAATAAAAGAAAATGACCTCGGAGGCACTTTCCGAAATTTGCTTCCTGTCTTTGCTTCGCTTTTCAAGTGCATTGGTAAGCGAAAATTAAAGCTAGTTGATTGTCCAACCCGCCTTAGTTAAGCGATTTCAATAGACGGCTTAGTGTCTTCTAGCCATACCTGAAGGGGCAAGTGCTTGTTATGTTAATTTTTGGCTTAATGAGTGTTTTTAAGATTAATATTAAAGGAAATTTATAGTTCAGAACATTAATATTTCAGCGCATTAATTTTTCTTAAGCATTTTGAAAGCTTGAGTAAATTATTTGATTTACATTTTCATAAGAAAAGATTTGTTACTTGATTGGAATTTCAGCATGAATAAGGTTTTCTTTTTCCTAAATTTTGAATGTAATTTATTCTATTTTATAGGCATCGAGCTGAAATATAATATCAGCTTCGAGCAACGGTTCTCGATATTTTGAATAGAATTTAGTAGACAGAGAAACCCTGAAGCCATGACATCACTATATATCCAAATTTGGGGTAGATTTGAGTTAAATTTGTAATTTAAAATAGTTTTTATTACCATGAAGCAATCATAACCTTAAAGCGATGAAATTCGTAATTTGAATACGTAATTTCTTATGTGATTAAAAAATATTTCGATTAAAGTTAATCAGAAAATTAAATTCAGATGCTTAGATTTTAATTATATGGTACATTTTAATGTTCTAAGCTTAAAAAAAGTGTCATTTTCTCAATAAGTTTGAATTATTGGGAAATAATAATAAAAGGAATAATACAAAGTAATTCCAATTTATTGAAATATCCAAATCGTTTGGTCCTAAAATTTGCCAAGAAGGAAGTCAAATTATGAAGACATAGTTCTAATGGCTTCAGACAAAAATGAATCCTGTTACATTCTCTTAAAATTCGAATAATTGACCCTATTATCATTCATTTCTTGGATTTCAGATGAAACATAAGTGAATAAATACATCAGTTCATAAGAAAAAAAACCTTTTATGCGTGTTATATTTAAATTTGTTCAGATCTATTTTTAAATAAATTTTTTGTACCTATAGTATATTTTTAAAACAAACACACAAACATTTTAACTTTGGACCTCATATAATAAATTTCGCAAATTTTACTATGCAACTATCAACAGATATGTTGAAGATGTCCATTGAAATGTTTTTTTTTTTTACTTTTGTATAATGTAATCTAACACCAAATATGAATCAAAATTGCACATTTCCAACAATAATTTACAAAGAAATGCTAAAGATTAATTCAAAATATTTCAAAACATTGAAAGAAGACATGGAAAACTAATATTTCTCTATAAAATAGTTCAATATATGAAATCCTTGTATAAAGAATTCTGCATCCAATGCTAAAGTAATTTAATGTTGTACTTTTGCAATGCACTTGCAAAATCAATTTTAGAAAAGTTATTCCGTATGGAAATACATATAAATGTAAAATCCCAAAAGTAAAATTTCAAATTCTTCCCAATATTAATATTTTTTGTGTTTACTAGTAGTACCTTTTAAAGCTATAACTCTAAAGTAATGTTTATTTTGTTGATATTAGAACTTTTATGATACATTATATGCATCTGAAAAAACTGGTTGAATATCTTTATTACTAACACATTCTACAGAATTTTTATGATATCTTATATTAAAGCCTTTTTTTCATAAGAAATATTACGAGTTCAATAATGGATCAAAGCATACATGAAAAATATTCCATTTTCAAATTTTGGACATTAAAATTTCCTATTGAAAAATTGTAACTTATAATATTTATTGAACTGTTTTTGAAACTGAAACGTTTCAAAATACGATGAAGTTAAATTCATTTGTTTTCCTAAGAAATTAATTAAAGGTTTGGAATAAAATTCTAAGAGACTGTAACGTAAACTTAATACCCGACACATCTGTCATCATAAATGTTAGTCTAATCACATATCTAAATTTAAACTTAACTCCAAGCACAGATAAAGTAATTAAAATGGTCGCAAGTCAACAGTTTCAGGAATCTAGTCCATTTCGTTTCAAAACAGCATTTTTTAATTCTCTAACAAGAGCAATGCTCATGCTTTCCCTTCCAGTTCAAAGTCCCTTGCCGCGAGAACTAACGACTTCTATAATATATCAAAGAAAACGGTTCTCGGAATATGATGCGAATAAATCCAGCAAAGATCAATTCGACCAGAAATAATCGGGTCCTTGTCTCAACAAATCATGTACACACACAAGAAATTCCTGCGTACAACACACTAGCAATCTTCATCTGTTGTTGTATTATTTTCGATCCCTCTCAAATTCAATTATCTGTCACTTTTATACGACTTGATAATATCTATTCACTTCACTTCTAAAATTAACCTTAATCTGAGTTATCAGAGTGGAGTGAATAGATATTATCAAATCGGAAGGTTGCAAAGAAGATGGAAACTTAAATATAAAGTTAGAAGGAAATCCCGATATTGGATAAGGAAAGTTTGGCGAATAACCCATGTTACAAGTTACTTCGTGAAATTTTAAAATGGCATGTAAAATTCAATTTTCTATCTTGAATTTCAATGTAGTCTTTAATGCTCAGTTTTTTCGCTACATTTATAGAAATTAAATTACTTTGTGAAGTTGCGCTATTAACGACTATATTTCTTCTCTAACTTCGGGAACTTTAGAGTAATTTGAATTGCATAAAATTACAATTCCTTCCAAACCCCAAAAGAAATGTGATTAGGGAAATTAGATGACAATAGAAGTGAAATGAACTGAATCAGAAATAGTGATACGTAAATGAAGTTTATTTCAAAAGATGTGTTGTGATACGATGATGTTGAATGGCGCAAGAGCCAGATGTGACTATGCTGCGCCAATTCGGTGTAACTGGGATTTAGACGTTTAAAAAAATGGAAAATACTTCAAAACTGATTGACAAAATGGAGGATCAGAAATAGAGAAGAATAGAATTAGTTTCCCGTGGGTGCGTCACCCATGATCACCAAAGACGATAAACTCCATGGGAAAGAAAAACATCATCAGGTGTCTTGGGGACGGGATGACCGTAAATGCCCAAAGAAGGCAGGCCCATTTGAGGGATATTTGAAAGCAAGATGATGAGAGATAGAAGATAACTGCAAGCTGTTAGTTATTAGTCAATTCATTTGAAGTATCGTAATTAGTCTTTTCAATGGAAGTTATTCTTTGTCTTATTACTAAGTTAAGAAGTGAAAAGAGTTTGAACCAGAACGAATCATTTAATAAGCTGATATTTCCTAGTTAAATCATAATCTAATACTGCTGAAGTGGGAATAGTTTCCTTAACTATTCTTCGGGGATTAATAAAGTATTTTATATACTTCTTAAATATCTTTAATTGAAATCTAATAATTATTGACTAATATATTAGACTGAAAGATGGCAGTGGAATTAAATAATGAAGAAAGGGCATTACAACTTTTTTTAAGAAAATTTCTTCATATTTTTCTCAAATATTTTATCATTTTTTTCGCTTTAACAATATTATTTTGAATGAGCTTTGGGAAATGTATTTTTATTTAACTTTTAAACATCAAAATACAACCCATACTTTTCAAATAAAGCCGCAAGGTTGGGTCCTATTTATAAATTAATAGCTTATTTTATCTCATTTAGTTTCAAATTATTATTCAATAACAATGTGTATTTCTTCAATAATATAATAAGTACTCATCTCATGTGAAGTGTACGAAATGTTTTGAGATTTCCTACTTATTTATATGCTTATGACATTAATAGAATCTGCCATAGCTGTAAAATTAAAAAATTTAGTACTTAAAATTAAATATAGAAGATTTTAATAGAAATATTACTTATAGTTTAAATCAAAATAAATTCATATTTGAATTAAATGCTGTTAACTGGAATTTGTGCTCCTATTCCTTACTATTTTTTTTATAAACCAGATTTTTTTTTTTTTTTTTTGCCAAACATATCTAAGACGTCAGTGCCTTCTCAAACGAAAAATATAGCTGTTGTTTTCAAAGAAAGCTATTCACTTTTGAAATATAGCTAATATTATATTCTTTTAAAACATGAAATAAACTTGTAATAATTTACTAAGGAAATGTATTTTTCTTCGTAGTTACATGTCACGTAGTGTTTCAAAATAATTGGACAATAAAATATGCAGTTTCTATTACTAGCTTTAGTAAACATTTAAGCTTAAAATAATTGAATGAACCCTTCAAAATGCGTTTATACGTATACTCATAAGATATTTAATATTAAAAATACAATCTTTTGCTATTTTTCAAATTCTTTTATCTCAAGTTTAGAAACAAACTTATAATTTAAATTCAAATTAATTAATTCACCCAATTCATAATACTTTTGATAGATCTAACTAGACAGAATATTTGAACTATTGATTTATTGCAACAATTGATAAATTAAATTAAATTCTTAAATGAATTAATGATTAGGTATGACAGAATCGTTTCTGAAATTATTATGGTTAAAGATTCTTACAGGAAATCGAATGAGATATATTTGAGTCATTAAAAAAGGGAACACAATCAGTAATTTCATTCATTTAAAGTTTATGAGGGTTTAATTATGAAAAAAGCACGCTCGGCATTTTTAACTGGGAAAGAAAATTTAAAAAAATAATAAATCTGTTTAACAAAAATTATTTTTAATCAAAATTTTAAAAATTAACACATGAATTAAACAATTTTCAATTAATTTTCAGAATTCACTATGTTCCAATTGTGAAAAACTACGAAATATAGAAAACTCTTCCATACTTCGAAATTTTTAAATTAATGTATGAATTGAATGAACTGCATTCACACACAAGATTAATGTTTTGTATAGTGAATATTTAGTAGCATATTTGATGCATACATTCGATAAAAATAATTTAATATATATGTGTTTATGATTTGACTTGTTTAATTTCTTTTAAGTTGCACTAATAAGCAACACAAGATTATTGTCGTCGCTATTCATGTAGCGCGGACGATGTCTGAGCCTGTACCTCTCTCTCCAGATTTCCACACCATAGTAACGTGGAGGCCTTGGTACCACGACCAGATTTAACAACCTCAGTTCCATTACGCAATGGGTCTTTAGAAGTATCGGGAGCTCAAACCCATGATCCGACGAGAACAACGCAGGTTGCAAATTCACGACCATGACTACTAGGCTACAGTGGCCACAGATATGTTTATGTTAGAAATTAAAATTATATAATTATATGTGTGTGTGTGTGTGATTAGATTCCGTAGTTAGAGTTTTAAAACAGAAATTGTTTCCAAAAATGTTTTTGGTTATCTTTTTGAGCAACATTAATTAAAATCTTCCCCAATAAATTCACTAAAAAAGGGAAAATAAGTAATTATTTTCGTAAGTCATACCATACACTTTTAAACAAGCACAGTAAAAAGAAATGAAAAATTTGGTAGCTTCTTGTAAGGAAAAATAAAGTCATACTTTCATAAGAAAAACACGTTTTAATGCATTAATCATCCAGTTTTCCTAACCATACACTACACTTTAACTAATTAATTACGTTAAGGGTGTACCAGAAAAATACTTTTGGGTTTTGAAAATTTAAATTAATGAATTTATTCTAGTGTGCTCAAAAAAAAAAAAAAAAAAAAAAAAAAACTTTTTAAAGTCATAAGTATTAAACTCCTGTGCTTAGTTAATTATTATTACAATTTACCGTCATTTAAGCTAGTGTTTATCTTGTTATTTTTTTCATATTAATGAACATGGATGAGAGCAAAGAATAAATTGAGGGAATTTTTTAATGTACACATTTAGAAAAAATTATATATTAAGATTCCTTTAAATTCAATTGCTTTATCAACATGACACTTAAAAGCAACACTAGGTATTATTGGCGACGGATCTTGTAATTTTGAGCCTCGGTGAAATGTCCAGGACCCCACCTGAGCTGGAACCTATCCTTCCAAGCTTCAAAACTACGCCGACGGGAGGATTTAAACCCTCTACAGATTTAACATGCATTAAACCCTCTACACGTGGGTCTTTGAGGCATCCGACTCGAACCCACGATTTAAGTGAAACAACGTCAGTCATGAGTTCGGTACTAGGCTAATGCTGCTCTGAAATTTCTTTCAGTCAGTTAAAATAACTCTTCATAACTCTTACCTTATTGACTAATACAATCTAGTTGATAAGGGAAATTAAAATAAATCCAAATTAAACAGTCTTATACAAAATGTAAGAAGCAATGGTCTTCAAGCCTTTCATTGAAAATTTGACTGTCTTCTAAAATGCAGAGTGAAAATATTTCAAACAGTTTTAATATTGTCATAAACTCTTGTATTATTTTAAATTTCATTGCTTCTTTTAATAAAACTGGTTTTTTTTTTACCAAATCTGTGATTAACTTTAAATTTGGTAAAAAGATTAAAAACTTTCTAAATAAAATCTTTGAGAAATGATGTTTATATACTTATTTTTAGTCAGAATTTAATATTCTTCATTATTCCTAAAACTATTCTGCAATAAGTATGGGTTGATGTAAAAGTGGATTTTCTTTTTACATAGCTTTATTCTTTTTCTCAGAGATGAAACAATGTGATTTTGAATATAAAAAGAAATTACAAAATATTCCACTCTAAAGTACATTTTACGTTATTATAAATAATTCACGTTGCTTTCAATTGTATTAGGTACAATGGATAACTATTTCTAAAATCGTTGCGAATTCTTTAAGTGCTTTCGCTAATTTTCAGAAATCTAAACTGGTGTATTTGCACTATCTTTAAATATTTGTACAGCTTGAGTATTAATTTAAATTTAGAAAAAAATTTATAGAAGTGAGGAATTTTAATCTTAATAGAACTTTAAATAGATATTCGAATTGTGTATCATTTTCTAACAAAATGTTTCTGAAAGCTTAATGTTTTTCATTATATATATGATTTTTCTCCAAATTATTTATTATTACTTAGCTTTTTTTGTTAACTATGAAACATATGTTTGGAAAAAGGCGCATTCAGATTTATTCATGTTCTAAATAAATTGGAAGGTATTTTATTCATTTATTATCAAACACACAAAAGAATAATAAACTCAATTATTCCTTTTTGACCTTTTCATAACTGTATATTTTACAAATAGGCAGTTCATCATAATATTATTAATTGTTTAAATTACTTAATGGGTTAAGATATGAACACTTAGAACAAGCAATATTAAACTCACGACCCACAAGCCGCTTGTAGCTTACAGCGAATGTGTTAGAGGTATAGCTAACGTAACAGCATTCAGTAAAAAAAAAAAACTCTCAAAATTGTTGTAGCTTAATTTTTAAAATTTCTACTTATATATTATTGGTTACGAATCACAACAATCATCAATGAACTATAGCTAATCGTGTTGAGTCGACACTGCAATCGGTTTCTCATCAGCAGGAAAAAATACTTAGCAGCCGATAAAAAACCAATATCCATTACACCATTGGTCTTCTACATTTTTTGGTGTAAAAAACATAACATATTCCATTTTTAGAGAACAAGAAAAATACGTTTGCATTGCTCTTATTTAACTTGGGCAGTTATTCTGCGTCTGGTAAGTTAAAAAAAATATTGATTTTTATGTTTCTGAGTTAATGATTACTCGCTATTTTAGACCTTTGTATTCGGTATATCTTTATCGAACAGGTGGAAGTAAAACTAAAAGACGCATTGCTAAAAATCGTTAGTATTCCTTAAGAAAAGGGGGAATTGTACTTTTGCTTTGATATAAAAGAGTGAAAAATATGTTTGATTTGTAATAATGCTAATAATGCATTAGAGTGGTCCATAAGGATTTCAATTGTCGAAAATTGATCAGCATCTGGAAATGAGTTGGACATAATTTGCTTAAAATATTCATAAGAATTGCTTTTACTAAATGGCTTACGATATGAGTGGAAACCAAACCTCTAAACATTTGTGAACCTTAAGACTACACGCACACTTCTTAACCTCAAATCAGGTCATTTGAACATTTAGATGTGGTAAAGAATTTTTTTTTTTCAAATTTCATCGGTATTTCTTATTTACTTTTCATTTATCATCAAAATAATACTATCTTGTCGTTCATTACGGTTAAAACTTGCATGTAAGAATGATCTGTTTTAATATTTTGTCAACATCTGACTTTTACATCAATTCCATCATTGCTCGTTTATTTTTATAACTCATTGCGAGTATTTATAAACGTCAATTTATACCACATAAATTTGATTAGAAAAAATACTTTTTATAAAAATTGAATAAGTGTTTTGTAAATAACGATTTTGTTTATTCTTACATTTTCTTGTAATTGCAAACATTGTTTCACAGAGATATGCTGCTACAAATATATATATAAATTCTAGTAAAATACTATGGATGCAGTCTTAAATTTTCTATTTTAACCAGTAATGTTTTTAAAAGTGTTAACACTGATAAATCAAAATTCATATATATCAAAATCAAGTTTTATTCATTTCCAGTTTGGGGAATAAATAAAGGAAAATCCAATTTCTCTTCTTTAATAATACATTAACTATTTTATTTCAAAGCTATTTTTTAAATAACCTCATTATCAACTTAAATTTGAAGGTAAATAAATGCACTCTAAATTTCCCTTTCACTTATAAAGCATCGAATATTATCTTAAAATACATTTTACGAATAATCAGAATAAATCGATGGAAGATTGTAATTTCATTACCTAACAATATAATGAGTATTATCGGAAAAGTATAATTGTTTCTAATTTAACACAACTTTACTTTGAACCTTTTAAATTAATAAAATCATTCTATAAAGTTTACTCTTAATTTATCGAATATTACATCAATAGACTTTATTTTTCACCAATTTTAAAATTAAACTATAAAGAGTTATTGACACTAGTTTATCAGCCTATATTTATATAATATCCTTATAACATTTTTATTGAAACTACTCCTTTTAATGTATCACATAATATTTCAAATAATTTAAATTCGGGTTATATAGCCATATAAATAACGAAATATTAAAGTAAGAATATTTTTCTCATTTTAAATTTAAGAATATTTTCACTTTGAGGAATATATTAAGCAATTTAGTAGCTTAGAATAAAAAAAGATAACGCGAGTTCAAAATGAAATCAAAAAATTGTATAAAAGATCCTCTGTCTTCCCGAGAAAAATAGATAACCGGGATAAATTATCGCCATTGGTCATCCTTTTTACCTGCTGATGATGATAAATGATCGGCTATTTGTCCGTGTCATCAGCAGAAAGGAACAGAGAGAAGAAGGAAATTTCATTTACGTTATCAATATACCATTGGAACTGCAATAAATAAAAGAACTTGCTTTGGATTGTGAGGACCAATAGAGGGCAATTAAGAATAGTGGGGAAACAAATACGAGTTTTGCCTTAAGTATATGTTGTTGAAGCTTTATGGTTTCACTTTGCAGTTTCATACAGTAGGTTTTTCTTCAAACTCGAATGCAAAATTGGAATCTTTTCAAAGGTTTTAAGTTGGATTAGATTAAATTTAGTTTTATATTTCTGAATATTTTCGTAAAAAAGTTCATAAATTATAAGTCATTCAAAAGATCAATATATCACACTAATTGCTTCATGTTTAAAGTCTGTAGCCCAGTTCGAAAATTTAAATATTTTAAGCTGTTAAACTATATATATATATAACATGATAACTTATCAAATGAAAAAGTAAAGAGTATTTTGGTATACATGCTTTAAATTTTAATTTGCCTTAACATTTACGATACAGCGGAATTATTTTTGTGTAATATATATTATATACAACTGCTTTCGAAAAAATAAGCAAGTGAGGGTAAATTAAATAAAAAAAACGAAAAGTAAAGACGTGATTAGCACAATATTATACATCAGGACAGCAAATGTGTTTATGCTTTGAACAAATTAAAAATTATGTGCAAATGAAAAAAAATATTTAAATTTTTGCAAGTTATTTGATGATATCGCATTTGTATCATTATTGAAATGATGTTTAAAGCCGAAAACAAAAAAAACTTACATTAATAAAAAGCGCGACAACACTAAGTCTTCATATAAGCTTTATAACGGTTGTGCATGCCTTCATTGAAGTGATAAACCATCACAGATAATAGAAATGATCATTCTCCATTACGACTGTTTCAAAATCTTTGAGACTTGCTGAAAAAGGTAAATATGCAAGAACTGCATACCCGTAGGCGCCTCAAAATCTTTCAATTGGATTATGGTCAGGTGTATACGCTGGCCACTCCATACAAAAAATATTCTCATTCTCCTAGAACTCGTGAATGATGTTAATTCATTGTGAAGGGGCATTACCATCCATCAGGAGGAAAACTGATTAAACAAATTGATGTAGCGTCGAATCGAGCTTTTGGGCAGGGATTTAAGACATCATCTCCATACCATGCATCCGTCACAGAATAGTCTTCAAATATATATTAGCAGTTAAATATCCCATTGAAATTCCAACCCATACCATAACAGTGCAACCTTTGAATGAGTGAAGTTCGATAAGATACTAATTGAGCATGTTTTGTTCTCCCCATAACCGTACACATTTATGATCCGAATCCAGAGAAAGTCTGGACTCTTCCGTGAATAGAACGTTGCACCAATCTAAGGTAGTCCGATTGGCATGCTCACTCCACCACTTTAATCTTGGTCCTTTGGATTGGATGTTTATTGGAACACAGACATATGAACTCAGGCGAGCAGATTTCTAACATGGAGCCTTTGGCACATAGTATAGACAGATATTGTCTTACCACGTGACTCTGGAATCAGGAACGTAAGATGGAGGTAACTCGTTGACTCTGTTTAGCTACGACAGCAATGTATCGATCATCAGAGGGAATAATAACCCTTGAACGATCGGGTATAGTCTCCAAACAACTATTTGACTTGTTTGGAACTGTTCCTAATTTGTTCGTAAGATAAATGCCAAATAATAGAGCGACATCTTTGATTTATACACTATTACTTAATGTCCCAGACAACACACACGATCTAATGATTTGCCATTTGTCTCATTTCTTCCTCGGAAAAACACTAATATCGTCAAAATCAATCTTACGAGACTCATAAGCAATTTGTATTAACATTTATAAAATACACTCCATAAATCATTCATAATGCTTGCATCTTCTACTGTCTAATATGCATGTGTCCGGACAGTCAATCGTGATTGGATGTCTAGTCTTAGCCTGTTGTATTTGAGTATTACCATCTATTTGCAGGGATTTTTAATCGCTCAAATTCAAATACAGTCTGCAGATTTAGAAGCTTTAGGATTGGTAAGATTAACGTTTGGAGACCAGAGTTTATATGAAGATACATAATGCCAAGTTGCAAATAGAACTTATTTCAACTGTTATGTAGAAAATTATCAAGATAAGAGGATATATAAAAAAAATTGTTGCAAATTATATTTTAAAATTATATTTCATATTAAAAATTATACTCGCTATGGTTAGGATATATAGGGAAATTTTAAAAGTTAAAATTATAAATAACGTTGCTTTTATAAATTGGTGATATTTTTTTTTCTCAAGCTTTTATATGAATATATTTAGAATATGGAAAAATTCTAATTTTTTTTTTTTAAATTTATATCCGTATTTTACATATTTTGCATCAATTGCACAAACTCTTTTATAAACGTCATCATAATATTGTTTAAAGTTAATGATCTCCTTGAAATATTTTCCATCAGTTTAAGAATTTCAAAAATTTTAAGCAATTCTACAAAACCCTTCTTATTGATTGCAATTACAACAATTTAAAATATATGTAAAAATATTAAATTTGGTAAATAAATTAGCACCAATATTTATATCGATTCTTCTTATATTTTCCTAAATAGCTAATATTTGAAAATCAATTACTGCTGATAATTTTAAATTGAAATTAAGTTTTTCCTTCTATCAGTGCATAGTTTTATAAAGGTTCTTTTTTTCTTATCATATTTGACTTAAGTTCCAAATAAAAATTTTAACATTATCGTTTTTATAATATGTCTTCTTTTCATAATATAACCTTTTCATTTTAGCATTGTTTTCGAGTATATAAGAAGTTCAATTAACAAGGAAAAAATTTCCCTCTTACAAATCAGTATTTTCTGCTAAAAAGAAAATATAAAAACGCAATAAAAAGAATTACAATTCATATATTCTTACTAATCCAAGTATAAACAGTGATGAAATTATTTGAATCTAACTAATTAAAGTTAGTATGCTAAATTATGAGAAATCGAGGTATCTAACATTTCTTAAGAAATGAAATAAAAAATAAAATTTACACGCAAATTAAAGCTACAATTAAAAATTACACAAACCAGCTCTTAACATTAATCTCTAAACCAAATGCAATATCATTTTTAAATACACAAAAATAAAAATAATTAATTTACCCTTTATCTTCGCAACATCATTAAAAATAGAACCCATTTATATCTGTTGCTCCATCTTAAAAACATTTTTCACGTACTTACAGCAAATAATCACTTAAAGAAAATCTACTCACCTTAAAGAAAAACCACCTGTATATCCCTACCGTCGCACCTTCAAACAATATTTACAGCTTTCATGATATAACAGTTCCCATTTCGTGATTATCAGTCACAGTTCCTAGTTAGAAAACATGGCTTTTAATGTCACTGGACGATATCCAAATACTTCAAAATGAAATGTTCAAACGACTCTACATCACCAATGCACGGGGAGGTGGGGGAAGAAAGTGGATAGATAATGGGGGTGGAGAAGAGTTCCCAGCCAAAGGGTTGACAATTATTGGGGGTGCGTTACGAGAGCGTTTTTTTTATCGTTCAGATTCGCGCTCCAAGCATCCCGCATCTCCAAGACTGAAGCAGCGGGATCGGGTTAGGGTTGCCGTCTTGGAACGGTGGTTGGATCAGTCGCCAAATGAAGAGATTTGGCGGAGTAAAAAAAGGTGATTTCACCGTAGCTTTATATTTTGACCTTTGTTAATTCGTGTTAACGTTATAGAGATCATGATAATACAATTTAACTACTCTTTGGTATGTGTCTGTTCTTGTTCGAATGCGTATTTAATTAGCTGCAATATCATCATATTTTTAAATATTTTTGTATGAATTAAATTCCCACACTTTAAAACTAAATTTGCTGCTATTTTTTCTCTTGAGGAATTTCACACTAGATACTGATTTTCTGACATAAGATACACTTCATAAAACTTGCACTGAGTTTTTTGTAGTCATTTAGAATTTGCAATGATTAAATAGAGAAAAACTTTATCATTCTGACTTTTGTGTATTAATCAAATTCATATTTAGTATTTGAAACTGAACTTTTTCAAAAAGCATTTTTTGTCTTGACTTTTGTTCAATCGATATAGTACTTGGTTGATTGACTGCTTATTTACATCTCAGTAGAAGCAATATGAGGGTTATTGGCAACAGATTCATCATTTGAGACGCAACATACCGACTTTTAAGCCTCACTAGATAAATGTGCATCAGTTCCATTATACGACAGTCTTAAGAAAAACAAGACCTGAAACAACGACCCATCACTTGAGAGTCAGTTACTCATGACTGTCGTAGCACTTTGATACCAAATTTCTTTTGAATCATAAGTGAAATTTCTATATCAAATTTTTTCTGATTATTTTTTTCTTAACATCTCACTGGAACTTCAGAATTCGCTGTTGATCAGTTGATGTTGTGTCAGCATCTGTAGTTAAAGCTCTTAATTATGTTCCCTTACGAAATAGAGAACAAAATGCCGGATCAGATTCAATTATGATATCTTCCACGCCCTTCCATACTCATATTTTGGGAACAGATAAACTTAACAGCTTGTTTGGTTGATTTTAAATTGACAATATCATTAAGCTACATGCTGGCAACTGATATCCTAATTTTGAATTTTATTCAAATGACTGGAATTATTTCTGAACTGGTACTGCGTTTTCTTAATCCAAAGGTGTCATATTAAACTTTATATTAATAAGAGTTACAATAATTTATAAGAATGAATTATTAATGTGATTTGATTAGTAAAACTAGTTGTTAATAATATTTAATTAATAAAAATTACAATAATTTATTCAGAATAGTACTGTATGATACCTCAAGGACACCATATGACTTATATACCAAAAATATTGCATGAAGGCTTCATGATATTAAATGATTCCAACAAGTTGACTTCACCTTTACACCACGTGATGATTTAGAGGACAATTTAATTCTAACGGGAAACAATCATCCTTATTCCAAATTTTGTGTCCTTGAATCGGAACTTGAACATTTCCACTCACAAGGTTCACTGAACATGATTATTCTATTACCACGCCCTTTTAACATGCAGTAATTTATATAACTCCACACAATATTATTCGACATATTCATGCTTTGTATCTATGCTTTACCGACCCCATTGGTCTTTTATTGGGATTATTTGAAACCATGTTGTCTCCAAATCAGTAAATCAACTGGTTCAGAACAGAAACTACAGAAACATTTAAGCTTTTGAAAATTGTGTCATTATATTCGATACCTGATTCCTCTAAAAACCCGTCGTATAATGAAGTTGATAGATATTAAAAGTTCAGAAGCTTGACGTCATCAAAATGTGTCTCAAAATTTCGAATTGTATAGATAACAGTTAACAGATATTTGAGTCGGACAAAAATACTAAGAGTCGGGTGCATTCATTAAGCAAAATAAAATTTATTACATTCTGAAACATCAAGTTTTTTTATAAATATATTTCATCAGATGCTACGAAAAGTATCTATAAATATTGCAAAATTCTTGCAGAAATCACATATTCAAATATTTAAATTGTTTTAAGTATAACATTAAAATATTTTTAAATTTTAGGTTTTTACAAGTGGCTCGAGAATTCTAATTTAATTTGTAAAGGAATTTAAATTCGTAAAATACTTTTAAACCATGCATATTAATTATTAATATTTTATTTGTTATCTATCGAAGAAACAACGCCATCTGAAAGAGAAGATAATATGGAAAACAGTTTTAGATATATTTCAGCGTTAATATTATTAACTATATCAAATTTCTTCGTGTTTTACTTAATTTCATAAAATAGGAATTTTGAAATATTTTAGACATAAAAGTTTATATGTCACATGTCTTCTACTGTACCAAAAAGCTAGGATTAAACTCGGAAGATATTTGTAGGCAGAAAAATGCATCCATTTTCATAGAAATTCATGAAATTATTATACATATATATCTTTTTTATTATACTGTGTGTGTCTTTAAAATTTAAAAAACTCTCTCAAACAGTTTCCTTTTAACTTGTAAAATAATTTATTATTTTAGTACATATAGAGAACACATTTTCCATCTGAAAAAATGGATTGATTCAAACAGAAATAATTAGTTATCAAATGCATATTTTTCCATATAGGATAACAATATCGGAACATTATATTAGTATACTGAAGCATTTTTCTATCTGATTAAAAGTTCCGAGTTGGGCCTTGTTCTTTAACACTACACTAATACAGCCTCAAAACAGTTTCTACATTTATACACAAAAAAGTATTTGTAAAATGTTGAGTAACCTTATTTTAATGAACCTAAAACAAACTCTTTAGAAAGATATAATTGTTACATATTGAAGTTTGTATATAAATAAAATTTCCCAATTACAATGAAAATTTATTTTGAATATTTGAAATAGTTTTCAGACGTCAGTGTTTACGTAATTCCATTTCCTTCCATATTATTGACAAATCAAACTGCCTAATATTTGCAATCAGAACATGTTTTTCTTTCCTCTTATCGTTTTTTGTTAAACTTTTTTATATTATAAGTATTCTCGCAAGAGTCCAGAGAAGGAAGACCTTAGTACCCCATTGCTTAATGAAAACTATTTCCAAGCCTTTTTTTAATTCACTTATAGGAAAAAGTTTCATTCGTTTGTAAGTAGCTTTCACCAAGTCTCTCACTAAATTGAACTTCTCTTTCTATCAGTGAAGTAAATACAAACTTTGGCTTTCTGACATTTAGACTATCTCATAAATCTTGCAATAATCCTTCTGTTTCACTTCACCAATTTCAGAAAGTCTGTCTGCAGCTACCTATAATCAAGCTATTTCTACCAATGAACGAAACATTAATTTTGAATGAGTTCAAGGATACTTGGACTACCTCTCTTTCAATTTAGTTAAGACTAAACAGTTCCACTACTTTAATAAAAATGTTGATGGCTTTTAAAATTTATCAAGGATTAAACTAAGACACTGGAGCCAATTTCGTGTTTTTTTATTTTTTTTATTTTATTTTTTTAGCCAGTAATTCCTATAACAAGACAAATGAAATTACTTAAAAAGATGATAAAAAAAATTTCTTCAGATATAATTGACCAAAATTTCTTATATTTCTTCGAGTTCCAGAATTAAGATAAAATGTCAAAAGCTTTCGGTATTTCATTAAATTTGTATCTATATTCAAAGATAAAAAAAAAACTGTTTTTTTTAATTGAACAATGGATTGAATTTAAGAATTCTGTGGTTATAATGTTAATGTTTAATTTCTAATTCCAAATTTATTAATAATAAAAGTATAAAAATACAAATCCATTTGATTCGATTAAATAAAAAAACTGATCTAATTAGATTTATTTTTAAACGTACGTGTATATTTATATCCTCTATCAAATGAATGTGATGTAAAATTTATGAAATGGGAAATAGAATGTCCGCATAATATTTAGTGAGAGTACAATACATTGTAACTGTTTTTTTAAGTAAATAAAAGAAATTGACCGGATATTAACAGAGTTATTATAAAATTTGTATAGAAATGTTTCCAGTCTTGGTGTACAGAACATACAACTTCGTCAGTAAAAGAAGCGCTGTCTGAATGTATACAGGTTATTCCATTCACACACTTATCATACATATAAGTTAAAATTTTCTGTTTCAACTCTCTGTATATGCTGAAAACTTACAAAATAATATGCAACTTCATATGATTCTTCGAATGAAAAGAGGCTCTATAATATTAAAAAATATGATTAATAATGCCATATTGTAATCGTCACGTTTTCATGGAGTAAAGAACTTGAAGAAAGGCATAATATGATTCATTAGAAGCAATTGTCTAAGATATTGCTTATGATTCATTCTAAATCTTTACACTTGTATCAGAATTAATGCGTTTTTTCGTTCAGAAATAGAATGCATACAACCAAAAATTATAATATTTTAGAATTTTTCAAAAGTTTAGAATTGCGTTTTGGAATACTAAAATTAAGAATTTTTCTATAGAACACTATAATTTTGAATTTTTCAAAAACATAGAATTACCTTTCGGAATGCTATAATTTAGAGTTTTTCCGTCGAACACAATAATTTTGATTTTTTCTATATATAAAGAAATATTATTCAGAATATTTCTGGGGTATAATAACAGGAGTTAAAACTTTTCTTAAAATCACAATAGTTTGGGAATTTGTAGCAGAATATAGGAATATAAAAAATATTTGTATCATTATTTAGTTTTTTAAGATAAATTCATTCTTTAACTTCAGAACTTTCCAATAATTTAAAAGGGTAGCATACTTTATTTACCTCTTGTTTGAAATATACAGTTAAAACGACAGAAAAAATACTAATTTTTTTTCCAATTAAAGAGATAAGATGTAACTTTTTTTTCTTAATGCGAAAATAAGCCATGCGAATAATCTAAAAAGTTTAATTATCAGCAGTTTCTTTATTTTCCGCATTATATACACGCAGAAAAGTTAATTTTTCCACTTTTCATATCATCAGCGTCAATTTCAGAGTAAAAGTTAGGGTCCTTACTCATCTCAGAATTCATTTAAATCGGATGATTCTGATATTAATGGATATAGTTGGAGAAATCTTGGTACCCACCGTCATTAACATAGAACTAATGAAATATTCAGATTTCAAAAGCTCCCAAATTTTCTTAAGCTAGTTTTGAGTTTTCTGGGTTGTGGCTCAAGGTTTTGATCTAATGTTTATTCAGAACCATTAAATGGCACCAGAAATGTTTAGAATAGTTTTGGCGGAAATTGCGCAAAAGGGAAGCGGTTTGGGGAGATAAGATATGCTTGCAACTGGTTTTAATGGATTTTAATCAGAGTATGCAAAGCAATTTTGAGCAAAGAACCCACATTTTATCCGTGGATTTCGGTCATCGGGATTTTATACTTAGTTATAAATTCTGCAGAGTTTCTTCTTCGCTCTCTTTTCTTTTTAAAGTGCAATACAATTATTCAGAATTATGAATTTATTTTTCGTTTATGTTTTTGGGTGAAAAATTATTGTTTAAACTTTAGAAGTAAACATTTTTGGTAGCCCTAAAGGGGAAATGAATAAATGTATCGCTATTCGTTTTTTCTTTTGTATTTACTTTTTTAAAAGCTACTTCTTAACTATGATTTATGATAGGAAATAGTAATTAAAAATTATCATTTCTAATCCTTTTTTTTTATGCAAAATTATGTGGAAAGAAAAAATTGACAACAATTCCCTAAAAAACTTATTTTTGAAATAAAGCAATAAAAACAACAATGTTCGGAATGGGGAATAATTTAAATGTAGCAAATTAATCAGAACTGGGTTTCTAGGTTCTGACCTGGTGAGCTACCCATGTAACCGAGTAGTCATGGTGGTGAGCTCTTTTTCAACTCAAATCCTCATACTAATAATGTCCTAACGTGAGAAAAATAAGAATAGCTACTGCATATAGATTTTAGAATCCTCCTGTGGCGTAATACGGAAGTTAGAGTGAGCCTAATCGACCATTATGAGAAGAATTTTGTCTCCACTCATGTCATGTGACATTCAACTTTTTCATTATCCTTTTTCAACATATGTAGAATAATGTGTATTTAGTACTTTATACAGTACTTTTTAGTCCAATATTTCATCATAATTAAGAAAAAATAAAAACTTAATATTTATCTTCTACAGGCCAATTTGCTTACAATAAGCATTCTTCAATGTTTCCCATTGACACTATGGTCAACCAAAAATTAATTTTTCACGTCTTAACATCTGCTTCCCCACAGTGAATCTGTCTGGTGTAAGTTCCTCTACTTTTTTAAAGGTTATTTTTTAACAAGATCAATATCCTCACTTCTGAAAATATATTCAAGCCCTCTGATTTGAAAAGTTTTCATTACTTAGGCTATATTATATCATCTATATTTTCTATGTATTTCATGGTTATACAACTTTTCTCTGTTTATTATTCTTCCTCATTGGGCCAAAATGCATTCATAGAATTTTCCTTTCAAATATTAGAATTTTGTCTACCCTTGTTAGTGACCAATACTACTGCCTTAGAATATCAGGAGTCTGATAAGGGTTTTATATAGATTTATCTTTATAACCAAACTTTAATAGCTTAAAATTTAACGATTTTTTAAACTATGAAAAATCTATTAGCTATAAGTAATGAATGTAACATATTTCTCAACAATTTTCAAGAAAGGAGAAAATAACGACAAAGGGAGGATTGTAAGCTTCACAAACAACAGAGATAATTGAATATTATCTGTTTTTCTTTATATGATGAAAAGAACTCATGTAAGAGGAGGAATCAGGGCTCTTTTCATCGTACTCGATCTTTACCGCCTGAAGTGTCATTCTTGTCACCATAATTGACCGTAGATCAATATTAGGAGGTAGGTAGCTTTGTTTTAGTCCTACGTTTATAAAACTTAACCAATCATACGTAATGATATAACAGTTTTCGAATAAAGATTATCTAAGATACCTTCGTCAATTGACAGTGGCTAAAAATTATTAGGTCCACAATCAAAAAACTCTTTACGTTACTCCTGTATACGTTTGCATAACAATTGAAAAGGCTTAAGAGATGTTCAGGGGGGGGAGGCAACTAGTTTCCTTTGCATTCAATTCTAATATATTATAATTTTTTTTTTTTGTTTCTGAAATACATTCTCAAAAATGTACACTAGTAATTGTTTCTCCTGTCATCACATGTAGTGACACTACAATTAAATTATTTGCTTACATAGCAAAAAAATCCAGTCTGCAACTCTTAAGATGTCTGGTAAATATCATTTTACTTGAAAATTTAATGTATTTCAAATTTATTACAATTTAATGCATTAAAAGAGAAACGCATTACTCTGCATAGTATTAATTATATTAATTGCTTTTTAATTTTCTATATACATATAATTGATTAACATCTTAACTTTTAATATTTGTTAGCAAATTTTGAGCTGTGTGTGCGTGTGTAGTGGAATCAATCTGCAATGCTATAGAGAAAAAATATCTCGTCAATACAAACATAAATGAAACAAAAAAACAAACTATTTAAGTAGAAGCATAACATAAAATTGTTATTTTACTTATTCAAAACATTTCTTAGTCTAATTCTTAAGAGTTCTTAAATTTAAAAAAAAAATGTAACATTCTCAAGAGAAAAAAATAAATTTGAATTTAAAATTGTTTCAAAGAGATTATTTTAAAAAACAATATATATTAGAATGTGTATATAATTATAACTTTTATTTTCATTAGGAATATTATAAACTTTTCTATAGCATTAAACAGGGTGTTTAAAAAGTTCCGAATTTGAAGAACTACAATCAGAAAACTAAAGAAGTTACAATCTTTTTTGGAAAAATTAAACTAAAATTAGCACTTAAAAGTTTATAAAATACTATAAATGTTCAATGGTATACCACCTGAAACACAAACAATATCCAGTGATACGAGACGGTGGATTGCTCGTAGAGCAAATGATGACCTTGCTTTTAATCAGTGTAACCCCCCAAATGACCTGATTTAACTCTACACGATATTTTTCCTTTCAAGTTACTTAAAAGAGAAAGGCATTTTTCGTCACTAATGGCGAACTGAAAACGCAAATAATTACAGTCATTCAATCAGTAACACCGAACATGCAGAAAAAAGTTTGAGATGGGTTCTATTATCGACTAGATATTGTTTATGCTTCCGGTTGTGGTCACTTTTGAATATTTAAAACCTTATAAACTTTAAACTATTATTTTTAATTTCATTTATCCAAACAGATAGTGTGACTCCTTTAGTTTTGTAATCAACTCCTTAAAGATGGAATATTCTTTTGTGTAAACTACTTGTACACTAGCTAAAATCTTCTTAGTTTTTAATCAATGAATCAAAATTCAACATTATGCTAATTTCTTTTAGTAGTATTTAGATTCTTTAGGAATACATAACCTTTATTTAGTTTACATTATGCTCAAGTTAAGCTGACCATAATGTAAATGACTGAGTGTAAGCTCACGCTCATTACGTGAGTGTGAGCAACCGGTCTTTCATCAATTAAGTTACTAAAAAAATGTCTTTTTGAATTTTTTGAAGTTTTAATAATTTTCATTTTACTAAATTTATTTTTATATCTATATTTAACTCCCAAATTAGCTTTCGAAACCCTGAAGAAAAATACTTGCGCATCAGATATTCTTCACAATTTGCTAAGGATATTCCCAGAGGTACAGAAAAACATTGTGATGAAACGGCAACTTTTACCGTCTGAAAAATTTTATACCAAGATATTATATTAATATCAATTAAGATCTTTTTAGATCTTTTTAATTATATGTATTCTATTCAATGTTATCAATCATCGCAAATGTCTCTCAATTTCGTCTCATTGTTTCCAGTATATGTATAGACTCTTTTCAACTTTCATTAAAGATCTCAGTAACATCCCTCTAAGGAGTAGTACCACCCACTTTGGTAATCTATGACTTAAATTTATTATTGTTTAATATTATAACAGGAAATTTATCTAAATTATAAGCGCAATATTATCTATTATTATTAAAATATAATACTAATGCAGTAAAAAAGTGACGTGCTGACATGATAAGATATAAATTATCTCTACTGTAAATTTTTTCAATGAAATATGCCACGTTTAAGAGTGCCCTTGACATTAACTATATCTCGGAAAAAAGGAGATTGACTTTTATTTTTCAAGAAAAGTTTTAGAGAAACTTTATGGTGATATATAAGATGAAATAACTTCAGTAATAGTTGTCTTTTCCTAAAGGCACTTTTGAGGTTATCTATTTTCTTCTTAGGAATAAAGCAAACCGGACATCTACAATGTTGCTGATCTGGACAAAAATTGATACAGAGAATCTTGTCTCTTTGTAAAATATGATACACAAACCCCCAAATTTTAGCACTTTTATTATTATCTTTTAGCAAATGAACTTCATTCGCTAATATTGTATAGTTTCACCCTCACCTTTTATTAGATTTATTTTTAAAACAATAAATCCATAACTAATCTTACGCAATAAGGAAACGTGCTTCATACATGATGTTCATCCTGAATCACATGTTTTGGGTCCCACCTAAGATTTATAAAGAGAAATAATGAGGGGTTGTTAAAAATTAAATGGAACTGAGGTTTAAAGTCTTCACATAATTTGACTTGAAAGGTCAGGTGTGTGGAGTTTGAGGTGAGCTCAAATTTCGTTCTAATCATTTGATCCCAATTCAAAAATTTACAAGGTCCTTCACTAATGATCCTTGTGAAGTTTTAAAGTGACGTTAATTTAAGCCCAAATGTTATAAAAATATTACTTTAAAATGTTTCGTATTTTGGTATTTTAGTGACATTTTACACAATTATCAGGCGTCAATTTAAATTTCTTAATAAATGAGGTCTTCCCTGCAAGTGATGTTTGTAAACACTTTCCCATATATAATGAAATACTTCCAAAATATTTGCTTCATTTCATACTGTTATTGAGACAATGAAGACTTTTATAAAACAGATAGGTTGCAAAATTTGATAATTGTATTAAGAATTTTGCTTCTTCTAGTCTGATCTATCTCAAAATAATCCCCCTTAGTTTAGGATAGGTTTCAAATTAGTACGTTGCTATATGTTTTAAAACCAAACGATACATTCATGTCGATCTTAAACAGCATGTAATATTAATTCTAATTATAACGTAATAATGATAAAACTTTTTAATATGTAAATCTACAACAAATTCTTATCACTGAAAGAAACTACGCAAAAATTATGTAAATCAAAGAACAAATTTTAATAAAATCTATAATCATTTTTTAATTTTAATACATTTAATGTACAAAAAATAATTTTTATTCCAATACACATTTTTAATATGCAGAAAAGAAATTTTCACAAAAGAAAGAAACACCCGCTAAAAGTAGAAGGAAAAAAGGAGCAAATATTATTTACCAGAACAGTTTATAATATGAATATTATTAACATTTTATACATAGACTCATTGAGACATTCATTATATTCGAAAAATAATTTAAATATTTTCAACTAAATAAATTAAATTTATCAACGTGATCTGGTATATACACAGCAATTTCTAGTATCATTGCAAAAAAATATTTTACTTATCAACAAAAACTGGGAAGTAAGCTATTATTTATACTAGGAAAACAACAGTCTGAAAGCAAAGTCACGAGATGTGAAGCAGAAATTAAGGAAGCTTGAGTCTTATAATCCCAGCAGAACCATGGACCGTACGTTATTCACCCATCTGATTAACCCAGTGGAGCATAACGTAAAATCTCCTAGATGTCAACTATAGTAATTTTAACTGAACATAGCAGAATATTATATTTAATTTGTATCAACATTTATTATTGTTCAGCAAAAAAGAAAAAAAAAAGATTTCCATAAAAATTCGTTTAGCTTTTTCTTAATCAACAGTGATTCTCTATAACGCAATCAATTTGTTTTGCTAAATTTTACTTAGTATTTCTTGCCGTTTGCTGCGTTTTTTATTAGTTTTATTATAAACTAATTCATTGTATAAACCAGATCGAAAAGAGGAAACACAGAAGAAAGATGAATAATGTATCGTATAATTTGCAATACATTTGAGCATGTGTGTACTATTAGGTATGATACACTCATTACTTAAAAGTGTTTATTGTAGAATGTTTGTCCAATAAAGATTGGAATTTATTTTTTTTCTGGCCTATGGGAAGAGCGATAGTTGTCTATGTAGATGTAATACGTGGTAAGAGATGTTATATAAGCTAAGACAGAGAATTTTAACCTGGTGGACGCTTTTAGGGCATATGGAAGTTTAAACAGGGTATATAATATTCCAAAAGTCAATTGGAACTGGAAGGCATTTTTTCTGTTTTAAAATTGTATTTAATATTTAAGAATTGTAATTATTAGATAATAATATCCGTTTCAATATGTATAAATATACAGGTAAACATCGTATAACGCGGAGTTACGTCCTAAACATTTGTCGTGTTATGCCAATCCGTGTTATATGAAACAAAGAACTAGCACAAAAAGGGGAATTAAGTTCCAAAAATAATAATAATAAAAAAAAACGTTTTAGTATACGTGCAATTTCATAATTAAGATAGATATCTATATTAAAATTGTCTTAAGAAATAATACATATTTGTTTATTAATTAAACAATATATTTTCTTCGTCATCAATAAGCACTCTTAACCTCTTTAGATCCAAACCCTACCATTTGAAAAAAAAAAATCTGTTATTTTAGATGGCTTGCTTTTAGTTACGAGATCTTTGTATATTTCTTATAAGGTGCTAAGCATTTATGAAGTTCTCTTTGAAATGCTATGTTTATTTAATTTAAAGGATCCTTATTTAAGAAATATGACTCTAATTATTAAGCTTGGCCTAAATGCTCTGTAGAGTAAACTTTTAAATTTCTTCGTCTTCACTTATGCTATCATCCATTGAGTTATAATGAATTCCGGATATTATTTCTATTCAAACCTGCTACATAAATTTCTTCTTCCGCCAGTAATATCTTGTGCAGTCATATCGTCAAACTTTTTCTTTCCTAGAGGCTAAAACAACTTCTATTATGTTTTCCATCCATTCTATTTTCTACTGTCTCAATCAAATGTTCACTTTCTCGGGCCTTATTTTTTTCCCAACAACCATTTATTATCATCGGTTTTATTTCTTTGATGCATAAGCTTGTTAGATGGGTGACTGTTAGAATGAATTCGTGCTATAAAAGTACCGTGTTATACGAAGGTGTTCCCAATTTTCTCGAACCGTGTTAGAATGAATCGGTGGTATAAAAGTGCCGAGTGATACGGGGGTTACATGTAAGACAGATTTGTATTGGTTGGTGTGATTCATGCATCTAAAGCGAATGTCATGTCGTTTTTGTATATTCTATTTTTATTTGATTACCAATATGCACCGATCATTATACAATGATTACCGATTTCAGGTCAAATGCTAAATGAAGTTGTGTCAATACATTAAGCTTATTTACCTCATTAACTGAAATAGAGTTATTGAGCAATTAAAGTCGGTATTTCTGAAATCTTATTTCCATTTGTAAAATTGGAAATGAAAAAAGTATATATAAAAAAAAAAAGTAAGAAACATAATTCTAAAAAAACATGCACGAACTTTTTTTCTAATTTTCTGTTCCTATCTTAGTTATAATGTTATTTTTAAGTTTTTTGAGCAAGTATTAAAATTATGATTATATTGCATGCTGTATGTTATTGAGAAGAAGGGAAGGGGGCTATAAAGAAAATTATTCTTTTAAAAGGGCTTAATTCTGGAAAACGTTTGGGAGTCCCTGAGCTAGGTCAATCGTGCCATTTGCATCCATGACGTGGGAGTGAGTAGATCTCGATCAAAGTGAAAGTGTGTTAAGTGAAAATTTTGAGAAGCATTAAGTCGCGTTTTGCGCCATCAAAATTAAGTTTGTGACGGCTGCCCATTATTGTTTGTCTCTTGTGCCATAGCTAAACTCAATGTTTTAACAATAAAAGCCAATAAATTGATCGAAGAGACGTTAGAATAATAATCACAATATTTATTATTTAGTTATTAATATAACGATAATTATAAATGCTCTCCCGGACAAGGCCTTTACTATTTTAACTCAATCTACGAGTAATAATCTAACTGATTCTGACCACTAAGCCATCCTTGACTTCAAGCATACATTAATCAGCCGATAACTTGTAACCATTCTCGACTCCAACTTCAACTCCGACTCTGGAGCAATTGCTGAACACTGTAATCACTCAACCTCAACTTCTCGAACCACTCAACCTCTACTTCAGCCTTTCTATCGCAACTCTCAGTCTCCGTTTATATATTTCCTAACTCTCCTGCTTCACTTCATTTCTACCTGCTTTACATAATCACGTTTCTTTTTTTTTGGTTGGGCAAAGGTTGTTTAGCAAAAGCAATCAATCTTCATTAAAGTCCCCAAGGTTAGTGAAGAGAAACCGCGAATAGCCCAACGTCACAAGTTAAGCAGAACAAATCCACTGCGGATACTTTCAATAGGAATTTTTGAAGTTCACAAGGACGAAACTATGTCCAGAATGTGTGTTTTTGAGAGGCACAAAAGTCTACAAGAGAAAATCGAGAGTGAAAATGATGCTCATTGTCCTTGAGCGAAAGGTGTGGTCCATAAGGAGTTTGTGCTTGCGTAACTAATGATGATCGGTAAATATTATTCACAGTAACATTCTAACGCTTGAGGATTGGAGTCCATCGATGGGAAATCACAGAATACCTGGATGTTCTTTCACTACAATGTGCCCAATCATACGTGGCTAAATGAGAGGGAGGTTCTGGTCTAACACAACAATGCAACACTGCTCCAATCCCCTACAGATATGATTCCAGATTGAATTTCTTCCATTGGATAACGAATTCCTGAAAGAACATAGTTTCGGGACCATTTATGAGCTTCAAGCTGCTTCGACGAAGTACCTGAAGAATTGTAAAGTTGTTGACTTCCAGGAACCTGTGAAGATTAAAAAAAGTGCTGAAGGAAGTATGTCGCTGCAGGAGGGGCATATTTTGAAAATTATCAACTCAATGTACATATATCTATAACAAATGTTTTGTGATTACTATCTCGATACTTACTGATTAAAACATGTACATATATAGTATACCAATGCTAGTGTTCACTTTGTAAATAAGGTTTGGGCATCAATACTGGTAATTTCATTTGCCAATCGCGAAAAGTTAATTAATTCATCAAAATGTTTTCATAATCAACACTCTACAAATACTTATATTAAGATAAATGAGGAGGCACTTATAAAGGCAAAGATGAACTCTTATTATTCTTGTGGGCATGTTTATGTATAATGTACTATGTTTAATGTGCAAACTATAAATAAAAATAAAATTGAAGACGAATTTGTTTATTTTTAATTCCCTTTCCTTAATTACTGTGTGTTCCCTAAAAGTCATTTCTTTTAGTGATATTTCGTTATGGAATGCTTTCTTAGTGCTAAACGAGGTCTTACAGTATTTAGTTTTCAACTTAAATTAAAACTTAAGAATGTCCTTATTTTTCTATGTTGAGTATCTGTACGTGTATTCTTTTTGCACAGATGTAACCCAAGATATATTCTCTCCTAACTCCAATGAAATTAGAGTGTACACCAAGAAAAATCAGATCACTGGCCAATTAAAGCATTTCATTAGCCTTTTAACGACGCCTATCACAATGCATCATTTTTATTACGAAATCCCACATAAATTAATTTTTTTAGACATTTAGAAATTATACCTATTTTCCGTATTTCGAGGAAATTACTGCTAAATTCAATAATCCAGCTTAAAGGTTATATTTGGTAAAAAATTTCATTGTTTATCATCGGCTTTCAAAAATTCATTTTCTGATTTTTAGAAATTGCTACTATTGAATAAAATATGTTTAGAAACCCGTTTTTTTCTACCAGAATTTATCGAAATATAAAGTATTTAGAAGCACCGGATAAAATTCTGTGAACAATATTTATTATCGCTTTGGTTATATATAATAAAAACCGTCACAAATAGTTTCTATATTCTTTTAGCAACACACAGCAGTCGCGGTATTTCTATTAATACGAGGAGTGGGTTTTATTGATACAACATAGGCATCTTAGATTCAGTATCAGTTTGTAAAAAATCAAAATCAGTAGTATATGGTATCATTATAGATAACAGGAACTACTTGATTGATAAATGTTCAAAATTATTGAGTTTTGCTGCATTGAAAATCAAATATTTTTAAATAAGAGCATTGTAATCCATCAAATTGAAATCTAAATTTTTATATCTCCTAACTCATTTATTTCAATCTTTGATAATAGCAGATAACTCAATAACTTACGATAAATAAATTTTAATCTTTAGTGGCCATCCCATAAAACACAGAAATTCTTATTACATTGAGTTAAGTGTGCTTACCAATAAATATTTTAAAGTCTATCATTTGCTTTCTGATTGTCAAATTTATTCTCTTGAATTCATACAAATTTAAAGGTGTAGTATCATTATGTTACAAAATAATTTTATGGGTTATTCTGTCTTAGACAAATCTCTCTTCTACCCTTTGAAAAAGGCTAAAGACTTTGGAACCTACATAAGTTACGATCCTTATAATCTTCTTTTTTTCAAAATTTCTCCTAAACATATTAGTTACAAAATATTGTAAAAAGATAGCTTTATTAAAACATCTTCTAGTCAACCAACGATTTATGTTATTCTTCTAAAGTTTTTAATTTAAAAGAATTTATTTCGTAAAATTTAAATTCACCTATGATTTAAAACATCGAAAAAAATCAGACATGAAAGTTTGAAAAATAACACACTAACTCTGTTGACAACATTTAAAGATGAGGAAAGTTAAGATATCCCTCTCCAAAATTCCATTATGGAACTCTTGCATAATTTTAATCTTGGTTATGCTATAACCAGTCTTTTATAATTCAAAATTCTGCATAAACTGCTTCTGTTTCGATAATCTGTTTCTTTTAATACCCGAAAATTCGCTACACAACAAAAAATAAAACCTTTTAAAACATCAATAATGCATCGATAGAGATACATTGTGAAAACTGTGCATATAAAGTGTATCAAAGTATTAAAGGATTTTATGTAAATGGCTTTTCGTTTTTATTTATGGGTACAATGACTCATTTTTTTCCCATTGAACAGTTGAAGATAGGAGTTCGAAGTTCTTAAAATAGAATGATAGTCGACAGCAGTGTTTATGGGTTGTAATGAAAGACTTAATGATAGATCGTAAAATTGCATGAATTCAAAAAGCAAGCACGAAAGTATATATTTTATGAATTTTTGGCGATTTTATGGTATCACATTAAGTCGTGCGAACTACCATCGTGAGCCAACATTTAATTCGTCTTTTTATAAGACTTGCGAAAATTCGCCAAGATAGCTTTAACGGAAAATTATGAGTTGAGAATACATCGTTTTTAAAGTGTGAATAAAATGTAAGTTTTTCTAAACAACACCAAAGTTTATATTCTACGTGGCATATTTTTTTGTTATTTTCACAATTAAGTGAATTGTTTTAAATTATTACCCAATAAATTCTTGTTTTGTAATTTTCAATATACATGAAGTAACTTTTTAAATTGAAAATGCATTAAGTTTAATAAAAGATCAATGTATTTTAGGACAGTAAACAAAATAGTCATACTTCACTGCATCTACATTCATATACCAGTCAAAACGAATAAAGGAAATAATCAAATTCTGTTATTTCTCCTTTTTTCTGTCACGGGTGGTTTTGAAATTATTTATTTCTTAAGCATAAATTTCCATTTGTAAGGAAACAAATTCCAATTTATTTTTCAAACTTCTGTATTCCCTTTGTATATCATATATTTCATTCAAGTTTGAATTTCAAACGTATATTATTATTATTGTTTGATATATTCCAGACATCCTCCAGAAAAATATGAGCTATTTTCTTTTATTATTATTTTCATCACGTAGATCTAATTTCTATTTTTATTAAACCTATCAAACGTCCCTTTTTTTACAAAAAATATAATCGAATATCCTAATATGGTTGCAAAAATTCTGTTTAACTCTCCTAAATCCTTATCTCTTTTCCAAGTTCTTTCAGTTCAGTTATGTATTGCTTTAATGTAAAATATTTCTATGAATTCTTCTGAAAACAGAAGCTCCTTCTTTAAAACTAGAAATTCCTCTTCTGAAAAACACAATTATCTTTTGTTTCTCGAATGAAAAGTAAAAAAAATTTCTGAAATAAAAAAATAACAAATTTATCTTATGTGTATTCTTTATTTCTTGCTGTACTTTAAAACCAATTTTTCCTATATAATAATAATCCTAAGATGAAAAAAAGAATTCCCCAAAAAAATATAATGTAACACATGAAGTACTCTCTTTTTCTGTTTCGTGTTTCCATCCATCGTATTTTCTAGGCAGTTATTGAAAAATATCATCGACACGCACAGATCAAACAAGAATGAAAACATGTCACTGTGAAATTCCTCATCGTTTCTTTCGTGTATAACTCTCGAGATTCCCCCAACTTCGATTTCTTGCATTCCTTTCTCTTTTGTAATTTTTTTTTTTTTAAAAAAATCCCTTCTTTCTTTTTTTTTTAGTTCATAAAATCCAGATTCTATAGATTATTTTCGTGATTTTATTCAATAAATTGTTTCTTATTGTTATGACAGAACATTGAAACTGTAAAAATCTTGCCAAAAGTCTATAATATCCTTAATAATCGCAATATTAATATTCGAAATCAGTTTGTAATCCTTAGAATATTTTAATTACAATTATTTCAAAAAAGTAGATGATAACGTCTTAAATGTTAAGAATTCATTGATTCAACTCAGCTCTTCAAAATTATCTGTCTTAAAAAATTAATTTCAATCCACAAAAATTACTTCTTAGTACAATTTTTTATCTATAATATTCTCATATATTTCCTACAGCGTAGTGCAATAGTATTACAAACGCTAATTACAATAATAATGTAAATGGTTTTTTTTCTTATTTTAATATTACTTACACATTAAAAAATTTATTATGTCTATAATTAAAACAACATAGTTTTATATTTTTTGGTTTCTATTTATTAAATTTACCTTAAGAATTTAAATCATTCAAATAATTTGTCGGAACCCCTTTTCTGCAAATAAGAAAAACCGGTAAAAAACGAGTTGTTTGAACATGGATTTCTTTTCAGACTTAACACTTTGCGTAACATAAATTTTTTATACCTTAAATTTTAAGAGTCAATGGGACCATTGAGTTCAAATTGAATTTATTCAATAATTCGTTTTAATAATTTATTTTATTATTTGACGTTTATTAAATTTATCATTTGAAATAAATACATGTAAAATTTCTTATCTCAATTAAATATTGTAAAGTGAACGAATATTGACTTACAAAAGAAGTAAAAGAATAAAAAAGGTAATAAAAATTGGCTGCGCATTTTAAAATCAAATACACAATGTAAGTGAGCTACGTTGCATATATCTATTTGTAACATTTATTTATTGTTGCAAAAAATTTATTTTTCCTTACATTTTAAAAAAATAATACTTAACAAAAGAGAATTTAAGCAATGATCATTTTACCTTGGCGACGGGTTTGGCGACCATTAAGTAACTTGGCGAGAAACTTGGAGTAAAACTTTATTCTTTAAATAATTAGTTGTTTTCAATTAATTTTTCTTAATTATAATTAAACTATCGTATTGTCATGCAAAATAATCATGTAGAACATTTCACCTCAAATGAACGCTTCAAAATGTGAGAAAAAGGCTTTTAAAGTTTTGAATCAAACATACAATGTGAGCAGCAGAAAACCCATTAGAAAAGAAAATAAACTTAAGTATGGAATATATATATATATATATATATATATATATCAACATCAATATGCGCAAAACATTTGAGTACGTTGGAAAGTTCGTAAACCGACTCAATCAGCATAAGCAGTTCAGATAGGTTTCGTGCAATTCATGTGCGAAGGAATGTTGATAACATTTAAATGAAACGAATGATGGCACAATGATAAAAACCGGAATTATTTTACTTGCAAATTATAATTTTTCCTTTTCAAGTTTTAAAGAATATCTGAATGTACACACATTTTATTTTGGTATCGAGATGAAACTACCCTTAAAATCAAATATTAAGAGCAACCATCAGAATTCTTCTGCAATGGGTTTGCCCAACTAATATCGCTCTGGCTTATGTTGTGAAAAGGTATAGGAGTCATACAAAAACGTGAATCATGTATTGCATGGATAATATATATCTAATTTTCAAGTACAACAAGCAGTTCATAAATAAAAAAAAGTTAATGTCATGCTGTCTTTACTTTTCAATCAGCCTCATACATATAAAGAATCTTAAATTAATAAAATCATATTAAATGTAAATCACATTCATGATATTTTGTACTTTACAGTTTATAAGTAAGAAATATTGATCATCCAAAGTATCAAGATACGTTCATAATATTCAACAATTTATCAAGAACAGGAAGTCGATAATTAAATATGCCTTTACTTTAGCCGATTACAGAAAAAAATCTTCAAACAAAAAACTTAAGAGACTGATTATCCGCAGAGATAAATTTGAATTAAGATTAAAGTGTGAAAATAAAAGACAGTAATAAAAAAAGTAACTAATAAAACAGATTTAAAAGAATGAGTGTGTTGAAAATGTTTTTTTAATGTAAGAAATATGAAACAAAATTAATTTTTATCCCGTAAAAACAATATTAACTTGCCATAATACAATAAATATTAAAGTTTTAAGAATTAAATGAAATTTAATAAGAGAATATATAAGTGTTTGCTTTGAACTGCACAGATAAAAAGGAAATATAAAGTACTTTTTTGACAGTGTGAAGACATTAAGGCATATGTAGGATTCAGTATCCATATCACCACAGAGTTAGTAAAAATATAAATGCTAAAAATTACTCAAAAGAATTGATTTAGTTTTATTAACATCTCTCTAGAAGCAACACGTGAGCTATTGGCACTCTAAAGAAGAATTAATGATAAAAATTCATTATCACCCTAGAGAAAAATTCAAATGACGTATATATATATATATATATATATATATATATATAAACGTTAAAGAAAGAATTCATAAAAATTAAAAGAAACAATTGTTATTTTATGAATTTGAATAATTTAATTATAACCATTGAAAAAATAACTGGTATTGTTTAATTATCATTCAATATTAATAAGTTTGAACTAACTTTCATTTCAGTTAAAAGAAATTGTCTAGTATATTTGTAAATATATATACTGACAAACTAAACGACTTTGTTTATTTTTAATTCTTCATAAGTCAAATTGAAATGCTGTTCATATATACATAAGTAATAAAAGAGAACAAAGGAAAACATTCTAATATAACCTTCAATAAGATATTTTCCATAAATGTAAATATAATCCAAACGGAAATTCGTTTTCAATTAATGCAGTATAATTATTAAAAACTCGTATAAAGTGAATGCAATTAAATTTTTGCATAAACAGAGTAACGAATTTTAAATTAAAAATTTCTGAAGTATTTTTAATCAATAGTTTTTAGCGAGAACTAACACATAGAATTATCTTTCCAAAAATAACTGCATAATTTATTTGCTTTATTTTTAACTCATAGATTAAAACACTGGAAAATACAATTCAATGTTGAAATTCTTGGATATACGCTTATTTCATATTTAAATACACCATCTAAAGCAGTTTAACTTTATATTCTTTAATTCAGTCAAATAAAAAAATGAATAATAATTTATAAAATTCATTAAAAAGAACTTATTCTTTTTTGAAGCTTAAATAATACTCCGAATTATGAGCAAAATAATGGAATGCATACCTTTTAAGTGTCAACTCAAAAGGCTGATCTTTGAAAGTATTATCGAGATATAACTGTTGAAAATTAACACGAAACTCCTATTTATTAAAACCTATTATGATTGAGACATTCATTTGCAAATTTCTAAAAGTTTAAAATTAAATACATAAAGGCAATACACCCCTATCTTGATTTACAGTACAAATAACGATGATTTAAAAAACTGTGATAGAGACATTCACTTTTCTTGTAAATCACTAAAAATTGAAAGCTAAGCACATGGATGAAATACACCTTGAATTACACTGTAGATAATAAGGACTTAAAAACTAATATTATAGAGACATTCGTTCGTAAATTACTAAAAATTAAAAAATAAATTCATTGAAAAAATACACACTTCCCTTGATTTACACTGTAGATAACGAGGATTTAAAAATATTATGAGTATTATGTAAATATTCATTCGTAAATTACTAAGAATTGAAAATTAAGAGCATAGTTGAAATACACTCACCCCATGATTTATACACTGTAGATACGTTATTCGAAAAATAATGCAAACTTAAATCGTGTAAAAAAGGATACAGAATTCATGAAAACTAGCAAAACATGTTCAGCTAAACTATAAATTGTGAAAATCAATCTAATGAGATAAAGAAAAATCCAGGATATGTTCCTCATATCAATGTAAATTCATATAAGGATTTCTTGAAAAGAAAAAGGATTTGTTCTTTAACCATCTGAATTCTTATCAAACGATTTCCACGTGCACCTAAAATTGATTTTTTATACCTAAAATTCAGACAGAAACACTATTCATAGCAACTATTATATAAAAAAAAAAAAACAGAGTTAAAATTCTTATAAAACCTTTGAAAAGCTAGAATTCTTCTTTTCTTTGGTTGTACAGGTAAAACATTTGGTTACTGAGTCAATAACATAAAATATTCTTCAACTTTTCTTAAGAGTACTTCTTCGCCAAATGAGCGATGAACTACATTTTTCATTCTATTAATCACAATTGATTTACTGTTGGATGGGAGGAAATCAAAAATCAGAATTTATTTACTTTAGAGGGTACTTGGTTTTGCGTGAGCCAAAAACCATTCTTATAAAAATAAATTGTTTTCATTCAAAAATCATGTAAAAGCAAAAACGTGTAAATAAAGAACCGATGAAAATGAGGATTGAATATATATTATATTCCAATTATATATTTCTAATCTATATAACATTTTGTAAGGAAAAAAAATCAAAACAATTCATCAGAAAATATTTTAGCTTCACTTAAAGCAAGCAAAAGTTATTCAAAGTAGAAGGGGGGAAAAAAACAGAATTTTATAGTGCCTTCCCTACTCTCATTTAAAAAGTTTTATTACAATTAAGTAAATTCCTGTCAATAATTCAATATTCAGACAATGACGGAAGTTGAATAGGTTCCACTACAATCTTCAAAAATTCAACCTTCATTACCTATATTATTACATGTGTGGAATAGGTCCCAAACGCATCTGAACCTAAAAAATAATATTAAAATTTTAACTTATCCGACACCTCCTTACTGGATCCGACTCAGCAATATACTTGTAAACAGTATCATACTACACGCACGTTCACACGGGATTTCTGCTCCCTATCATGGAATGATTTAATCTCTTCCTTCTTATCAATTGATTACTTATTAAAAGCAACTCGTATTGATTAAAAGCAACATTTTGAACCTCGCTCAAGTGTGGAAAACAACACCGGAATAAGTACCTCGTTCTGTAAACTTCTACATCACATCAATGGGAGGACTTGGAGTTTCGATTGCTTTAACGTGCATCTTTCCCTGAATACGGTGGGTCTTCAGTGCCAACAGAACTCAAAACTGCGGCTACAAGGAAATAATGCCTCCCTCAAACTCATGACCGTGAACACTAGGACACCGCGGTCAAGGACCGTGGACGCTTTTTCTTATAAGCGTAATTAAGTACGTGTCTATCTTCAATGATCTAATCTTCCGATATTTCACTTTTCATTGTACCTCTCTTACTATTAAACTCTCAAGATTTTTCATAAGTCACGATTCATTTATTAGATGATGGTCAGTGTGCCCTAGTGTTCCCAGTGGCGAGCTCGTTTTCGGATTTGTTTCCATCGAGCTGTCGGTTCGAGTCCCGATGCTACTAAAGACCCACAGTGTAGTGGACTGATCTGGCTGAGGTACCATGTTTCCCCATTGGCGTGGTTGGGAAGAGGAGACGTAGGTGCCCTCTCAAGCGTCGTCCGCTTCACTTGACCAAGGTGTAAAATTATGAGGTCCGTCGCCAATAACCCTCATATTCTTTCAACCGAGGTTCAAAATTACGAGTTCCGTCGCCAATAGCCCTCTTATTGTTTCTAAGCGCGACATTAATAAACAATCAATCAACGCTAACTAGAAGAGACTCTCAAATTAATTAACTCTGTATCAAAGCCTCTAGAGTTTTGCTGAATTGAAATACACTTGAGAATTCGTAGAGTTTTTTATACACTATTTATTCACAAAATTTTAAAGTTCTCAAGTCTCTCTGCCTTGTTATCTGTCCATATTCTTTTGAATCTCTAGAAATTATTATCTTTTCTAAAAAAAATTAACAGGCAAACGGCAATTTTAAATTGAAATTCTATTTAAATATTTCAGATTCGAAATTCCGTCAAAAGCTTCAATGAGTCTAGTAGAGTCTCTTGAATTATTTACATATAACTGCAAATCTGTTAACAATTCAGCGATAATATTTGAATGATTTCTGAATCAAGTATTTCGGAGTATTTAAATCGGATGATATCCACGTTTTAGCAATTATTCTTGGATCATTTTAAATAAGTTCATTGAAAATGTTTACGTAAGCCGAAGAATTCTGTTTAATTGGAAAAGTTTGATTTATTATTTATTCGGTAGTTTAATTATTCAACAGTCTTATTATTTATTTAATTTAACCATTAAAAGTATTGAAATACTCCTTCCTGAAAATCATGGTTCAGTTTATTTTACAGGCAAAAAATTAAGTTAATCCTCTTAATTTTCTTTTTTTCCTCGGGTTTTAATTTTGATTTGTTTAATTTCATTACAATGAATAAGAAAAACTTTAAAATAATAAAGCCTTGAAAAATACATTATTTTTATTAGCATTTATATTTCTAATCCGAAAATATTTTTTTACTGCGCTTTGAGACTTATTCCTAAGCTGGATTGAAATTGCAAATTTAGGGCCTCGAGAAAAAGTTGTTTTTTTCCCCATCATTTACAATTAAATTTGATTTAATGCGAAGTGTAAGTTTTTAATTATCTTGTTTACTTAATTTTAATTATCAAAATATACGTATTAGATAATACAAAGAAGATATTTCTTACAGTTTTTCCATTACAATTCAAATAAAAGCTCAAAGTAAATAAATTCAAATTAAATATTAATAAAAAAAGAAACAATAATTTTACTATGAATTTTTAGCTTTATTTCATTTTTATGCTGGAAAAAAAGCTAATTTTATTAAAAACTTGCACATTTCTATTTTATTGTATAATATCTCATCTCTGTTTATATTTCATTTTATGAATACGTTATTTTTATTTATTTTTCTAGATCATCAAATGTGTATATTTGATAAGGAATTTACCTTGAAAATGATATTAAAATATATGTATTTAATTTAGTGTTTAGTTCATGTGCATTACGTTCGTACAAAAAAAAATTCGTATACATTTTTAATCTAACATTTGAATTATTTTACAGATGTTATCTATTATACCTGCTTGAGACCCAAGACCATATTCTTTGAGCAGTTTTCCCTAATTTGAGATAAATAATCTAATAAGTAATACAAAAGCAATATACAGCCATTTTTTTAAATTAAAAAGAAATATGCAAATTTCAGCCAGTCCCTTTCAATAGACATTAGGTCTTAGTCTAGTGAAAAATATGTTACTGGTTAAATATACACCATAATTTCATTATTCACACATCTAAAATTGTATATTAGCTATTTTTACTTTTAAAAAAATGTAAAAGTATAATAAAACTTAATTGAAACTACTGGCATACCCTCAATTGTTGCTTTCTTCTTGTTCACCCTTTTTAAATGCTTGTGGTACAAGGATACTGCCAAATAATTTCAAGTTTTTCCAATAGATCCAATATAATGAGAGTGTTTGGTCTTAGGATATAAAACTGTAAAACCTCTCTCTACATGTAAAATATAAATATCCATTAGAAGGGACATTGGGTCTCAAGAGAATATAAGATAAAGTAAAATTTACAATAATAAACTATTTTACAAATAAAGATCATACATCATGATAGATAAATTTAAAATTTAATAATCAATAGCATGTAATAATTTCTTAATTTAAATATGTCAAAAAATTATTTTCTTCGCAATATTATCACTTTTAATTCCAATTAAAGTTAAGACCATGAAATAGAGTAAGACTTCTGTCACTAAAAAAAGAAGTTATGTAATTGAACATTATAAATCCTTCAGTGGATGCAGATGGTTTTGTCATTTCATAGATTATGTAAAAATAAGAAATGCCTTCACGCCACTTCCTGCTGTGAACAAAACTCTTCGTAAAAATTATTTAGGTTCGAAAATATATAGCACAATCCATGAATTTGTAAGATACAAAATAATACTTTTTACAACGTTTTTATGTATTTCACTTGGTGTGTGTCTGTCTGTTTGTGTGTATCAGTGTGTCATCAAATTATCGATCGTTAATTTATCAACTTCCAGTTCATCAAATTATCAACTTCCCATTAAGCTAGAGCTTTGAAACTTTGAGAATCATTCTTACTCGCCTATCAATGTAATATTTAGACATTTCGACAAGTTTTAACAAATATTTCAATATTTTTTTAAAAACACTTTGCCACCATATGAAAACTTTGTTTTTAAAAACGTTGGTTTTTATCTCGAATAATTTCTTATTATATTTTTTCTTATTTACGAATATCTCGATGTTCTTTAGGTCAGTTATATAAAACTGATAATTTTGAATATATTTGGAAGTTTTTCCGACTGCACTCAAAGCTTATTTTAAATGATATTTTGGTATATAAAGCAATTAATTTTAATGAAATTTTCTTCGTGCACATGTCGGAAAGCCTTTGAAGCTTAAAATTGCATCAGTATATTTTTGAGCAAAAATAGTTATGCAATAGTTAGTTATGTTTTATATTAAATTATCGCCTTTTTTTAAAGCTACAAATGATTTTTTTCTAACATTAGTAACAATTTAACATTGAATTATGTCTGTTTCAAATGCTGTATACCTCAAATCTTTAATTCTTTAATCTATCAACAATTTACTATTCCACAATATTTGTGAATTTCAATTCAATTTTGTTTTCGAGAAAAGTAAATTGCAAAGCCATATGAAGGGCTATACAAGAAATTTTTTAAAAATTTTAACTTTTAATACGAACTAGTCTTTTAATTCGAACATTGCCAAAGATATATCACGAAAAGTTTTGTAATTATCTGAACTGATAAAAACCACACACTGCTCTTCTAATTTGCTCGGAAGTCTAGAAAACAAATGTGTTATTTGAAAAATAAAAGAATATTCATTAAATAATTTTGCTTAAAGTGAAAAACAATATTGTTTTTAAAGAATAATACCAGATAAATTAATAAAATGTAAGATAAATTAATATTTAAAAGGATTATAATGGAAAAAGAACAAATGTTAAACTAAACAATGGACTTATACGCAATGTAAAACACATTCTACAAAGAAAGAGAAAATAGTTAAAAAAAAATTCCGATTTTAAAATGATACTTTGAAATAGTCTTATAACTACAACACTTACTTCAAAAAATTAATACACTTTTCTTCTCTTAAATAAAAATACATACATGTCATTAAATCACGAGGGCGATCTGAAATATTTCAGACCTAAACGTGAAGATGGCCACACTCTTCAATAAAAGCTAAAGAATGTGGTTGCGCATCTTTTGATAAGTACCCACCAAAATTTCAGCCCTTTTGGAGGCTCATTTGTTGTTTGACAATTGTTTGAGTTAGGCAATGTGAGTGATTTTGTGAAAATGGAAAAAATTGAGAATCCATCTGTCATTTAATTTTGTTTTTGAATGCCAATGCGCCAACGCAAATCTAAGATGAGTTGGACACTGTGTACGGTGACTCAATACTATCATTTACCATCAAACTTTGGGCAGCTGAATTTAAACATAGCCGTACCAGCTAGGGAGACGATGAATGCTCGGGACGTCCAAAAATTGGAATCACTGACGATAACACCTCTAAAGTTCACCAATTTGTGCTAAATGATCGAATTAAATTGAGAGATATAGCAGAGGCTATGAATATGTCCAAAGAACGTGTTTGACACATATTGAATCAAGATTTAGGCATAAGAAAGCTGTCTGCTAGTTGAGTCCCGCATTTTCTCTCGTTAGACCAAAAACGTGTTCGAATGAACATTTCCAACGCAAGGTTAGAGCAGTTTAGACGCAATAAATCAGAGTTTAGGCACCGATTGATTACTGTAGATGAAATTTGGAAACGCCTGTATACGGCTGAAACAATATTTTAGTCAAAACAGTGGTCTGCGAAGGGGGATTCGGCTCCAAAACAAAGCAAAAATCATTTTCTCGGCAGAAAAAGTGATAGAAAAGGATTTTTTTTTTTTTTTTTTTTTTTTTTGTAATAGTCCTGAAATTATCTCAATCGATTATCTTCAGAGAAGAAAGCCCATTACAGGAGCGTACTACACACCATTACTTGACAAGCGGAAGACAGAAATGGCAGACAAATGCCCAAATTTTTGCAGACTAAAAATTTCCGTTTCACCAAGACAATGCGCCGTCTCACACTTCAGCGGTTCCCGTGGTAAAAATCCATGAATGACAGTTTGACCATCCTTTTTACTCACCGGATCTAGCCCCAATATAATTTTTTTGTTCCCTAAAATAAAGATTGTGCTCGGAAGACAGTGATTTTCTTGAAATGACAAAGCCAATACCTTCGTAAACAATTATTTTGCAGAGAAAGACGCCGAGTACTATTTATTAAAAGATGGAAGCATCACTGGGAGAAATGTGTAGACTTACAAAGAGACTATGTAGAAAAATAAAAATGTATTTAAAGAAAAAATGTCTTGGATCTTTGTTATGTCGGTAACTTTCAAACCATCCTCGCACGTGCCAGAGTGTGTATATATATATATATATATATATAAAACAAAACCCAATAAGATGCACTGGAAGATGGCTGGTACCATAGAACACGTTTAACCCCACAATTTAGTTCTCAGTCTGAATATACATGTTTTGTTTGGTATTTAAATAATTCATTTTGTTTCAAATTTTACTTCAATTCTTATTCATTTATTTTTCATAGTTCCATGAAAGTTTTCTTTTGTTTATTTTTGGATTTTAATAATTCTCTTATTTCTTTATGTGTTTTTAATAATAATTTAATGGCTTTATCATATATATATATATAAATTTTGTAAAATTTAATTAATCAAAAACTGAATTGCGTATACGCATTACAATCCAGGATTAAAAACTTTTTGCCTATTTAAGAATCTAGGCTAATTTAACACAAAAATTCATTAATTTTTTTTTTTGTTTAAAGAAGACGCTAACTGAAATTAAAAACAAACAAAAGTGGGAAAATATCAATATTATGAAAATAAAAAAGAAATAATTACAAGGAAAGATATTAAATGTTATCAAAATGAAATATCTTAAGAATTAAAATGTCAAATCATGTGGTGATGCTATCTATGGAAAAAAAATTAGACGTTAATAATAGCTTTTCTCTATAAAACTTTGCCCCTCCCATATCTAGAATAATCTGCCTCTTACTTAAAGCAAATTAAATTCTTTCTTAATTCTTCCCCTTCTATATTTTTCGCGTCCATATTCAATTTGGTATTTGATTTCAATGATTACTCGTGTGTATCACACAATTATTAACATGTACTAACACGTTCTTGTTATGAGAAAATGACGCCAATAAAAAGGCGTGAACATAAAATAAAGGATGCATATATGGCTAGATTCAAAAGATTGACAATATTATACATTGTGAATATAATAATAACATTTAATATTTTAGCACCTGATTTTATTTTAAAATCCGAACAGAATATTACTGTCTACTTTAATAATTTATCGTTTGCCTTACTTTAATATTTAATTTAGTAGTTTATTTTTGTGGCAGAATCATCTTTTTTTATTCTTTTTGTTGTTTACATTGACAGCGTTATTGTACTTTAGATTGTTTTTTCATGAAAACAAAAATGCATTAAGAATTTGGAGAAGCTGTTTTCTTTTTTTGATAATAATTGCTTCTGTAGAATCTGGGGCTCGGAAATACGCTCACTTTGCACTAATTCATATTCGTTTTGAATAGCTCTAATTTTTCTGAGAACTTTAGAAGGGAAAAAAACGTTATCACTCGATAAATTTGAATTAACAAAGTGAATTTCTATTTTTTTTTCTAACTATATTCTCATTAGGAAGGCGAATTTTCGAAGTTTTAACCTAAAACAGTTTGTAAACATGAATTTTCTTTTGACATTAGTTATAAATCTCTCCATAAATGTAAGAGGTTTTCTTTTAAATGGGATACATTACTGATTGGCTGTTTTATGTCATAGACAATTTTAAAGAAATAATAATAACAAATGTTAATTAAGTAAAAACAACTCATATGCAGTTTCAAATAAAAAAAATAAGAAACCCTAAGTAACTGCCTGTTTCAAAACCAAATTATTATGGCTATAAGATGTACTCCATCGCTTAAGCAGTCGTTAAATCACAGGGAGACTACTAGTTCCTTTAACCGTTGACCCAACAAAGCAAAAGTGTCTTAGTTCATTTAGGTAAATGAGGAAAGTTGATTTCCTAACTGTTGGAAAGAGTAATTTGGGCCGGAGCTTTCGTACTGCCGAGTCCTAACGTAAAAGGTTTCTATTCTCAGAGGATACGTGAAGGCTTTTTCATTTAATTAGATCACGCAGGAGGGTAATCTAATTCGTATTTGAATCGATCTTATCTTGAGTATGAAATTTGTTCGTAAATATCGAAAAGACACTAATGTATATGTCTTACAGATAAGATGTAGTTAATTTATACTAAAATTTATCATACCACACCATTGAATAAAAATTATATAAGTTGATAAAGAACGTATTTATGCAGTAAAGAATTAGTTAAAACAATTTTAATAGAATTTTATGAATAACTCTAATTATTGACATATAATCATAAATATAGTTACACAGGTTTTTTTTAAGTAGAAATTTATCATACCATGAATAATGTTGAATTATTTATTACAAGTTAAAAATGTTACTAAAAAGAGTACATTTATGAAGCATAAAGTTAAAAAAAAAAACAATTTGTAATAAAATTTCATTATTACTTCTCAAATAATTCTTATTTCTTCCATCAAAAAATACAAAAACATAAAAAGATGAAATTTTTAAATAGAAAATCTGGCATACAACGAATATTGCTGAATAAGTTAAGAATATGAATAAAGAATGTATTTAAGAAATAATAAATTTACGAAAACTATTTTATCGGAATGTTTCGTATGATAAACTCTCTAACAATTATAATTATCTTTGTCATATATACGTAAGCATAGTAGTATTGCTATCAAGTATTTTCAGATATAAAACTGAAAAAAAAAATATTTTAATAATATTATGTCATAAAAAATCATTTTAAAAAACAAAACTTCATTTATGATATCACATAAAGTAATTTCTGTGGTGCATTCCCTTTTTACTGAAGAAGTATATGAAATATGCAATCAATCTTGTTTTTTTTTCTTATTAATTCGAACTATTTAAAAAATTCTTATGTAAAATAAAATTCAATCGACATCTTTATTGAACCCATGTGTGTTACGCTTGCTGTTTGTTGAGAGTGGAATATCGCATGTATTTGTATTGCGTAATGATCTCGTACGACACAAAATTAAGTTATGCATTTTTTATTTATTTATTATTATTATTATTATTTCCTGAAGGAGTGCAATCAATTTTCGCCCATTTCATCTGAAATATAATTTGAAAAGTTATTATTTCATTTTACGATAATTTCTTTTATTTAAAGTCTAGATTTCACCAGCATTTCTCTCTCAGTAACTCTTAAATATAACTAAAAAAATAATTGAATAATAATCTTTATATCCCTGATTCCATTTTTAACACATCTTATTTGAAAAAAAAATTCCTGAATGGTTTTAAATTCCTTCAACTTACCCAATGTTCGTTTAATAAGGATTTTCATTATCCTGCGCTGGCTCCTGTCCCAATTAATCCGATTTAATGCAGTTTTACAGTATTATCTTTTTTAAGTTATACAGGAGGATGGGGGGGGAGGTAAAGTTATCTAACAATTTAAAAAGCGAAAATCTTTTATAAAAGTATTATTATTATTATTCTGCTTATCAACCAGTGAAAATCCTCCAATATCGCATGGGATTTCGATTACGGAAAAATACATAACACATCAACCTGTGAAAAATATTCAATACTTCTCTACGCAAATAACTTTTCCCTTTTTCCCACACAGAGGGAATATATGTGTTATTTTCATTTAAGAAAGCCTTCGTCCAGGCCTATAACATTAGCATAGGTTAAGCATTTAAAGATGCATAGGTCTGCTAAAAGTTCTCCGCGAAATGAAAAATTCTGCTCCACTCGCAACCATGTCGACAAGATCTAGCTGAGGAGAGAACTGCCTAGTAATACCCACTCGCCGCCGTTCCCGAAAACTTGGAATCAGTCCTCATGTTCTCCTAATCTCCCTACACATTTTTTTTCTCTCTGAAAAAGTACCTTAAAACCTCACTTCTACCAATATTCCTTAAGCAATTACTCAGTTTGATACCGACATCCATCAAGAAAATTCAAAAGGATACAGCAAAAGAAATTGAAGAATATTATGAAAAATGTAATGGAAAGGGCCCATATCTGCATCTATATATATATATATATATATATATATATATATATATATATCATAATTAATCTTAATACTTTAAATTTAATTTAATTTCCTAATTTTCCCTTTATTTTAATTAGTATAGTGGTACGTTCATCTAATTTTCTGATAGAAATCTATTTGAACTTCTAATTTATGTGATAACACGCTGCACATGAATCAAGTACTCCGACAGTTTCAAACCCGTAGGGATAATCTCTACTAGAATTTTTGTCTACAGACAAAATATCTAAAGATTTCTAAATCTAATACCACGTGTTCTGAATAAATCTTTGCATTCAAATTCCAAACAGGGAAAGTTTTTTTTTTTTCGCTTAAGCGAAGAAGGTAAAAAGACGCATGTGGACGTTGCAGATTTCATGATGTATTTTTTCTCTCTTTTCCACTTTAGCTACGGATGCGAGGGGATATACGTCAACCGCTATTTCGATGTAACTTTCTCTCTCTCTCTCTCTCATTGAACATGAAATAAATTAACTTTACTCAGAAAATTCTTGTTCCTTTGTCAAGACTGTTTCAAAAATTATATTCAGATATAATTCATAAACGTGAGCGCTTCCACAAATTTATGCTTTACATATTAGCTCAAATATTCCGTAATAAGGTATTAAAATTTATATTCATTAAAATTATAAAATGACTTTTGTCCCACTCTGTAGAATAAAAAACTAAATTAAATTATCTCAAATACTACTAAATTATAAATGCGAAATTATGTAATTTCAACTGAATAATTCACTCTTAAAACATTTTCTCTGTTAAAAGATTGAAAACTAGCTAGAAATGAGAAATAATTGATGTTCGAGGGAGTAGTAATTGCGGATCATTGATTCATTACGAAATCACACAGCTTGGAAATTGGTTTAATAATTTTAAGCATTTTAAATAGTATCAACTGTATTTCACGTATTAGATTCCGGGGAATATGTCGATAATTGCTGCATTTTGTTTCGTTACACTATGCGTTTCATTTCAAATTTGCTTCCTTTCATTAGATAGAGCGTCTCTTTTAATAATGTTTTAAATCTGCAGTGCATTAATTTAATTTTGAGCTCCAATTACATGAAGCAGCTGCGCATACATTTCACAGTAAGAGAGGATGTAACTGGTCACTATTATCTGACTTTCTGCTTAGGAGTTTCGTACTCTATTTGAAAATGAACTATTAAAGTTAAAATTGTGGCAGCGGAGTCCCGAAAATTAAATTAATATTTCTTAATTTCACTGCAAAAATCAATTATTAAAAATTACATAATTCGAAAAGCATACATAAAATGTTAGTTTTATTTAAAATTAGAATTGGAGATTCGCTATATTTTTCTTATGTTTAGTATGGTCCAAAGTAGAAACATATAACAAAAAGATGCTTTGTTACAAAAGAGACAATTCTGTAACTTTAGACATTTCTACGTGGTTTCCTCTTATAACTTATGAGGCCGCTGGAGGCTAAGTTTCCCAAACATTAGCCTCCAGATGCCTGGTATTATATTTGTAAATATTGTAACATCATACTTTGTTTAACTTTCAATACGTATATGAATGCGACCAATGAAGCTAAGTAGTTATGGTCGCAAACTTGAAGGCGGTGTTATTTCAGACAAGTCCTGATTTCACTCAAGACCACCGCATAGCTTGTTTAATTTACGTTAAATCTATTGGGTCTGATAGTTCAAATGTGGTGTGGGAGCCTAGAGTGGTACCAGTTCAAGTGTCATTCTCGTCATTTTACCATGGCTCAAAATTATGTTCATCGCCAATATCTCACCTTAATTGTGACATTATTAAACAATCACTTGTTTACTCAATATAAAAGTATCTTTCTCATGTTACTTCTCTAGCATAATTTTGCCCCCAAAAAGTCCATGGGTAATGAGAAAACAAGCTTTATGGCTAGACCAGTTGAACAATCCATTATACTGTTGTAAAAAGTCACTGATATCCGTATTTCAATTGACATAATTCTCATAATTAATGAGGAATAGTACCAACAAATGTTACAATAAAATCAAATTGCCTGATCTTTGCTATTAAACAAGCTATTTTCAGCTAAACTATTTGATTCTAAATATATCTTATAATTTTTTTCCCGCAGGGCATGCAACAGGATCAAATAATTTATGGACCAATTGTATTTAAACAACGTAAAACTTCTTTTTAAAAAAATTAACTTTTGGGTATTTTAAAAAATATATCATTATTATACATAATTAAAACGAAATTCGAATAAATGGTAATTCTCCATTGCAGAAAATCATATTGTAAAAGTAGAACCAAAATATTTATATTTTAATTCTAATTAAAACTGGAGAATTGCTAGAAATTTAAATAAGACGCTTTACCCATGTAATGAAACATAAATTTGAAAAGAATTTGAGAGCGGCAATAGTCTGCGCAAGATTTTCAAAATTATAGGTTATGAACTGTTTTCTACGGAAGTCCTTATTGGTGGAAATTATTGCGTGTTTAATCTAATTATATATCAGTTTCAACATGGTATTGTGATAGAATGTGGTACCTACTTACAGAAATCGCTTTCGTTGTCTGACTAAATTAAGAATTAAGAGGTCTGTTGTCTATGAATCATTATGTAGTGTTTATATGACATTAATAGAATAATATATATAACTGTTTGATGATTTGGTGTATGTGTTTCTGTTTGTATACAAAAACATTCTATAAAAATGAACACTAAATAATCATTTACTTGCTGTTAAAAACTCCGATTAATAAATTTCTCAAAGCATCATTTGGGAAATTAATTTTCATTTCTTTTTTTTTTTTTTTTTTTTTTTGAAATTAGCAACATATATATTTGTTTGAATAAAATTATTTATTGTTGTTATTATGTTTTATGTTGCTATATCGGGCTAAAAATTTGCTTAAAATTGTAATTGCACGTTTCGAATTCTCTCTTATAGATAGTAGTATTTTTTTTTTATTCGGCCTCTTATATTACTAAATTTTAACTCTAGAGGTGTATTTGATTTAGTAATTTCCGTCAGTCATAAGATATTAAATTGTATTCATTTAGCGCAACTTCTACGCTAAACTGGAAATATTTGGTATGTGGTTGATCACAAATGGTGCGTATTAGTATTTGGAACAATATTTTACACAAACATAATGGTCTGCTGGGTCATACTGAATTTCAGTAAATTATGTTTTATTATTATAGTTCATTTTAAACATTTCACAACTACCGTTAAGAACGATACGCTTAAAATTCTAGAGCCAGAACTATCGTCAAAAACATTATTAGGATAAGAAGATTGCTGAAATATTAAATGGGATATTGATGAATAATATTAACTGATTATTGCTGAGAAAACCGTAAGCTTTATTGTCCTTTAAAAACTATGTATTTGCACTAAAAAACAATTACTATTGAGTTTTACTTTAAAATTTCAACCTGAGAGAATTTAATATGTCCTTATAACGCAATGTCTGCGAACGATTTCTTTCGAATAACGTTAAGTCAGTCTTTGGTAATAATTTAGATCAGTGATGCTACAACTTTTTTTTCTGTGTCTTAAAACTATTTGGACTACAAATTCAAAATATTGAAACCATATATTCATAATATGTAATATTAAAGTTGAGTGAGTGAATGAATGATAGTGAAGTTTAATGGCACAAGAGCCAGAAATGGCTATGTTGCGACAAAACAGGTGAAACATTGATCTAGATGGTAAAAAAAATAGAAAAAAGATAAAAATTGATTGACAAGATGGAGGGTTGAAAACAAGAAAGGATCGATAATCCCAGGGTGCATCACCCTTAAAAGTAAACCCCACAGGAAAGGAAAAATATCACTAAGGCACATTGAGTAAGTGATGCCAGTATTACCTGAAGAAGATAAGCTTCTGAGGGCAATATTGAAATTGAATGTGTAGTGCGTGATAAACAAAGTAATATAATAATTTTCAGTCACAAATATTTTAATATTTTTTGATTCATCTGTTACATTTGCGAGCTGCCGTAACTCAGTAGTTAAGGTCACAAAATTTGAGGCCGATGATACACGAATCGAGTTCTGAGTTCGAGTCTTGATTCTAAGAAAGTTCGTAGTAAGGAAGAATGGAAGCTGCTACATATTAAATCAAACGGAGCATTAAATGGTGAAATGTAGAAGTTAATAAAGAGAAATACTACCTCAGCTTTTGTTTTTATCATCTGATTGAGGTTTTAAATTGCAAATCTATCAGCCAAGGTCAAAACTTATATGGTAATTGAAATTACATCATAGTGAAGTCGAGGTTCTATATTATTTAATTCGTGAGCATCTAACTATAAAAACAACGAACCTATTCATACGTTAGAATAAATCTATTTTAAAAATATAAAATCAAATTTTACAACAAAATTTGGAAGAAATGTAAGGTTTATATATTGAATTCAAATTGTGTATCGAAACTATATGGTAAATATAAGAAATATTTGTCAAAAAGTTTTTATATGCATTAAACTTTAGTTATATTCTAGCATTACTTTTAAAATTATTTTTCCATATGGAATGTTATTTAAAAACTCACATCTATGATCTCGTTCCAGTTGAGTCAAGTTCTACAACTTTTATTCAAAATAAAATTTTGTTACAAAGTACAGCATATAACAATTTTTATTTTCAATTTTTTTGAATGTCATGAAAAAATTTGTTTGGATACAATGTATGAAATAAAAATTTTCTTTGGAAAAGCATCAAAATAAAATCTATTGAAATTTCTAAGACTTTCATATTACTTCTACTACGAATCACAATATATGCATGCACTATGTCTCATGTCATACAGGAAATAAAAGATTTTTTATTGAAATTCTTACATTTTGAGGATTGACTTGAATTTTTTTTTTACTTTTGTTGCGATTGGAAACAACATTCAACAGAACATGAGCAGCAGTTTTTGTTACAGGAACTAAATTTTCTTCAGACTTCTGATTTTTGAAACTTTACAAAAACAGAAAAATAGCAATATCTATGCAACAATATATATATATAGTGTCACGTAAATTATGTTGGAGTAAGTTGTATGCGTGTTTAGAAGACATTTCAAATAAAGTGATTTATTGACAAACTGAGTTTAGTTACAATTCGCTGTATAAGATTGAAAAAACGTACTCTTATATATAACAGTGAAATATTCGAAAACATGGCTCTGGAAACATAAAGAATATTCTGGAAGATTTTAGAAATTATAATGAAAAACAGAGAACAATTTTTAAAAAAATATTGCATGAGTTTTTGGCGTTGCTATTCCTAGGTTTTGAGTCTGAAAACTCTAAGATTTGTAGACAAGCGTCGTCTCTCGGTGCTACCGGTACTTATGAACTTCGTAATAATTTATATGTATATATATATATATATATATATATACAATGGTGTGCAAAGCTTAAGTAACAAGTGGTGTTTTTTTTTTTGCCATAATCATCTGAGATACATGAAATTCAGAAATGAGAGATAGCATTTTGTACTTAAACGATGGCGAAAGCATCGATGCGCAAAAATGAATACAATACATATAGTATGGAATCAAACAAAAAAGGATGTATTGTGTGTGTAATTTAGAATTTGAATTAAATTGAATACGACAAAAAATTTTAAATTCATATATAAGCAAGTGATTTAATTAAAAAGTTAAAATTACATGAAGTGTAAAATCATAAGTGAACCACTAAGTAAAATTATAAGAACTGAACCAAAAGTAAAAAGACAAAATTGTAAACTAAAAAATGTAACTAAGAAGAGAAACATTATAATTTTAAAAAAGTAAATTCAAATAAATAGACAAAAACCATAAATATCAAAACATTTGTAGATATTGAAAAATTAAGAAATCAAAAAAATTTGAAGAAAAAACAGAAAATTGGAAAATAAAAAATTTTAAGTTGTAACAAGCTTCAGACAGTTTCCTTAAGGGACTATAGAATTATTCGCCAAAATATCCCAAGCAACAAAATATGTTTGTCAAAAAATAGTTATATCTCTCAAAATACAATGGAAAAGTATCTAAGAGCTAACACAGAAACATTAAAAAGTAAATTAAGTAAGAAAAAAGATGAATAAGTGCTGAAATAAATCTTTAAAGAAAAAACTAAAATAACTAAAACAAAAATGATGCCAAGAGCTTAAAACATAAACCAAAATGAACAAACATTTTTGAGTTTATAATTCACCACGTGTATGAAAACTGCAAACATGGTATACAAAACACACATAAATGATTACATAATTGGAAATTAACTTTAAAAAGTAACTTAAAATTAGAAAAAAACATTCTGTCCATGTTTAGAATCCATAAATGCTAAATTTCAAAACATACAAAGACTTCAAAGGGGATAAAAAAAAATAGCTTAAATAAAATAGCTTTGAAGTTGAAGACTTACAAACTTTTTTTTTCCATGTTAAGTGTGCGTATGTCCATAATATGTGTGTGTATGCAAATAATACATATATATATATGTGTGTGTGTGTGTGTGTGCTGCGTGCGCGCACGTGTTCTATTCGAATACATAACACATTAAATAAATTACATTTCTTACAATTCAAAATGAAATATTTGTGATTGAAAAATCTTTTGGTATAGATATAATAACATAATAACATCATTTGTAAAAATTTTTACAATTTTACATGAAAATAAAAGAAGACAATTATTTTATTCCTTATGTTTCGATCAGTTACAGTTTTGTTACATTGATTGCTTTTATGAGTTAAAGTTATGTTCAGCGCTTTCATATACATTAACTGAATAAGTACTTTTATTCGTGAGGAAATTTTCATAAAAATGCTTCATTCATTAAATAATGTTCAAGCTACGTATTTTTATGAAATTTTATTCAGGGAAACATTGTTAAAATAATTTACCTTTTCAATCTACAAATTTAAAAAAAAAAAACCATTATTCTAAAACAGATATACGAGGTTTTAAATTTTATTTTGAAATATATTTAGCCTTCTCTTAACAGTATTATGCCTAAAAATGATTATTACACCATTTATTTTGTCCGGATAATCAATATCTGCATGTTTTATTCGTAAGAGATCAATATTTTACTTAAGAATTGAGATGAAATAAAAATCTTATGTAAGCGACAGCTGTTATTATTCAGAATATTTCATTTTATTTTAGATTTAATTAAGCAGTAGGATGTCGTTTCCTAATTAAAATAATGTTATTAAATATGTTGAAGAGAACAGCTAATTACCATTCTCATATTAATATACTGACATTCCTAATTAAAGTCTAGCATATATTGAAATTTATAAGTTTAAAAAATCAGCAGAGAGAGAGAGGGTTGTGGAGTTTGAAGAAAGTGAATCTGTTCATATGTGAAGGAAAAAATAAGAAGATTTAAAAATTATTTATACAGAGCAAATTTTCTCGTTTCACGGTGAATAGTTTTCTACACGATATTTTATATTTTATTTGCGGTATTTAATTCATACCACTGTTGCTATCGTACTAAAATGTTTTTAAAGCTTAAGCCAATGTTTCCTTTGGTATAAATTTCGATTAAAATTTATTTATTAATCATTTTAGAATAATAAACAGGGTGTGGAATCACGATTACAAGCTCCTCGGACGGCGAGGCTGAAATTTATCATAGGTTGGTGTCATCGTTCCTTTAAAGATCGTTGTAAAAAATAACGAAAGTTTCTGCATGCTAAGTTAAACTAAGTCTCAAAATACTATTCAGGCATGATGTGGGAAGGAAGGCATCATACCAAGTGTCATTTTCATTATTTGATCGTACGAGGGAGCTTCGGCCTTAATGTTTTCAACTATTTGGTGGAGATCGAATGCCCTTCAGGAATACGATAAGATCTACCTGCCCATCTTCGGATCTGCAGATAAATTGGATATCCTTTAGTCAAACAAGTAAGACAGGTATTCCCTGCTGGATCAGATATTGGACGCTGTTTACTCCTGCCGTTGTTAGTTGTGACTTGCGGGGAAAGTGGCAGCAACACCCCTTATTAGGAAGGAAAGACCTTTTAGCTGTTAGAACTTTCTGATCGATATTTAGAAAAGATTGTTTTTCCAGTCATTACTGTAATTGATTCTTGAGTAAACCCCCTGTTGTATTGAACGTCAATTGGAACGCTTCTGTTGACGTCAATTGGTATTTCCAAGTTAATCTATTTACGTATGCGACGGAAAATCTGCCGCTAATACCACTAGTGCAGTTCAAAAGCTACGTTAATCCAAAACAAACCAGCCAACTAAATGAATGCGTCTAGAAAAAGATAGATTATCGTATGTCATTAATTTAATATTTCTCATAAATGTAAAGAACAGGTCCAAATTTTGGATGGGAAACAAAGTTATTGTGATTTGTTCACTTACTGGAAATAACGTATAATTTTGAGTTTATTGTTAAGTGATAGCAGTAATATCTGAGGTAGCATATCTAACTTCAGTTTCCCCCCTCACGATATGAGATTAATTTACTGTACTGTTTAAGGTATGCAGAAGCAAAATTATTTGACACAAAGATCTTAGAATGATTTTAGCTTTGAAAGTACGATACTTCTTTCCATATTTAAACCCTCATTGATTTACACTTGGAAAATATGCACTAAACTCATAGTAGAACCTTTTGTTCATAAACAATGGATACCTTAGGGGAGCACGTGATGAATGGAAAGCTACCAAGGAATTCAGAAGGTTATAATAAGTAGTTTAGTAATATTTTATTAATTTTGAGATTATGGGGGATTAACATTAATATGTATGAGGGGAGGTTATTTAATAATAAGATGGATGCTGCAAAACATTTTACTTTGTTTTCATACATATTTACTTATCATCGCGTTCAATTTGCACCCCTCCTCTATCCCTGCAACGCTCCACGCGAATCTTCCATTGTTCGAAACAGAGCTAGAAAGTCTTCATCTGTCAGCTTTTTCAGGATGCAAGTCGCTTTCTCTTTCACTACTCCAACGGATTCAAATCTTGTTCCTTTTAAAGAAGATTTCACTTTACGAAACAGATAGAAGTCGTATGGCTTAAAATCCGACGAATAAGGCAAATAGTCTAACACTGAGATGCTGTACTTGGCTAGAAACTCTTGACAGGCAATGTGGAATGAGCCGACCCAATATCTAAGCGGAAAAATTTGCCGTACGGATTCTTTATTAATTCCTACAGTCTCAGCAATCGCACTAATACATAACCGACATTCAGATCGAACCAGATTGCCGATTTTTTCGATATTGTCTTCCGTTTTTGACGTGAAAGAGCGACTGGACGTGAATCCTCAACATCTTCTCGACGATCTTGAAAATACTTTAAACACTCAAAAACACATGCAGACGATAAACATTCATTGTCATACTCTTCTTTCAATAAATTAAAAGTTTCAGTAGCGTTTTTTCTAAGTTTCGTGTTAAATTTCACAAGAATTCATTGATCCTTTACCATTTTTCTAGCAATAGAAAGAAAAACAACTCTAATGCGAACGAAGGCTGTGGCTCGATTTGTTTACAGAAGCGGGATGCACTGCATTAAAAGAGAAGGCTTCACGCTAAACAGCTATCGGTCTCTGGCTTTCGACGCATATGTACTTCTGTAGCAGCGTCAGTCTCATTAGTTATTAGCCACATCTCGTACATAGTGCTGTCTTTTTTCTGACAAATCATTATTTGTAATTTTGAGCATATTTGTACTATTTAATTAAACTTTTTACTTCGATATCTGTGGCCAGACGTAATGTAAGACTCTGTCATTATTTCTGTCATAAAGAACACGCAGGTCTCCTCTCTGCACACCAAAGGCTTCACTAGTTTTCAGAGTTTCCAGTTCTCTAACGCATAAAAAGTGTGTGGGAGGGTTCGTTTCTATTTTCAGTCAGATCCCCAAAATCCTTTAATTCGGGCGCTAACTGATACGTAACTAGA
>BMAW01018561.1:0-32291 GCA_019974015.1 Nephila pilipes | reverse complement strand
GTAAGCTTTCTTTCTACGTACTGCTCTTTTAAATATTAAATTTAATAATTTATCTTTAATTTTATCATCGGAAAAGTTGTCCATTTCTCTAATTTCCATCGCTTTGAATTTTATTGAGTATACTTTAATAATTATTAAAGAGAGCACTTTGGCTATAACTGTTCTTTTAAACTTTGTACAGAATTTTTCTTTGTTGTTAACATTGGTACGTTTTTGTACTTTGAATTTAATGAAAATAAAAATACATTCGAATTAAAGAAAGCAATTTGCTCTTGATAATAATTGCTTCTTCGACCGGGAACTAGAAGTATTCCTACTTTACGTTAATATTTATTTTGAATAACTTTACATTTTGAGAACTTAACTGAAAAAGAATGTTAGACATATTTTCCTTTCAAAATCATTCACATTTTACATGAATAATTTGGTGTTGCAGAAGAAAAGGTTGTAAGGTCATAGATACAGTGAATACATAATAAATTCATATAATTTGTTATTGCATTGAAAACAAATATTTGATTAAAATGGAAGTTACTTGACCTCATTAGAATAGTTGAGTATTTTGATTATTGCATCATATGAAGTCGTTCAATAAATTCTTATAAAATTCAAGAGATAGCACTTAGCTGGAAAATGGTTTAGAAAGTCCTCATGACTCACTACATACTGTCGTCTCAGTACTCGTATTCATGATGATGATACCATCACCTCAAAATTCTTCGTCATAACTTTTCCGGCCAATGAGATTATCCTCAGCCTTTGGAACATCTTCCATTGTTTTGATTTTGTAGTTCTGGTGTATAAGATGAAAACCTCCTTTGAAAGTGGTAATTTGACGTAAAATGTTGGAACTCAATCTGAGAGTGAGAATTTCATTTGGCAGCAAAAGACTACCAAAATCAAATCTAACTTATGAAACTATGCCAAATTCTTCTGACCTTTAAGAGATGCAGCCAATAACAAACAATTTCTTTAATGATGCCATCTATCTTCAAAATAAGTACCTTTGAACCACTCTTTAATTATTTAAAGTTACAAAACTATGTGGAAAACTATGTGGAGTATGATACCACATTCATCTGAGGAGAATTACACTTGAAGAAAAATCTTTTGAAATGTTGATAAACAATATAAACAATAAGAAAAAGTTCTTTTTAATTACTGAAATGAGAAATTACGAATGAATTAATAGTTATTTCACTATAAAACACTGTTCAGCAACAAAATTATAAATTGAATGAAATTAGCTAATTCATAGAGATGAGATGCAGTAAGAAATGAAAAGTTCAAACAAAACTAATTATGTTTCATTTTACAAGTATCGATCGAGGAGAACTGTAATGCAGTAAATGTAATGGAAAAGACAATCCACTCACAATGGTATTAGCTAAAAAAAATTAAAGACATTATGTATAAGAGGTTACAGGTGTTGTTTGTTTAACTTTTATAAATGAATATTTCAATTCAATTTACATTTTTAGCGTGTTTTTTTTTATTTTTTGTTGTTGTTTTTTGTTTATTAGTGAACTCCTTTTATCGTTTTAAGATGCCTCGAGTTCTTTTGAATTTTCTGACATCTTTTTCTACATTTTTCGTGAAGTAACCTTTTCTTTTCTCTAAAGAGACGATCAAGACAAATATTGAATTGGCATGTCACTGTTATTTTGGTTGTTGTATCGGAGTTCAAGATAAAACATGAACATTGTATATTGTTTGAAACACTTGGCGAGATTGGATTTAAAGTAAACGTAATTCAGAACACTTTGCAGAACACATGAGTTGGAGATAACCTGCAAAGTATTCAATGGACTGATATTTCTGTATAATACCACCTATTCAGCAATCAAGAACTAAAAAGAGAGAATAGATAGGTAATCTACCGTAAAATCCCACCAGTTCTGTATGGAAATTAGAAAGTCTACCAATTCCGGTTAACAGTTTTAAAAAGGTATTAATTGGACTATCATAAAACAACACAGAGATAATGTCCTTCAAATGACCCTGAATTTTAAAGTGAAAGAGATGTAAACCTTCACAAAATCATTAAACAAGAGATGATTAACTGGATAAGACATTTAAATCTTCCTAAAGTAAAGCTGAACTGTGTAGCATTAAGATAACAACAGTAGAAGCTCCTTGAACATTCAGTTAATGTCTCTTTACGGAATAAAAAGAAAAATTTCAAATCTTTTTTTTTTCTCCTTTTAAAGATACACGTTTTTGCATGTACGAACATAAATGGCCTGATTAAGGTGGTTTTTTTTTTTTTTTTTACTTAATTACGATATCTAAATGAGTGGAGACGTAACGTACAAATTGCTATTGATTTTTTCAATCAATAGATATTTATACGTTATTCTTCAATTTTCGCTGCAAAGAATATTTTAATAATATATTTTATGTAATATTAAGATACTAATATTTATATGAAGTCCTTGAATAAAAATTTTTTTCGACTGCAAATATCACAGAAACTGTTACGAGAGTTGTCTATTAATTACGCGTTATATTAATTATCTAGTTAATTCTGTAATCGATGTTTCTCTTTAGGCCATAATCTCTTGCCTACATTGAGTAAGATTCTTAGTGACTTTAATGAAAAAAGAAAAATATGTTCCTAGATGAAACATTCCTGCGTTATTTCTTAAGTTTCTAACAGCCATTTTAGCATTACTATCCAAACATTTAACTTAATTTTGGTCCTTAACATAATTATCCTTGAAAGTAGTAATTAATTTGATTATGCAAGTCTTAATTGTACAATAGTTTGGAATGTGAGTTGAACACATTTCTTCTTGGACATTAATTTAGAAACAATTGAATGAGAAAAAAAAAAGGGACCATAAAATATAACGACGTTTTTCGCTGTAATGAATGTTATGTTAGGTTTGCTCTATCTAATGATTGTTATGACCATGAAACCCGGAAAGTGCTATTTGACTCCTTTTGGGAGGCATATTAATTATTTGTAAAAAACTGAAAAATTCAGAATAGCATGAATATTTTTTGGATGAATGTAACTCTGAAAGATAAAAATGCGTAATTATACTTAATTGTCTAACTTATTAAAATTAATAATGCTTCATTTTCTTTTTTTTTTTTTCCTAGATTCTTCGAAAATAAATTTCTCTCATTTGTGTAATATTTGTTCTAAATAGTGTTATTTTTTATTCTAAGGAGGAAATTAAAATTCATGTATGGGCAAAAAATTTTAAAAAAAATATTTATGTAGACTGTGGGGTGATGATATTGTACATCCCGAATCTACGATGGTTGGCTCTTATGCAAAGGGCTGTCTAGGGGGTAATTCCATTACCGGATTCCATGTGGTTTTTGTAGAAATACAATGATGAGGCTCGCAATAGTTTTACTTGTTTATTAGGAGATATGATGAAGAGTGAAAAGTATTTACAATAGATGATGACGAATTGAACAGCTCATTGGAGTAAAATAGATGGCTGCCTCATTTAACACCGGCGAAGGGTGCTGGAACGCGCTCTGGCATTCGGAGTTTATTTCCGACGCGGGTAATGCGAAGGAGAAGAGAAGCGGAATGTGGGAGAGAGAGAGAGAGAGAGAACGAGAACGAAAGGTCACTGAGTTTTGTTCTGGAATAGGTGGCACTGCATGAACTATCACACGACGCTGATTCGTGATGCCATCTATCGAGTATCGGAGGAACTGGTTTTGCAGTACATTGGAAAATAAAATTAATTCTTTAATAATTAGCTGGAAAATCCTACATTTATATATATATATATATATATATATATATAGCATAAACTTCCAATATAACAATATTCAAAATGCAAGTTCTTAAAATATTTTAATTCTCAAACCACGAGATAATTAATTCGTTGTCGTAAGGGTAATTAAGATAATTAATTCGATGTTCAAGAATAAATGTTGCACAATTTACCTTGATGTAAAATAAAAGAAAAGAGTCACTGTCTACCTGACATTTCGAAGAAACTACCCTCATCCTCTGGATAAGGCCTCTTCATTCAGTTCGGGCAACGCTGGATACTTTAATTAGTTCTAAATAAAATTACAAAATTACTTTCCTCTAAGTAATATGACGATTTTTCTGTATAAAATATAAGATCTTACGAAGTTATAAGATAAAGTATCATTGCAAAGAATTATTACAAGAACCAAAATTTGAATACATGGCTAGGTTAAAATATCGCAGGCCACAAACTAGTGATCATGGCCATTTGGGTATCATTACCACACTTCACTGAAGCAGTAAAATAAAGTGAATTTCAGTCTTATTTTTTTTAGCTATTTTAAGGATTATATTTCAATGTTACATATTTATTTAGATACATGATCGAAAGTGGATTTGGCTTGGTTTTTTTATTAACGTCGCTCCAGAAGCAACGCGAGGGTTATTGTAATTTTAAATCTCTGTCAAGTGATGAGGACGATATCTATGAGCTGACACCTTCTTCTCCTAACTTCTACAACACGCCTACGAAAGTGGAATTGAATTTTCTCTAATAAATGTTATATCAATAATCATTTTTATGCGATTTTACGATCACACAATTAAGTAATTTGATTTTGAAACAGACATCTTACAACTAATAAATATCTATTCACGCCTTGAAAATTTTTACTTTATGTAAAGTCGTAAAAATTTCTTGAAATTACAGGGGAAATGATGAAATATTAAAATTAAATCTGAAAAATTAAGCAATTAATACTTTGCCTAAATGTCACTGAGACATGTTAAATACCTCAAATTAAACAATTACATGAAAAGTATCGATTATTTTACATCCATTTGTATTCACTTTTGCTGTAAATAATCTTGTTTTCATGACAGTTAGATCCTTAATTGCTGATTGTTCAGTATAAAACTTGAATTAAATAAAAATGTACTGGTAAAAAAGTAATATAATTTTCAACAAAATAAAATAAAATTAGTGAAACCTTACCATTCAAAAAGAAAATATAATATATAGAAAAAAAAGAACTTTTATCCCTATAAAAAGGGAAAATGTTTAAGAATATTTTTGCTTTTTTCCATTTCTTTAAATCAATCTCAAACTGAGAACTCTTAGTCGATGTTCTGAAACTGATAAACGATTTAAAACGCGCTTTTTTTTTTCTTTCTCTCTCTCATTCTCTTAGGTTTCAAACTTAAATTCAAGACTCGGCAAATCTTAAGAAAAATAAGCTGCAGCGGTTTATGTACACAATCTACAGCTCTTCTGCAAATCCTTTCCTATCTAAAAGAGAGGGATTTGAGGCCGTAAGTAGTTCAACCTCTGCCCTTTTCGTATTCTTTCATGTGCTGGACTTTGAAGCGTATACATAGCTCATCAAAATGCAGGGAATTTATTTATTCTTTTTTATAAATATGAGATTTAAGCTCTTATTCGTAGATTTCAGTAGCTAGAATAAATACCTCCGCATTCTTTTTTTTCAGATTTGAATTCATATCACGTAATTTTCTTCTCCAAAAATAGCTTCATTTCCAGCGCACGTTACTTTTGTGTAATTCTCAATTTTAATTTTACTCCTTCATAAAAGTTTTCAGTAGTAAAATGATGTGGCATCGAACGATGATTCTAAATTAGTTTTGATATCCTTAATTCTTCCTATTAAACCGTTTTCAGAGTTAGAAATTGGGATTTCTTCCAAATCCTATCCACCTCTGTTTTATTTGGTAGGCAATGACTACCAATAAAAGAATATATTTGCATAATAAAAGACCAATGTAATAAATATAACCAAAAATAAAAGAATTCATAGTTTTACTGACACTGTTTCAATGTGGCGGGTTCTCACTAGTTTCCCTTTAACCAACCTTATGTGCTTCTATATAACGTTATTTCATTTGAGACCTTCGGCTTGTGAATAAACCGTGACTTATGTAAATTATGATTACTATATTGAGGTGTTGTATAAGGAGAGATAGGCAAGTATGGCTAGCGAGTTTGGCCGCTTGGAGTTGAAGTTTAGACAAAGTCTCGTGCACATAACATTGGTGATATTAGATTATTCAGTTTTCAAATTGTTGAGATTAGATTAGATCCAGAATAATTGTTCCTAAATGGGAAACACTTTGAAGTTGTTCAGATAAGTAGAATGTTCACTTAATCTTCAGTTGAGTTTGCTAGAAGGTTTCTGCCCCACATTCGCAATACCAATTTTGATTATTATTGTTCTTAGGTAATAATAAACATAGTTTAAATATTTGACTGTTTGATTACTTGGTGACTGAACTTTTATTGAATTTCAATGGCTTAAATAAATAACAGAGCCAAGGCGTCACAAATCTGTCATCCATTCTTTTTTACATAACATCCCCAATAAATCTAATTATCTTAATAATATTAAAATTAAACCTTCTCTACCTAAATAATTTTTTAATAGTTCTAAGGATAAAGTCCACAATAGTTATCGACTATGAGGCTTCTGATTACTTTGCAAATATGGTTGCTTCTTACGGTGCAAAGGTGAGTGTAAACCAATCCGTAAACTCCATTACATAAGAATTGGAAGTACTATTGAGAAAATTCTAATTCCGGATCAAGGGATTATAGATAATAGATTTAAAGTAAAAACTAATCCATATTGCTCTCGTAGTTCTGCTGGAGACACTAATCATTAAATTTTTTATTGTTTATTTAATGAAAAATTTCACTTGATCAATCGTATGGAAAATACAAAGTCTACTTGGCTTTATACATCACCAAATAATTTCATTGTTCATTCTAAATTAATGTCCTGTGTTCATACAGTGGTGGATATCACCAATATTTCAATATTTTTTTTCTTTTTCAATTGATATTTATTTAGTTTATTAAATTATTTTTTAATCTCAAATCTCCTTGGCTTCCCTTACTTGATCTTGGATTTTTTTTCTTCTTTCTTTATATTTCCTTACATTGTTTATGTGAATTTGATTTGTGTTCTTTTGTTAATCATTTCGTTCATTTATTATTTTCTGTTTGTAAGAAATGCTCATATATTCTTGTAAAAATGTTTTCACAGTCTATTTCTTTGTTCAATTAATAAAGACATTTTTATTTATCAAACGTTTATTATTTTGTACCATATCATGGTGTATCCAATAAAGAGATCTATTCTTACGCCTTTGAATATGATAAATATACCTTTGCTTTTTTTTTCCCCAAAAAAATATTTATGTTAATTCTTAAAATTCTTTATGTAAAGTTTGATTGAATAACCTTCCTCTTCCTTTTATCTACTTTTTTCTGTAAAACTCGTTTTCGATTTTGAATAAAGTCTGGACTAGTGGTCCTCCCAGGAGACTGGCTCCAAGCCCTTATTGAGTGAGCTGTGTCTACTTTAGACGAATCCTACCAGTTTCCTTGGATGCCAGAGAATGACTTGCCTTCTGCTGCTCTCTCTTCCCCACTTTGTACCAACTGTTCAACTCTTGGTTTCCCTAGGGTCGGGTTTCTGGAATGACAACATTTTAAAAGCTTAGATTCAAAGAGAGTTCTTTTGGTCTCTTTTTATTTTTTTTTGCGAGATCTCTACAGAAACTCTTATCTTTCCTTTACATTAAATTTTATAGCAGTAAATTTTAATACTGTTACACAACTAATTTTGAATATCTTATTTAATTATGATGAAGTGATTTAGTCTTTTTAATAGAATTTGTAACAATCAATAGAATTGCCGTCTCCATTTTCTTCAAATAGCTACGAGTAATAATGTGTTTGTCGTCAATTTGTATTTTAAGCCCGCTGAGTCTTTGTACAGGAACATACGACTATGGTAAGCAGATGAAATATTCGATATTGCGATGAAGTTTAATAATTTTTAAATAAAATTTTTTCTTACATTAAAATATAAATCCAAAAGGTTAAATTATAATATATTTAATACAATTTAATGTTGTTGTTTTTTACTTAGGTGGAAAAACTTTGAATGGAATATATTAAATTCTTCGACATATTTAATGTCACTTAAAGATTTTGCACTGATTGAAAGAATCGAACAAATACAAAGTAATGACAATTCACTACGATGTTTATATCATTTTCCACCAAGACGCACCAAGAAAAAATAATTTGATTTGTTTGGTTTGGTTTCATTAACGTCACATAGAAGCAACACGAGGGCTTTATGCAATGGACCTCAACGAAAACCGCCGGACGCAATTCCGTGACCATGACCAGTAAGCTACCATAGCCACAAAATAGTTTAATGGTCAAGAGCGACTAATAGAGAAAACTCAGGATTGCCTTAAAATTATTAATATAATCTGATCTTATTTTCAGCAATTTGTTACATTCGCGATAACGTATAAATAAAGATAATGCATCAATCAACAGCAAAAAAAATATTTTTCTTTTTGTATACTTAGACCTTAAAAGAGCTTTATAAGAAAAACGTTTCTTCTTTATCTTAGTGGCCGCTGTAGCCTAGTTGCCATGGTTTCGGATTCGTGGCCGGGGGTTTTCGTTCAGTCGCGGCTTCGATCCTTGGCCGCTAAAAACCCGCCGTGTAGCCGAGGCTGATGCACATGAAATCTATCGGGGCCCAAAGTCTTCCCAATCGCGTGGTGTGGATGTTAAGAGAGGGGGGTGCCAACTCAGGTGTCGTCCTCGTCACTTGACCGTGGTTCAAAATTACGAGGTCCGTCGCCAATAGTCCTCGTGTTGCTTCTAGTGCAACGTTAATAAAAACTAAACTAAAAAACTAAAATCATCGTTATCTTAAGTCTTATAAATAAAAACCGATAAAAGCTAGCATGAGTAATGACAGAAGCAAACGCAGACACAAAAATTAAGTGTCTACATACTTTCAAACTTCCTACTTTACATATTATGTTCCTACTGGGAATAAGTATGAAATTCTTGTGTCGCATCCGGAATCACGATTAGTTTAGATTTTTATTAATATCGCATTAGAAGCAACACGTGGGCTATTGGCGAAGGACCCCGTAATTTTGAGAAAAGGTCAAGTGACGAGGACGAGACCTGAGCTGGAACCCCCCTCTCCTAACATCCACACTATGCCAACGGGAGGACTTTGGGCACCGACAGGTTTAACGACAGGCATCAACCCCGGCTAAACGGAGGGTCTTTGGCGGCCATGGATCGAACCCGCGACTGAACGAAAACCGACATTTACGAATCCGAAACCATGACCACTAGGCTACCGTGTCCACCCGGAATCGCGATAGTTTGATTGGAAAAGTAACCGAAAGGTATCGGTTTGGGAGTGCATCCTTCTAAAGACTGTTGTGCAGCAGTAATGACATACATTAAATCTCTCAAGTTTCAATGTTCTCATATCGACATATTGTGGAAGTTAGGAAAGAGAGGTGCCACACACACGCGCGCAGCTCAGGTGTCATCTTATTAACCTGGCCGGGGGTCTGAATGAATATGAGATTTGTTCAATACTAGCCCTCTTACTGGTCACGTTTTTGCTGATTAGGTCCCTTGTTATCAGGTTAGTTTTAGATTAACTCAATAATAAATAATATTAACTCAATATTATTTATTGAGTTAATATTATTTATTATTGAGTTAATCAATATTAACTCAATAATAAATTTAATTTATACGTATATATATTGAAATTAATCTTCTTGGTTTTGTTGCTTCTAGTGTGACATTAATCTGCATTTTTCGAAAAGTAGGAATATTATACAGTTAATGTTACTGACAAATGTTAAAGCATTATTTCCATCAAGGCTAGTACCTAAATGGGAATAGTAGCGACCATGATCACTAGGCTACCGCCTTGTGATCATGGTCATGGACTTGCGGCTGGCATTGTTTTCGCCGAGTCATGTGCTCAAGTCCTGATGTCCCAAAAGACCCGCAATGAAGAAGGGCTAATGCATGTTAAATCTGATCAACGTCTCAAGTTCATCCATTGATGTGGTGTGGAAGTTTGAAGAGGGAAGTGCCAGTACAGATGTCATCTTCGTCACTTGACCGAGGTTCAATATTTTGAGGTCTATCGTCAATTACCCTCGTGTTGCTTTCAGTGTAACATTCTTAACCAATCAGTCAATTCTAGGGAGACAAAAAATATGAAGCATAAAAGTGACAAACGCAATTTCTTCGTGATACAATTCTTATCAAAGATTATAATTCCACTTCATAGAACTTTATAAACTATTAATGAAATATTTTTAAGAGAAACGATTGTTTAGGTACACTCCACGTGATCCATACCACGTGCGAGAAGTGGCAAGTAGTTGAGATGATCTTGAGCTCCACCGCAGCGAACGAGTGAAAGTGAAGTTAATAGCTCAAGAGCCAGATATGGCTCTGCTGCGCTAAACAAGATGTAAGTGTGGTCTAGTAGGGAGAAAAAAAATTGAAGAAAGAAAAAGAGGAAAATTGGTTGACAAGAAGGAAGGTCGAAAACAGAGTGGGATGACTTGGGTATCAAGAGGGCGCGTCCCCCGTGTTTACCAAAGACAGTAAACCCCAAAGGAAAGAAAAGGATCCTTAGGGTGCCTAGATGTCATGATCCCCGTACCTTGGTGTCTTGTTGTCATGTCAAAACCTTATGTCGTGTCTCTTGATGTCATGTCAAACCAAGTACTTTTTGACGTTAAATTTGGAATCTACTGTTATATGCCCGGTTCGTTTCGATTAGAATTAATGTCAAAAACACTACAGCAGCTCAATCAGTATTTGACGAAAGTCTCAACGCATTTGTATTATTGTACCGTTAAACTGCAAATATATATTTGCATCGGACTTGCAAATATATTAGCAAATTAATTTATAATCTCTATCAAACGAAGAATGATATTTCCCTTTTAAAATTTCATCACCACGCCGCATGAGGGTTTTGATCAGTTCGATTCAAAGGGCAACATGGCTCCTTTCTCTGAATGCAGATCATAAATAGAAGCAGAACTCGAGTACAAGAATTAAATTATACTTCATTGATCACGATATCCGCACCTTCAACCTCAAGAAGGAAGAACCCTAATGACCCTAGAATCAGCAGTAAATCTCCTAATTTTGAGGTGGTTGCGGGAGCTTAGTAGTCATGGCCACGGACTCGTGGCTGGGGGTTTTCGTCGAGTCGCGTGTTCGAGCCTTGATGCCACTAAAGGCCCGCCATGTAGCCGGGGATGATGCACGTTAAATCTGTCGAGGCCTTAAGTCCTCCCGTTTGTGTGGTGTGGAAGTTAGGAGAGAGGTGTGCTGAACTGTCGTCTTCATCACTTGACCGAGGCTCAAAATTGTGAGGTCCGTCGCCCATAGCAATCGTGTTGCTTCTAGTGTAACTTTAATAAAACCAAGCCAAAACTAATTTTGAGCTACGTCAAACAACAAGAATGATATTGATATCTGGACTGATATCATTATTCTTGATTCTCTAAAGTTTCCTTTTATACCAGAAAGCGAAAGTTGAGATCTTAGAACTAGAGTTCATGTACATCAGCTCTCATTTTTCCAAACATTAGAACAAAATTTCTAGTTCTTAAATCTCACTCCCGCCATGGTGCAAAACTGAGAGCGTCAAGGATATGATCAATTATAAGCTTTGATTAAATGCGGCTCACAAACGGCATATTTTAGCTCCTAATTTGAACTATTATTCAAATGAGTATTGATTCATAGAGTTAGAGGATGTTCCTTTGTAACATCTTTTGCAAAGATCTTTCAAAATGAGTAATTATGTTAGAAAGATCCTGTAACGATTGGAGGTACCTGCTAATCAAATACTAAAAGTACTCTTTATTTGGGAGAGATATGACTATCTAATTGAACAAAGAAATATTTGACGAGAACAAAGCCAATCATAGGATTTTTAAGTGCAGTCGAGCATTATGCTATCTAAATATAAATCCGGTTTGATGAATCGTTTCTCAGCATCGCATTAAAAAGCTACACGAGAATTATTAATAACGGACCTCATAACTTTGAGCCTTAGTCAAATAACGAGGATGAAACTAACTAGAATTCATTAGACGAATCAAACCTCCACATTATGTCAAAGTGAGAGCTTTTAGCCCCAAAAGATAAGAACTCGAACCAAGAAAAGAAATGCAAAGTCATAGAATACCATCGACGTATTTCCATGCTGCATAGATATTACAAATGACAACGAAAAGGTTTAGACTATGAAAGGAAATAACATTCCAGACCATAATTCCCAGATGGCGAGATATGTGGCAAATAACATTTATAATAATAACTTTCTGTTGTCCTGGCTCTCTAGGCTCATTTTCGCTGGTCATTGGGTTCAGTTTGAAGTGGGATTAATCATTAAAAATAATTTTACTGAAGTTATAGGGATTCTAAAAGTCCAGTGAGCTACAAATGTTTTCTTTAAGAATGCACTAATGAGGGGAAATCGGCCCATTAGGTGCCGTGAGCATAGGCTCATTCTCTGAGTCCCTGGTGAATAGTTCTCCCCGGTCCCTGGTGTTTCAGTTACACTTCATATTGTTGACAATAACGAATCAATTGTTAGGAGAGGCTTTCTGTCCTATATAATTGCAACTATACAATCTAAACCTCGAGCCATGCTTTGATTTAAGTACCCAACTAACTCAGCTAAAATTATATGATTCTTATCAATTGTAGGTCTATAGGCAGGGCTAACACACGAACTCCTGTTCAAGGCATTAATATAATCAAAGCGAGTGAATAGAAATTATGTCCTAGAACTGGAGTTTTTACCTTTCATGCAAGCTACATAAACTCAGCCGTAATGTTTTGATATTTTATGAATCTAGCATTTTCTGTGAATACCGAAAAATATAAAACAAACTAGGAATCAAATTTAGGTAAGCATTTCCAAAGACTATTTCTAGACATATATCAATGCTTTTGAGATGTTAGTGTATTACGAACACGTCGATACTTTTGAGATGTGTTAGTAATAGATCGTAATTTTAAAAGAATTTCAAATTTTTTCATAGCTGGAAGCCTTAAACTCTCTTTTGAAAAATTCTTAAGACTCTTTGTACTGTATATATGAGTATAGTAAACTGAAAATCATATGAATGATCGTATGTCGATTATTTTTGTAAATTATAACTCCTCAAAACATTTCATTAATTTTAGTATTATATTTTTAATTTATTTTGATTTGCGAATAAATTAATATTATTCAGTTTATATATGCGATCATGAATTAGCTTTTCAATTCCTTCGACATATTTACTTATGTAAGAAGGTGGTTCAAAAAGTTCCTATTTTGGAGGAGAGAGGGCGTTGTTAAGGCAGATTGATACTACCATTGTGAACTGAAATCTGTTTAACAGCACCAAAAGGAATTTGATTCTGTCTCACATGTTAGTTTTGATTCGGCAATCGTTTACAGTCGAATCAAAATTTGATTGCTTCCACAAATAGTTGTCGTCGTCATTTTGCGTCCAGTTTCCACCACCGATGAGACCTGAATTCACCAAATAATTCCTGGAGACCAAAGAACAATCAAAACAACGGTTTGTTTCGGGTGAATCTTTTCCAAAGAAAGCGAAGACGATCTCAACGGATAATTTTTCTCGAAGACGAACGTGTCGTACTCATGGACGTCTTAGAAAAAGGAAAAGCGATCATTGGTCAATAGAACGATGAACAAACCCATTCCCAATGTCTCATTCCTAACACGGATTATTTTTAAATCTCCCTTTCACTTCAATATTTTAATTTTTCATTGATAATCGGTTAACATTATTGCGTGACATTGTTAAAAATATTAAGGGGACTTAGTACCTTTCGAAATCAAAAATAATTCATTTTGACGCACATTTTTGTGTGTGAACATAATTAATCATTTTTACTCATTTTAATATGAAACTTTGCAGTTTGTATAATAAAGTCTAAGGTATAAAATGTTAAATCAAATTTTACTATTAAATTAATAATTTTTTAAACAACGTGAAATATACATACAAAAATTTAAAAACTAAATTAGCTTACCTTTTGTTACCCACAAGATAACATTTGAAAGATTTACAGTAGAACCACCATTCTTACACATAATTAAAGCTAAATAATGCCTTTATTCTGTAAACCTCAAATTTTAAATTTATCTTCCTTTTAAAAAAAAACTAAAAATTTTAAATATGTCATAAAATTTGGAACTAGTAACTTTTATTTTTATCTATCATGCTATAAAATAAAATCTGATTATCCCATTAGCAAAACTGAGATTCACAGAATGAACACCCATGTAAAATTTAAAAATTCAATATACAAAACTTTTTTTTAATCCTGTGGGAAAGTGCGAAAATGAGAAACTGAGAAAAAGCGTTTTGTTTATATTGCATTTAATTAAAAAGTCATTTTTAACATTTACATTTTTTTACTGGACAGGGCGTAATAATTGTCGGATTTCGACGCGGTTAGCTTTAAAATGCTCCAAACATTCCACACTATTTTTTGGAAACAAATTTGAAAACTCAACTTTTTGAAAGTGTAAAGGTACTAAGACCCCTTAAAATATCGTAAGGAAAATGAAAGCTTCTTTCATTTGTTGTAGTAATCATTTCCGAGGTCTCTGTTTCTGCGTGACGTAAAGATCCACTAATCACAGGCAATAAATCTCAAAATTTTCAGTCACAGTCAGACGACAAAAACGATACCTGAATTGATCTCCATAACGCTCTCCACAACCATCTACGCCAAAGGGAGAGCTTTGAGCCCCGACATATTTAAAGTGCATCAACTTCTCTACACGACGGTCTTTAATGGTATCAAGAGAGATTTTTCCACTTCGAAATGTGAATGTTTGACAAAAAAAAAAAAGCTCTGTCGCTTTCTACGCTTCTTGGTCGATGTATTGTAACAACTAATCAGAAACAAACGATGATAGATATTGTATTCTGAAGATGTTATTTACTGGTTTCCTTTTAAAATTGTATGGTAAGCCCCAATTTATTGGTTTGGCGTCCAGTATAATGTTTGTTTTTATACTGTTCTTTTTTTGTAATGATATATAATATAGTCATAATTCATGTTCGATGGGACATTGTTTGGTATTTGTATCTCAGAACGAATATAAATAAGAAATTTGAAATCCTTTTTCCAAGTTTCTAGCTACTTTTTTTTTTTTTGAATTATGCATGTTCGCATTCTATGAAAGGATAGAGAATGGATGCGTTAAACGTTTGGGGCTTAAAGTCCACTATGTAAAATCTTATGCAAGATTAATATTAAAATAGTATATTATAGCAAAAAAAAATTTATTTTCAAAATTAATAATAAATATCTTAAATAATAAATTAAGACTTAAATAATAATTAGTCTTAAATAATTATTTTAAATGACAATAAAATTACCGGGCATTTTTTGTAGACTTATTAGAACTCTTAGTGTAATATATGTAATTTATTAAACTTTTTAATATTTATAACCCTCAAATATTATTTTTGGAAATTAAATAAAAATTAATACAAATGTACTGATGAAAATAAAACATATTCATATACCAAATTTTTAATTTAATTTTCTAAAGGCTGAATTTCTCATTGTCTATATAGAAGATTTATCTCCCCTAGAAAAGTTTCGAATGAAAAAAAATTATATAGAATCGACAAATTTTTTTGCTTCATAATAAATAGCAAGAGAAATTTTGAATGCTGTAATGCAAAAAAAAAATCGACAAATATCAGAAATGTTTATAAAATAGTTTTATGGATAAACTTCCATAAGAGGAATAAATGATAAAATATTAACTTATCATAAAGCTTATGAATGTATATTTTTAAAAATCTGATTGTTCAGCTTAAATTTCTTATTAATTGATATATTGGCACTTAATACTTGATAATACTAAGATTGCTTTAGAAAGTCGAATGTACATTCGTGAAAAAAAGTAATATGTTTAATATATTTTGCAATTTTCATCACTGATGGATAAAATTAATATCATTCTTAAAGCCCAAAGGAAATAAATTGTGATGTTAATTGACTAAATTAATTTACACAGGTAATTTAATTTTGAGACAAAGATTTTTTGATCATGGAATCCTCTTTTTGCGCAATTAGGTAGATAATGGTCTAAATAGACTACGTTACAAATTTGATTCGAATTCACTAATAACTTTCGCGAATTTTTGAAACCAAAACCGTCAGGACACCGTATATTAGGTTCCTTAGCTAAAATCCACTCACATTACCATTTCCAAACACCAACTGAATGGATTATTTATAATTAAATATATAAATATGACTTCAGGGAAAATTCCGAAAGATTTCTATTTGTAAGTTTGACAGAATATTTCTTAAACTATTAAAAGGAATAACATGGAATTTTGGATGTAAGGGGTTGTATGACGTTAGATTGATTTATTATTCATTAGGGTCACGTCATAGAAGCAAAATGCGGGGTATTAATGACGACGTGTTTTTGATCTTTCTGTCGAGGAACAACTTGATCTAGCCTCCATACTCCAAACTTCCACTCTATACCAACGTTCGGACTTGGAGATTCAACATGTTTAATATGCATCGATTCCGCTCGTGGTAGTTTTTTAGTGGCGTAAGGATTCGAATTCACGACTCGAAAGAAACAGCATTCGACACGTGCTCGCGACCGTAAAAACTCGGTTATTGCTGCCTGCATGACATGATAAATCGAAATAACTAAAAGTTGTGGTTTAGTTTAGTTTTTATTAACGTCGCACTAGAAGCAACACGAGGGCTATTGGCAACGGACCTCGTAATTTTGAACCACGGTCAAGGGACGAGGACGACACCTGAGCTGGCACCCCCCCTCTCCTAACATCCACACCACGCCAACGGGAGTACTTTGGACCCCGAACAGATTTAACGTGCATCAGCCCCGGCTACACGGCGGGTCTTTGGCGGCCAAGAATCGAACCCGCGACTGAACGATAACCGCCAGCCGCTAGTCCACGACCTTGACCACTAGGCTACGAAAAACAGAAAAAAATCGGCAAGTGATCTACTGGACAAAACAATTTAGGATCCTCTGATATAAAGTATCCATTTAGCATCGTGTTGCTCCAGTATATCGCTAATTCATGATATATGAACTTATTTGTTCTAATAAGGCTTAATTTTGACCGAAATAATTTTTCCACATTTATTAAATCTAGTTATAAAATTTTGACTGTTGTGATGATTACTATAAAGAGCTTAAAAATTATCCCAGCTGGTATTGAACATTCAAATCGTATTAGAATATCATATATTTCGTCCTTTAATTAGTCAAGTTCTAAGGGAAGACAATTTGCCATGTATTTTTTATTTCATTTTTCATACATAAATGTGTGCATGAGGTTTTGGTGCTAAAGTAGGTTGTTTCAAAGTAATTCTGGTAAATGATGGGGTAGAACCAGTCATAAGACATTTATAACTACTTTTAATTTTTTTTTATTTGGTAAATTATCTAAAATTATGTTCTAAATTGTACCAGAGCCATGTTGTTTTACCCTGATAGAATAGTGTCATGATACTTATAGGTAAATGTTCATAATGCCTTAATAATATTTAAAGATGTAAAATTATTTTGTTCTTTTATTTTGATGATAAACTGGTAGTAATAAATGCAATTCGGCGGCATGGGATGGTAGTTCCAATGAGCTTGTTATTCTCGCCAGTATGTCCATATCCAGAAAATCCAGGTTTAATTGCTGGCTGATATAGGCATTTTGATCTTTCTTTTTCTTAATTTTCTGGATTAATTGTCGTACCTTTACACCAGAGGTGGCCATCCTTTTGGATACCATGCGCCAATTTTTTGACAGACGAGTTCAGATGCGCCGTATAATTCTTGAGTTCTGTTCATTATAATAAAAAGGTATGCTAATGCAATACAACTTAATATGTATATAATCTAATATCAAAAAATATAATCCCGCTTGAATAAAAACAATCAGAAATATAAATTTCTGTAAAAGTTATTTAGATTTTAAGAATTATAAGCCAAATATGAACACATGAATCAGGAAAAAAGTAAATTTTAGACATAAAAATATTTTTTTAAAAGAATTCTAATCAATAGCGAAAATAAAGAATTAAATGAAGGTAATAATTTAATATAATTTTCTGTTTCAGATTATGGTTTTAAAATGTATAACATATTTTAATATATCCAAACCATACCACTCAGCAATTAAATTATAGTAAAAATAGTTAAATACCAAAAACGGACGAATCATAAATGAGTAGGCGAAAATGAAACTTTTCTAAGATATTTCATACTGGAATACAATAAGAAAACAAAATAGGTAACAATATATATATATACGCTGAATAGTCATTGAATCGTTGATTGATTATGTCCACAAAATCTAGCATTTTAGCATGCGGCTGTGTAAACGGAAATCAAATGGTATAAGTAGTTATCTGGCATTATAAAGAGTTATTAGACTAGAATTAATAACAGACGCATTTGAATGCGGGCTAATAATTAAGGCCCGACGAATGGGTCACTCCGTTTCTAAATAGGTACTGGAAATTTCAGGGGATTCTGCGTCATGGATATACTCTGAATAAATCGATATATTACGGTAAATGCATTTCCAAAAAAATCATCTGCCGTAGACAACAGGATGGAATAATCGTTGGCTAGCTCGTTTTGCAACAATGGATAGACGGCCAAAGTGCAAGGAATAACTCGGAAATGTAGTTCTGGTGTACAAAGAAGTGTTAGAAGTCACGCTATCAAGAGTCGTCTCCTGGCAATGGAGTACGAAAAGATATCCCCCGAGAGTGTCAGAGTTGACCGCATATAATAAAACGCGAAGATTAACATGACAATGTTACCATTGCCACTGGACCTTTAACATATGAAAACAATTTGCCTGGACATATATTCATATTAACGTTGGTTCAAGCACACAAAAACAGGTTGGTTGGCAGGACACACAAACCATATGAAGTGATAGATTCTTTTTGCGAGTATGATGTTTTTCAATCTGTTGGATTTGGCATTATCGCCTGAAGAGTGTTTTAATTGAAAGAAACGAGGAGGGGACATTCCTGGTACGTGTGACATCGTCCTTCACAGATCAATGTTACCACAATTTTCTTGACCACCATGTGCTCCTGTTTTAAAAGTTTTAACATTCAAATGAAAACCTTTTCCTTCTACAAGACAATACAGTGTGTCATTACTCCCGAATTCTATCCAGATGATTTTATGGAAAATTTTCAGGCATGACCGTGCTTCCCTAACTCTCTAGATAACCTGATCTTACTCCCATCGAACACATCTGAGATAGCATCGAATGAGATTTTCAGCCCTCTGACACCGCTTCATTGAACCTTCGCGAACTGTAAGAGAGTTTTTACATGTCGTCGGTCTACAAGCGTTCCAAGTAGTGTTTTATAGAATCCATTCCGAACCAAATCTCTGCTGTCATCCAGGCAAAAGGTGGCAGTTGACGGCATTAGATGGGTATCTCATTCTAAGACTATTGCTTTTCGAAGTATATATACAACAAGACATTTTTTATAAGGAAAAATACAGTCTCTTGCAATAATTATTATTAAGTTAATTGTCACATTATTCAAAGCAAAAAAAGAATATGTAGAATTTAGTTTAGCAAAACATTTAACTTATCTTTAAAAAGAGGTCTGAAAAATAGGAATTTATCATATAAATATATTTGTGAGTTTTGGTTTTTGACACATATTCTTCAAGTTAATTTCATTCTGATAAAACATATACTCCTTTAAAGATACTTCACTTAGGGTAGGTGACATTTGTTTCGCCATATATCTAAAGGAATTTCACAAATTCAGTTATATTCACAAAACCACTTTGGTTCTATTCAAATAAACCGAACGTTTCGATAAAAGAACTTTGATCTTTGAGATATGATTATTGAAAGAAATGGCAGAAACTTAATTATGTTTTTGCACGAATTTCTTTTGCACAATTTTGATTTAACACGAATCAGAAAAAAAAATTAATTCTGATTTAAAACTATTTTAATTTAACACGGTCGACCTAAATTCTATGAAGAAAATTTTGTTTTAATTTTATTTTTATAACTACGACATTGAAGACGAGCAATACAATGTGGTTTCTATTTGTGAGAATTCTCTGAATTTTATGACCCCAAATGTGAACATTTTGAGTTTGGTGTTCAAAGTGAAAACACCTGCAGCACTTATTTTGATTTGGACTGAAACGTTTCAGACATTTCAAAACAAGTCCCAGAGGGAAAAAAAACCATTTAAAAAGATGGCTTCCCCTCAACACGAAGAATGATGAGAACGAGGAAGTCAACGATTAAATTTTTTATTATTTTTTTTATCTTGCTCGTATCTACACAGTTTGGTCACCTACCTAACGAGGAGTGTAACATACATATTTATGAATTTTGCGTAAAAGTCAATAAATGGTAAGCTATAGTTTTGAAACCTTTGTTTTATTAATTAAAACTGCAATATATTTTTAATTTTCAAATCATAATTTACTTCGTATGATACTGTATAATATTTATGAAAGAAAATGCTTAAGATCCTAATAGGAAAGCTCAGGGTTTATTGCATTTTTGGTGATTTCTTAAGATTGGAACTAATCTCCTATTTTTCCATAAATACATTATATTTTTTACACGAATTTTTTTTCACACGCATATTTCGGGAGCGGATCTATCGTGTAAAAACAGAATTAAGTCTATATATTATCTGATTAATAATTTAATTCAAAGGAGAAAATGCTTATATATAAGTTTCTTATAAGTGAATTATACCATTAACCGATATTCTCAAATGTAAGCACCTTGTTGATGTTATATTACGAAAGAAGCTAAGCGTGCGAAAACAATCTAGGTTAATCGAAATTCCAATAATGGTTTTGTTCCGGATATCGTCGCCTCAAACAATTAATATAAATAAAATCTGTTGTGGGATAGTTAATACTACTTAATAACAGTGATTATATTCACTAAGGGTTACATTTTTTCTCATAAATTTATTTAGTATAAAATTCAACTTCTATTACATTAGATTTGATTGCGTTTTTATTGTAGACCTTATAAAAATTTGCTATTGTTTATTTTTTTTAAATAATTTGTTTCCTAGACAGCTCTGATCTATTTCTCAAAACTATTGATCTTTAATGTACATTATGCAGCTAAATCTCTTAAACTGTGCTCAACATTTATCCTAGTGACAAAAATCTAAGCCAAAAATAATAACAATACTAGTATTTAGAGTGAGAAAAAAAATAAATTCTATAATTTTTAGCTCTCTATTTTCTAAGCTGTCACACATTTTCAGCATGAATTTTTCTATTCTATATTTAATTTAGTTCTTTCTAATTTGAGCTCGATTAACTCTTGAGCATGAAGCCAGTTCTTAATTATTTCAAACCTTTTAAAAAAAAGGTCTTCATATACCGAATGGCTATAATTAAGATTTCCCTATTTAGACCTACGTAGAGTCCGTACTGAAAGACGGATGTCAATGAAACTTGATACATAAGTTGTATAAACCTTGTGGGGGGAGATCTCAATTAAAAATAATTATTCAGATTTTGACCACCAATGAGAAGAGGGCGTATGAAGAACAAAAAGACACAAGTTGGAAACACAAAATTACACTGGGTGTTTCGAAACTCATGGCCAAAAATTTGAGGGATGATAGAAAACATCAAAGCAGGCGATTTTCAATGCATAGGTGGAAAGAAAGCGGTGAGTTGTCAGGCAGCGCTGTAATGGAAAACACAATGCGCGAGTTTTTTTACACATCAGCATTTCTAACGTGGATGTCAGGAGGCAGAGTGACGTACAATAATCAGGAAAAGGTCATGCCTTCTGAAAGCCATCATAGAAATGACGATTTGTAAGTTAATTCGTATTTCATGCTTTCCATTACAGCGCCGTCTGGCGGTTTACTGCTTGCTCTCCGTCTGTGATTGTATGATGAAAATTGCTTGTTTCGTTGTTTTCTATCACTACTTAAAATTTTTCTCTTGAGTTTCGAAACACACTATATTTAATCACAGCATGTGTTCCCATCAAGCACATGTTCGAAGTGTGTTACAACGTGTTCAACAGGAGCGTGAAAGGCTTCTCTATCAATTGCAGCAATATGAATCGTTATGCTTACTTTATTTCTGCCAGAATCCATATACTTCCTCCATAGACAAGATCTTTCACAACCAAAAGTCATGGGAATTCAAATTAAGAGTGAGAACGCCAGGCAGTCGAAAAACTTCTCGAAATTTTCCAATCATTTCCAAAGTCGGCACAAAACAGTGCCATTTCTAGCCAGGCAATGTGACGTGGTACATCATCTTGTATGAAGATGCAGTCTCTAAATACTCTCGTTCTTGTAAGGCGGAATGTTTAAATAGTTGTGCCGAAGTATTTAGCACCCATAATAGGACACATTTACGGGTCATGATGAGTGTTTTCATCAAAGAATAAGGAGACAAGAATGAAATCAGTAGTAACGCCCCATCGAACAGTTATGTAATCAGGAAGCAGCGAATGTCCATGCACAGCATTAGGATTTACAGTATACCATATGGAACAATTCAGAGTATTCACTGTTCCATCCGGGATAAAATGTGCACCGTCGAACCACAAGATGTTCCAGGCCGTGCATTGTCAGTGGCTATTTTGACCAAAATATTCCAGAAAAATAAATGAGTTTGCCCTTTGTGCAGGATTTAAGCACTAATACAACGTGAATCTTATATAGATATCTCTTCACAATGGATTGAAAATCCTTTCATATTGTAGATGAAAGAAAAGACAAATCACGTGACACCGCACTTGTTGAAGAATAATCGAAAACGGGCGCTCTTTTTTCTCCTAACATCCACACCACACCAACGGGAGGACTTTGGGCCCCGACAGATTTATCGTGCAACAGCCCCGGCTACACGGCGGGTCTTTGGCGGCCAAGGATCGAACCCACGTCTGAACGAAAACCGCCGGTCACGAATGCGGAACCTTGACCACTAGGCTACCTCCACCACATCTATACAAAGACAGCTGCTAAGTAGACGTCTAGCTGATTCAACAAAATGTATGGAATTTTGGCAGAAATTCCTCCACTGTTTCAGTGCCTGCAGATCTTGATTTACCAGAAATGGTAACCTATATGACACTATATCGGGGATTCCATTTATCTAACTAAACTAGAGAAGATTTAAAATTTTTGCATAACTCAAAATTTCGTTAAACTTCATTGCTTAGACTTGCAACATTGGTCCAGACAGTGACACACCATCATTTCTGTTGTCTACAAAATATCAAGAACACATTTATCAAGATTGATGCTTTCAACTGTTTTAATCCTTTTTTCGGTCATGTTCTTATTCTTTAGAAAAGAAATATTAAGCAGACATTTGTCAATATTGCTGTTATTGGCTGACTTAATCCTTTTTCTAGTCATTTCTTTATTATTATTAACAAGCTGACGAAGTTTATCCTCGTTTTTTGACCCCCCATGTAGTTAAAACTATGGTAGGTTCTCTCGTAGTTTCTGTTTGTCTTGCCACTATTCGAATTTGTTCGCTAATATTGAAATTTTCCTTAATTCTATAAGCCTTTTGTTCCTGTTTACATTCTTCTGACATTATTTTTAATTATAACAGAAATCACTTATACAAGAAAAAAAATTGTAACTCTTAAAATTTTAACAGTACAAAAAGATTGAGTGAACAGCTAATCTCACTAACCAAGAGATTTTGGAAATAATCTGTTACCAAAAAATAACTCGAATCACTTTCCGATACATGTTGTTAAATAAAATTACGAAATATTATTAGTATTACAAAAGTAAATGTGTTTCTTGAACGTTTTTTACACGAACAATAAATATTTTAAATTTGCAGGTTTTAACTTTTTTACTTGTTCCTTATACCTCAAACTTTACATATAGAACTTTACCATTATGATATTTGTAAATTTAATAACAATAAAAAACTGACAAAAAATAACGAAATGTCTGCATTTTTCAAAACTTAAGAGTATTGCACGAACAGAAGATAATTTTTACTTGATTTTTTTTTCCTGTCTACCCCGCTATTTTAATTTCGTGAACATGTTAGCCCTAAGAAATTTCTACTTTCATCCTTGTATTTAGACAATTCTACCAATTCAAATGCAATGAAGTGCAAGAGTAAACAAGTAATGTAAAAAAGATTTTTTGAGTCAATTCCTACTTAGGCCAACAAAGAAATTTTTTTATTTTGATTACTTTTCATTAAATGCAGCTTAGTCTAACCACCCTTGGCGACAGGAATTATTTGGCGGTATTTTTCTAAATTTTGGCTACCCTGGTCTGCTTCGTGGACTTAACGTTCAGCCAAAAAAAAATCGCCAAGTTTGGCAATTTTTGAAATCGCGCCAAGTGGCTGGGCTAAACTACATTTTCGCCAACTAAATTTAAGTAATGAATTAATATTTGAAAAAACTGTATTAACATCAAGTGTCATCCACTGCAAGTTTAAATATAATGTATTTGTTCTTGAGTGGATGAATAAAATGTATTTTATTAACGATTGAAAATTTGAACAAGATATATAAATATATATAGGGAGAATGTGAACTAATAGTAGTAATTTAAAAAATAATGTAGGTTTTTGAATAATTACATTTTTTACATTTGTGGTTTTCCTGGTCTTTAAAAATTTTATAAAATATTTACAAAAACTAGGGGAAATGTTCTTAATTTTACAGAAACTTTTACTATTTTTTGCTCTTTTGGATGTTTTTTTATAACCTTCAAGATAAATTAGTCTGTGTTATAAGAGAAAAGTAGAAACTCCATAAGATTAACATTATGTTCACGTAATCAAGATGACTGGTAGACGGGAGCCTTAAGTATGTATTTACCTGTGGATTGATGCATTTACTATCATACTTTACACATAATAATAAGAAGGCTATGAGGTAATTAAAAATAAGGTGAAAAATTCTGAATTCAATGCGGCTATGTCATTTGTTCAAACTATTTCTTAACTTTTCTGTAATTTAGTTTCCTTCTCTAATCGCGCGCGTATGCTTAACCTGATTGGATGAGTAAAGGACTCGTAACTAGAGGGTTCGGATCTCGCCCTTCAAAAGACTACCATAAAGTGAGGCTGATGCACATTAAACCCTTCCTCACTTTCTTTTATTTGATTGCTTAAGATAGTGTATTAATGTTGCGCTGTAGTAACAACAGAACTACTGCAGACAGATCTCGTAAAGTTGAGTCAAGGTCAAATTATAAAAATGATACCTAAGCTTTCCCTCTACTTTCCTAATTTCAAGCCACCGTAAAGATATTGACTCGACAGATTTAACATATTTCATTTCCCCTTATATGACATTTCTTTAGTGGAACCTTTCTATTTTTCGTGGGGATGACGTAAGAAGAATGTAATATTTGTAGAATGTATGTGTGTCGTCTTTGACCCTTGACGTTGGCTCAAAATTACGAGGTCCGTCGTCAGCAATCTTCTTGCTATTCCAATGTAAGACGTTAATAAATAATCAATAAACTTCTTGTTCTGATTCAGACTAAATGCATTTTTGTATTGTAGTATATTGCCTTTTTTATTTGTATTTTTATTTTTAATTTTTTCCCCAATTCATAGAAATTCTATGCATAACACTGAACCCACAGAAAAGCTGACCATATTCCATGGTAAAATATATAACAAAATATTGGGGGGGGGGGATTCATTTCACAAAAATCTACCGTAAAATCTTGACTATAATACGCAATTTTTTTTTCCATATTTTGGTCCGTAAAAATAAGGTGCATATTATCCTCGCGTAAAAATAAAAATAAAAAAGGTTTTAAACATAGAACGACGAACGTGCGGCAGCTTAAGAGATTGTTGTAATACACGTGCTACGCGGTTGTTCGTCTACATCATCAGGTATCATCAGATGAGGATGAGGATGGCTATATATATTACGACGTCATCAATAATTATGACTTGGACGTAAAAACAATAAATTAGCTGTGTTCTAGGAAAAGTGATTAAAAACGATAATTTGACAGTGTTTTTTGTTCAAATTTAAGGTTTTGCTATCGAATTTCACGTTTTCGTTCCTTTTTATTAAAAATTTCAATTATGTTAATAAATACTTGTGCAATTTTTAAATAAAATATTGAAAAGTTATGGGTGCGTATTATATTTGAAATTTAATTTTTTTCGAAAATTTAGTACCAAATCTAGCATGCGTATTATACACTGTGCATATTATAGCCAAGATTTTATGGTAGTTGTTAAGTTTAGTTAACTTTTTAATTAATTGTAAGTTATAAGTGCAAGATATTTTTTAATTTAATCGATATTTTTTATCGTAAAACATTTAGTTTAACAATTAATTGCTTATAATTGTGCGAAAAAATATTGAACTTTAGCAAGATATTCGGAATTTCGGCTAGTTCTTTTAATAATTTATGTCTCATAGCTGTATACTGTAGCTTTCTTTGATGAGGCATTTTATAATTTAAAGTCGCGGTCAGATAATACTCATGGCTGATTCCTTTCTAGTTTGATTTCCATACTACATCACAGGAGATTATGACAGTTACATCGATTTAAAATGCTGTAAACTTCCTTAAGGCTCCCGTTTACCCACCATTTTGATTTCATCAGCTTATTGTTAATCCTATGGAATTTCGACTTAAATTCTCTCATCTTTATTATTTGATCTATTTGAATGCAATAAAGTGCATCTGAAAGAGCAAAAAATAACGAATGCTTCTGTGGAATTACTTTTTTTCTTCAGTTTTTAAAAATATTTGAAAATATTCTTTAAAGACCGGGAAACTCAAAAACGAATAATTAAAATAAGAATAAAAATATTTTTAAAAATCTTAGAAAAAAAGTAATTCCACAGAAGCATTCATTATTTTTTGGTTTTTCAAATGCACTTTATTACATTCAAATAGATCGAATAGTAAAGATGGGAGAATTAAAGTCAAAATTCCATAGGATTAACATTACGTCCACGAAATCAAAACGGCGGGTAGACGGGAGCCTTAAGATTCCCGTTTACTAACCAGTTTGATTTCGTGAATGTAATATTAATCCTAAGGGATTAATAATTCCCCCCTCAAATATCGACTATTTTATCTATTTGAATACAAAAACTTGCATCTGAAAAAATAAAAAATATCTAAGGTTTTGTGAAATTACGTTTTTTTTCTCCATAATTTGAAAATGTATTAAAATATTTTTAAAGACCGAAAAACCCACGAACGAATCGTTAAAGTATATGTAAAAACACTTTAAAAATAGTTAAAAAAAAATATAATTCCACACACAAAAATCTTCATTCTTCTTTACTCCCACTAGAGATTTTTTTATACTCAAATGGATTAAATTGTCTGAATTTGAGGAAATAATAAGAAATTCTATAAAGTTAACAATAAGAGCACAAAATCAAAATATCTGGTAGATGGAATCTGAATCCAAACAAGGATTTTTGATACTAGAATTTTAATCCACGGCAGAAACAGACAGCCTTTTTATTGGCTGCTTATTTCTGCACAGCACTAAGTTCGCGAAACACGGCCAATGATGAGATCGGCTCTTTTGAATTTACGTCGTACTTTCTATATACACCTCATGATAACGTGAGGTTTATAAACCCCGACAGATTTCACATGAATCAGTCCCTCTACTCTCAGGATTATTAATGCACGTTAAATCTGTTCGGGGCCCAAAGTCCTCCCGTTGGTGTGGTGTGGATGTTAGGCGAGGGGGGTGCCAGCTCAGGTGTCGTCCTCGTCACTTGACCGTGGTTCAAAATTACGAGGTCCGTCGCCAATAGCCCTAGTGTTGCTTCTAGTGCGACGTTAATAAAAACTGAACTGAAAAACTGAATCTCAGGATTATTAGCTGAAAACAAAACTTGAAACCGTGACAAAACAAAAGCAATGCCAGTTCCGAACTCGATGCCAAGACCGTTCAGTTATTGAGGCCAACCCAAGCCATAATGACCTGCCATGAAGCTCACTACTTCATAGGATTGGCGTCGCAGTATCCCACTGAATAAGATGGCAACATTCGCATTCATGTAGAATATTGAGCTCGAAATATAATTCAACTAGTTTCGATCATCATTCGGAATAATTGTGGCTGCCCCCATTAAATTGGATTGAGATCCGAACGGCATGATTTTGAGGTAAAAACAGCAAGGAATTAGTTAAAAAGCCCGCCATCAAACTGAGACTCAAAAATATGTGTAATAATCCTCTTGCAGCTTAACAGCGATGCTTATTCTAACTAACCAAATAGGCCATCCAATTGTTACAGCCCGAGATTCTATTCTAAACAAGAATTTGTTCCAAGATAATGTTTCTCTGAAGTTACACACAAGATATTTTGTCCATGTACTTTGTAGTTTTCTGCCATGGTCACTTGGCACGGCGTAAATTAAGAGAGTAAAGTGTCTGCTCAGATATCGACCTCGTCTTCTGGAAGTTCAAAATTACAAGACATACTAATTGTGATTACTATAATCTGGATCATTCAATAAATCAAAGGTCCAGTGGCGAAGAGGAAAACTGGCTGGTACCTCCTTCTTTTAATTTCTATATTATACCAGGTGAAATAACGATTAATAAATACACGTTAAACTTATTTATAAACAAATAAATGTAACGTCTATCAATTTCTGTTGTTTTCATACAATGGTGAACTCAGGTCAGGAGCTCCCTACTCGACAAATATCACCCAACACGAAAACCGCGATTTCAATCACTGTTTTACTTCAGTACTACTAAGGTATTGATTTTAAATTTTTGTCACATAGTGATATATATATATATATATATATGCTAACTCATAAAATTCAGCAACATACTTTCGAGATTAGTTTAAAGAAATTTGACAGTCAAAAAAACAAATTTAATCATATATATTTTACGAAAAGAAAATAGCAATGACTGCTTACAATTTTTTACTTCAAATAGCTCTTTTGACAATGAAATTCATAACAATCCAGGCGAATTCACGGAATCAGAGATCACTGAAATTCTTTCTTGTCACTGTCTATATAGTTACGAGAACTCAATGTAAAGACTGGATTCTGCCGGCAGCGAGGAAAGAAAAAGGAACTCGTAAACAAGGTTTTCGATGCCCATGAGATCGATACATCACCGCGCGAAAGTGACAAAGGAAAATTCCAGCGCTTTAGGATCCAATGTTTATCAACGTTTATTTCCGATCTTCGTCGAGAAAGAGTAAGGGATTATTGAGTTCCCCGGTTAACTCTGTGGGGGATTACTTGGTACAGTTGTCCTGATTTTCTCGAGTAAATTGGTCGCTTTTCTATGTTGGTTGAGAAAACGAGGCGGTAATACAGTTATTTTCTATACGCCAGATGTGAGAATGGGAAATATTTTATAACAGTGCTTGAAATATTAGAAAAGTGAAATAAAAACAAGTTTATTTTGCTTTCTTGTGGAAAGACTATCTCTCTCCTCTCTTGAGTACCATCGTAAGTATCAACTTCATCATTGTAACTACTGAAAAACTGGGGAAAATGCCAATGAAAATAAATTTAAAAAAATATTTTTTTTTAAGTTTACGGCCCTTTCTACACATCAGCAAAGCATTTTAAAAATGTTGGAGTGATACGTCGTTAAAATTAAAGTAGTCTTCTTGTTTTTTGTAGCAATGATTTCGCATTGCAGCCTATAGGAATCTGTATGAAGGATAGAAAAACAAGCAACCAGATTTTTAAATTTATTTATTAGATTTAGATAAAACTTAATGATTGATAGATTTCATTTAATATAAGAGAACACATAACCACTTTTATACATATAAAATTCAAAATAAAATTTAATTTATTAAAGAAATATCAATGAGAAGATAAGCTCAGTTTAAATAAAATTGTTAAGTTATAAGAAATTTTATATAAGAATATTAGAACTATATTATTTTTAATGAAACATATATATACTAACTATCGCTACAGAATGTATAAAATTTATGTTATACAAAAAGGTTTATTTAATTCTCTTGAAAATAAAAACATTCATTCTCGAGCAAATTCGCAAACTCCTCGGAGCAAACCTCTAGGAATTCGTGGAACATTGATTTAGAGCACTATTTTCAGAACTTGAAGTTGATAATTCCATTTATTAAATTACTAATTTTTAAGACATTTCACGCTTATTTTCCTGCAATTCTCGTTCGAAATCCTTTTATGTAAGGAATGTTCCATACTTAGATTCCTTTTAGCAACTTTCTAGAGTAATTGCATCACCCGAGACGTCTGTGGAAATCTGTCAGTTTAAAGGCTTCACTAAAGTGTTAGCCTAAAAAAAAAAGTTCTACTCGTGCCTCTCGGTCTTTTCTCTCCTATTTGATTTTACTACAGAAATAGTATTAAATAGTGCAATTGAAATGTATTCTCTCTATTAGAAGACTGCATTTTGCTTTTCTGAAACACTTCAAGCAGATTCATTAAATGGTATTTGTTATTTCTATTTAGGTTTAAAAATAAATGTTTGGGTGCGTGGGATGTCGTGGTTCTTATAAAATAATAATTTAACACACTTCAGGAAAATGATATAGTAAACTAAGGGTTGTATATATATATATATTCATTTGCTATATATATATATATTCATTTTATATATATATATATATATTCATTTGCTATATACTTATATATTCATTTACTATATATATATATATGTTCGGGTTTAACATGTATGTGTTCGTTTTGTATAATAATGGCCAATGGCTGTGTATGTGTGTGTCAACAATGGCAATAACAATAACAACATAATAATAATGTAATATGTGTTCGTTTTTGCTGTAATAATATGTAATATTAATGTATGTTCGTTTGCTGTCAATAATAGCCAATATGTGTAGTTGGTTTTAACAGCAACGTATGTGTATGTTCGTTTTTTGTTTAATAATGTGTATGTATGTTCGTTTGGCTGTAGCAACCAGCCAATGTGTATGTGTATAATAAGCCAGCCAATGTGTGTGTTCGTTTGGCACAATAATGTGTATTCAGCAGCGTAATACAATGTAATAATAATATAATAATAATATGTGTATCAACAATTCGTTTTAGCAACCAATGTGTATGTGTTCGTTTTGGCTGTATGTGTGTATGTATGTGAATTACAAGATTTGCTTTTGTGTAGCCAACCAATAATGTGTAATTCGTTTGTAATAATATGTGTGTAATGTGTAATAATAATAATAATAATGTGTTCTAAGTTTTGCCGCGCGCGCGCGCGCGCGCGCGCAGCAGCGGGCGCGGCGCGCGGCTTTTTACTTTCCTTGCCCTCATATACAGATACAATATTAGTATATTTCAAATTTCGTATTTTTTCAACATTTTATATAACTTGCGAAGTTTTTACTTATTCTAGAGAATAGGAAACTAGGCATTCACACAAAAATAAAATTAAATTTATTCTTTTACATTTAAATTTATTTCTGTCTTCAAAAAAATAGTTTTTTTTTTTATTTTTTGTAACTTTTAAATAAATTTGGTTTCCTTTACTAATTTTAATTATTTCATGATTAGAACATTCCTTTATTTTTATTTGATGCACTATTTTTATTATATATATATATACACACATACACACGCACACACACACATATATATCTAGTTATATATAAGCGAAATACCACTGACTGACTCTAAGGCTATTCAACCGATTGACTTGAAATTTAGCATAGTTACTCATTTTTCGATGTAGACGCTCACTAAGAACGAATTTTACGGAAGTCTCATCCAAAATATAATTTTCATCCGTTAATCTACTCTTATCCCTCGGTTATGTTATTTTTGGAGACTTTATCGCCAATAATGATATGACCGACGCCAAACGGAACATATATTTTTTTTTTATATGTATATTGTGCATTATCACCAATTAAGTTCACTTGGTGAGATTTGAGTGTGCGAAATATAAAAATACCAAATAATTTAATATTGAAGCTCTGATGGAGGAATGGCAAGATTTTGGCGAAGGGGCTCTTTATATGAAATTTCGTGCATAACGAAAATAGGAAACGTACATATTTAGCGATAGAAATAAATGAGTTTGGAGTCCCACGGTTGGTGAAAGTGTAAGTTAGCTGCAAAGCATAGCGGGATTTTGAAAAATACTAAAATGGCGACTTTTTACGGAGTAGCGCACACGCAAGACAATCTATATATATATATATATATATATATAAGTGAAATACCACTGAGTAGTTCTGGATAACCATTATTACAGACAATAAATTTCTTAAAATTTTAAATGTAGATTATCACTATCGTTTAAAAATTGAAAGTTTACTTCATATTTTACGTATAGGTCCCAAAATATAATATTATCAATTTCCCAGAGAAGCGGGCTGATATCAGGTAGTATATATATGTGTGTGTG
>BMAW01018559.1:141782-302735 GCA_019974015.1 Nephila pilipes | reverse complement strand
TAATTTTTTGCTTACACACTGTATCATGCATACTTTCCTGCCCAAATCATGGATCTCCAACATCATCATTAATTGACAAACATTCATTCTTTTCTAAAAGCTCGTGTATTTATTCGATATATCTTTTGAATCAGATACTTTTTATAGTAATCGACCATGTTGTAAAACGTTACTTCAAATTCGATTTTGATTAATTACGTTCTTTCCTCAATGCAATAAAAAACACAATTTATTTAAACATAAATAAGAAGTGAATAAATGTGTGTATTATTTTTCTTTATATATGTAATGATTTAACTTTAACAATAATTTAATTTCCTAATTTTTCTCATTCTCTCATTTAAAAGTAAAGCGTTCATTCTTATTTCCTGATACCATTCCATTGATAGACACATAAAAACAATGTGCAATAAAATTCTATGGAATGCATTGCGAAGAAACATGTTTTCCTTGCAACGCGTTAAACTTTGTTTTAATTTAATTTGTTATGTTACGAGAAGAATTTAAAAAGATTGGCTAGAAATGACAAAAAATGAAGGAGAAGAATGGCTAATAATGACAAATCAAATTATTAAAATCATTTGACGCTAAGACATTCCAAGAAAGAAGCCGAATTAAAAAGAAGTAGTTCGAAATTCTTGAGACAAAATTGGCTTGAAAATGATAACTATCTTAAAATTCTGAATTATTTTATTTATTTTCACTCATTTCTTTATTCCTGATTACATATGATATAAGGTAATACATCAATCGATAGATAAATAAAATGTTTAATTTTTACACATGATTTATTTAGTCCAATATAAAAAGTTGGTCGAAATTTATTATGATATATATTTGAAAATTAAGTTCATTACTGGTGACAGCAGGGGTCAAACATTTACGCAAAAACTTTTTACAATAAAAAAATTTTGGGGGGAAATTTATTATAACATATATTTGGAAAAAAAAAATAATCAAGCTCATTACTAGTGAAGGCAGACATCATACATATACGCAAAAACATGACAAAATTTTGAAAAATGTTTAGTTACTGTATTTTATGTTTAACTAAAATAATGGTCCCTTTAGGACTAAAAGGAAACAAGATAATTGTGCCAAAATATCAACTTTCTGGGCAAATGACCCAGTATTTCCCCAGTATTGAACCAGTACTACTTGACCCTTTTCCGAATCATATGCTTCAAGAAAAATTTCTTCACACATTTTCGAATATTTTTCGCGCTAGAAATCATTCTAAAATATTTATGTTGTGAACATTTTGCTTACATATAGTATTAAACTGCAAGTCTTTAACAAATGCCTAACTTACTTCTTGATCACCATGAACACTACTTCTCCCATTAAATCAACCAAAAGCACATCCTATTGTATTTGAAGCTCTGTAAGAGATTCAACACCCTATGTCTTATGCAAGAGATGTTCATAAAGTAACAACACAAATCCAATGATGTTCAAGGAGAATTTCGTTCAACTAAGTTGTCTGCATTGCTTTCAAGATAAAACTCTAAGGAGTAGCATGTGGTCATTTGTCTTAGTCGGTTGAAAACGTATAGTGTCGTGTTGAAATGAGTAACTCGATTCGAATCCCGATAGCTGCGAGTCGAGGAACGTAATCTGGTTTCTTCTCGCGAAGGGATATGCGCAGTTCTAGATTTTTAACCAAATAAAAACTGATTATGGAGATGGTGTCATGAATCGTACTAATGTGTAAGTTGTGTCTTCAATTTAAAACGGCCGAAAAATTCAAAAGCATTGTTTCGGTCCAAAAAATCATGGCCTCTAACTTTTTGGTAAAGTAAGCGGAATCTCTTCACTGAATTTTTTCCCCTTTAAGAAACAATTAATGCCGAGAGATATTGAGAAATCCTAGTAAAAATCACAGAGGGCGACACAGAACCAAAGAAGAAGAATGCGAAGGAACTAGGTGACAACGCACGACCCCAAACAATCAACGCCAAAAAGTAAATCTTTGACTCATTCGATTGAGACACCATCAACCACCCCTCTTACAGTTCTGACATGGCACCTTCAGAGTTTCATCTTTTCAGTTCCCTGTAATCGAAAAATTGAAAAAGGTTTTCTAGAACCGATGAGTATCAGAGTGTCCTCAAACAAAGGACTAAAAATACGGCGGGACTATTTTTGACTATATAAGGAAGCTCATCCTTCGGCTCTCAAGTGCATTGAGAAGGAAGCCGAATGCTCCGAAAAATAGAGTTTGATATACGCAAACGAATTTGTAAATTTTAATATTTGTAAGCAAAATAAAATATTATTACATTCTCCAGCTTTGGTTCTCCACTCGCGGGCACAGCTCCCAATATGTTCTGATGGCACATTCCGAACGATCTATGTGGGGCGTCGATCAGCATGCGGTTTTCATACCGATGATCAGGCCACTCTCAAACTGGCTATGCGAAATATCTTCTCACTCGTCTACTTGGACTTCTTCGCATATTAAAGTCCTCCTGGAGTCGGAATGGGATCGTTAGGTTCATGAATCTTCTGCTTTGGTGATTCATACAGGACCCATTTCCTGATTGCAACGATTAAGAAAACACTTATAGCCCGAGGGGGTATCCCTTTGGGGCTAGTTGATAAAAGCATTGCAAAAAGTGATAGGACAAGTTTTCTCTGGATCGACAAGTCAAGGGTGAAAATCATTTCTTTTGCTTAGTCAACCGATCTCCTCGATGAGGGCTGAGAAAATACAATCACGCCGAAGTAGTGACTCAGGATTTGAACACTAGTCGGCAGAACAGCCAAGAATAAAAAAAAAAAAAAAAAAAAAAAAAACCTCTTTCCTTTGAGTGTCTAACTGAGACAGTCGCACATATATCAGATTTCGCGATATACCAATTACGGCACATGTATCCAATAGGCACGCCATCTTAACTCGAGACTGCCGATGACGTCAAATAAAAACTGTCCAAAGTGAAATTCTTTACATCAGGCAGTGGATGTATATTAATTGCATTGGTCTGGAAAAGTGACCTTCTTTATAAGTATCGGAGGGCTGGAGGGGAAGTATGTGGCGGCTGTCTTCAACTACGACTTCAGAAGTTAAATCGCCTTAATAGCTAGCCTGAGGGGCAATCCCTTTTGGCATAGTTGATAAGAGCTCTGATAAAATAAAATAGACAAGTTTTCTTCGGACCCACTGGTCGAAGGCTCGAAACACTGCCGGCACTTACGTTCTCCCGTTCTCTTCTCAACTCCCCCAACTTGGAGGAGAAAACACATCTCCCCACAGAAATGTTTCTCCGGGAGCATAAGAAACATTCCAAGCTAAAGTTTAGTTGGCTGAGCAGAGGTACCCTGAGTATAATAGTAATAATAATAAGATGAGATGAACTCTGTCATTAAAATTTGTTGTCGGCAACAATAATAGGAATTCGTCAAGTTTATTTGACGAATTACTCGTTGATACAAATATGTTAAAAGGGATGATAACTCAATCGAATAGTGAATAATGTTTTGCCTGAGGAATACATATGATTTTGAGGCAGAGCAAGAATTTTAAAGATTAAGTAACACATAAAAAGTATTACGCACGCGAAGTAAAAGTAAAACATAAAACATAAAATTAACGCATAAAATTATTACGTATTAAAGCCTTGTATATTCCAAATGAATGGTGCCTGGTTTTGTTTCCTGTACTTAAGTTCTGCAGCTACTGATTAGTGACTCTAAAATAAATTGACGGTTCTTAGAAAATTAAAGTATTTTTCGTACAATGAAACGGGCAAATTTTTAAAGAACTTCGTCCTGCGAGTCACATATTTGTTTAACACGCTTCGTCATCCTGAACTGCAATCACAAGACCGTGAGTTCCGCTTTCCACGTCGACGCGCATATTATGCAAAAAGAAAAACCTGCCACCAATCGAAATTTATTCATACGCCTTTCTTTGGTATTTGCAATCCAACGCTTTACTTATTCCTGATTGTTGTAGCCGTGGTAGTCTAGTGTCATGGTTGCGGTCTCGCAACTGTCGAGTCGATTGTTCGAGCCATGAAGCCCCTAAAGATCCGCTGTGTGGAGAGGTTGATGCACTTTAAACCTGTTGTGACCCCAAGTCCTCCCGTTGGAGTGATCTAGAAGTTTGGAGAGGGATGTGCTAGCTTAGGTGTTGTCTTCGTCACTTAACCGAGATTCAAAATTAAGAGGTCCATCGCCAATAGCCCTCGTGTTACTTCTCAGTGCAACGTTAATAAACAATCAAAATCACACGATTCCTCATAGTTGCCTAGATTAGCGTGATTCTCAAGACATTCAAATATTATAGCATCAAATAAAATACTATATTCTGCATACTTTTTAAATATTTATGTCTGGTTCTTTTGCATGGAGCTAGATTTCATGCTTAATGTATTTGATTTTCTGGAAAGTAAAGTGAATGCAAATAATACACTTCCCTACATTTAATTACATTTATTGTGCAATATAATTTCCGTTGTTACTTAAAACATCATGCCAGTATGATGATAATCTGTACATATCATTTTTGAAAAATGCCTCGTCTTTAAAGGCGAAGAACTCAGGTAGTACTTGGCTGACAGCTGTTTCAAGTTTGAATTTCTTTTCCATCAAAAAATTTTGCGGAAAGGGGGGCGGGGGAGGAGAAACATGTATAAATCGGGGAAGGGGGGTTGCTAGGTCTGGGGTGGATGGAACAGAAATTCTGAATCAAGCTCTGCGATTTTGTGTCGAGTCTTCAAAGCAGTATGAGTTCTAATACCATCATGACGAAATATGATGTGCTTCTCAATGAACTACACTGGTCTCTTATCTCTAAAAGTTTTGCTTAAATCATCCGTTTGTTGACAGTATCTCTAGGAAGTTTGTTAGGTTTCAAAAGCTCGTAATGTGTTTGACGTCCCACCATTTTTCCCAGTCTTCTCCAATCCAGTCTCAAACTCAACTTAGAAGTGGAGGCAGCAGGTTGTTTGGGCTCACAGTATGCTCTTTTCCTTGCAATGTTTTCGTGAGAGATCCACTTTTCATCACCAGTTATCATTCGGTCGAAGAAGGGCTCGTTATTGTTCTGAGCAAGCAGAGATGGGCATATGACGAAGCGATTAAGAAAATGTTTGATATCGAACTCGTGAGGTAGCCATCTGGAATATTTATTGACAAATCCTTTTAACGACAGAAATTATATTGTATGATAAATATTATTAAATATATGAAAAATGTATTATTTTCTAAAACTTTCTAAACTGCCAGAACTCTCGGTAGACTTTATAATTAAAGAGCCATATTATTTACATTTACAGTAAAATTCGTTTTATTTATAATACTGTTGCAACTGAATCATGTAACTTGAATATCTAATTTTTCTTGTAGCCTTAAGCTCCAATTGATTCCTGAAGCGCTGACGGAGAAATGTACGTTATGACAATAAAGTCTGGAAACCACTATGTTTCATATTTTTTTTTTGAAGAATCTTAATGACTTTTCGATAGGAGACCGACTTGATAACTGAAAGTTCTTGTTGAGTGAGCTTGGTTGCCTCGGGTTGTTAAATGTTTTATTGAAAGCTTAAGTACTTCGTGGCTTTGGCTAAGATTTATACGGGTGGAGACCAAACCAATTTTCGGTTGAATTTATTGAACCATCTTTTTTTTTGTCGAGAGAATTTTTCTTAAAATTCCGTTACTAAAACTAAGAATTATAAGCAAAACAATTATGTAACCTCTGTTGTTTTACCCCCTAATTATCTTTCCTACCGTTTTATTAATCCTTAAAAACATTAGTTGGTGAAATATCCACCGTAGGATCAGTGAAAACTATAAATTTAGAATGAAGCAAAGTATTGACTTATATACCTACAAACATTTCCAATACCTATACGTGAGTAAGTTTTCTATCATTGCTTAAAACTTAAATTTTTCCGTTTTGTCTATGCAGAACTGAAATTTGCTACTGTTCTTTAAATTTATCCAAAAATAGTAAATTTTGTAAATGAAATATTTAACCCAAGTATAATTCTATCTGAAACCCATGATGAAAGATGAATGTTTTTTAATAATGAAAATAAATTATATTTTTGATATATCTCAGAATACTAAATACGTTTCTTTCTAAATTTTTTTAAAAAAAAAAATTAGGCGACTTAAAAACAAAAATTAATTCACTATAAATCCTGGTTTTTACTGATCATAAAGATCGATTAAGGAAATTGTTAAGTTTTTTATATTAAAATTTAGACCATACATTTCCTTTATAAATACCCTATTGGGTTAAGGTTTTATTTGATGGAGACATTTAAATTAAATTTAAGACTTGAGAAATGTTTCACATAAATGTGGTGGAATTACCTGAAGAATATCAACCTTTCGGCATAGATTTTCTTTTCAAATAAGAAGTTTTAGAGATTACACTAATACACTCATTTATAATAATATTTCGATTTTTGAGAACATACTTTGTATATAAAAGTAGGTAAAACAAACTAATCAGAATGATTGATGCTGAACTTTTATTCAAATATTTCACCCAAAGAATTACTTCATTTAACTCTAGTAGATGGCAGCACGATATTAAATGTAGATACCGAGAATAATATTTTATGAAGGCTTTTCAACCAAGACGATTTTGGAAGTAAGAACTAACATATCAATTTGACAGTCTTCAGGAGCTAGACTTGTGACTTTTCTTACATTGTACTTATGAAATGTATTAGTTTGCATAAATAGTGATATTCATAAATTTTTAATAATTCATTTCGACCTATCTTATGGCAGGAAAATTATTTTACTGCTTAATATTTATGAGTTATAAATCATCAAATAATTAGGAAACTCGTTTTTTTTTTTTTTAAATAAATTTATAAATTTGATAGGATTAACGTCAGATGTAAGTTATTTTCTTAATATATTTGTGGAATAAAATTAATTCGAATCTAGAGAATAACAGAAAATTATTTTTGAATTTAATTATGAGTTATGACAATTGACTTAACAATTATGTCATTACATACATGCAACTATTTAATTTATTAATTAGCCCTTTCTCTTTTTTATTATATTTACTTGTTGAAGTAAAATTTTCTTTTTGTTAGCACTGATTGATTTTCGATTGACATGTATAATATAAACATCATGATTTATAACATGTAAGGAAAAAATATGTTTCATAAAAAAGGTTTTATTAAGACTATAAAAATCATTGTGGAATCTTAAACAATTTTTACACCGAAAGTACTTGTTATTGTTTAATTAAAAGAAGAATTTGAATTCTATAAAAGTGGTTCAAGAGATTATTTTATTTATTAATAAGATGGGAAAAAAATATACCATATATACCTTTTTTTAATGTGTAACGAATAAGCTTAGAGGGGGAAAATTGAAACAGAGACATATAGGTTATAACTCTACTAAGAGTTTTCTTTAGGGCCTGGAACAGAATTTTTTTTTATGCGTAATATGCAGATGGTCATACTAAAAAAAAAGATTTTAAAGAGTGAGAGCTCATGAATTACTTAGTATCCGAGAAAGCTTTTTACCTGCAAAAAATCCCACTTTTCTGATAGAAAAAAAAATGAAAATAAAATTAATAAAAAACGAGAAAGTCGACTGAAACTGGAAAGACGAGACAGTCATAGACGATTATGCAGCAAGATTCTATACCTTCAACCGACCCTAAGGAACTTTGCTATGTTGTCTGATTTGAGAATATCTTCGAAAAAATGACCCCTGATTTATGCAAATTAGAATAGACTTTATTTATTGCTAATTAACATCCAACTTAGAGGCAACATGAGGACTGTTGGAGATAGACATTGTAATTTTGAACCTCGGTCAAGTTCTGACGGTTCTCTGTCATTATAAGGCTCATTTGTCATACCTCAATGTAATATATTAATCAAAAATTACTAAACTCCAACTAAAGACACATAAGAACAAAATATATTATTTATTTATTATCATAGTAGATTATTTAATGTCGCTAATCTCTATTAATCTCTATTTTACCCATCCTCTTGATCTTAATTTCTCGGCTCTATCGGACTGTAAATACGTAGCTTTACTTTTATTGGAACTTTCTTCAATCCACAAAACTAACAGAATAATTTCAATCTGAATAACTATCCTCTAATCTCACACACACCAGTCAGTTTTCCATTAATTGCATATTACTTATATATCATTATAACTAATTAACATTCACTTCTATCTTCGTCGAATTTGCCTAATCCCGTTTCATTTGGGTTGCAAAGAAATTGTATTTTTATGCAATTCAAATTAATAAAAGTCTTTGAGGAGAGTGATGAGCGTCGTCATAAACGTCAATAAAACCCAATGTCACGAAGGGACGAGTACGACACTTGAGCTGGCAATTCTCTCTCCAAATTTCCACACCATGGGAGAACTTCGAACTACGACATTCCATCGAACTTCGACAGATTTACATGCATCATCTCAACTACACTATGGGTCTTCAGTGGCATCAAGTCTCGGACCCTTCATTCGATTCTCGAACTCTCCATGATCGCGAGCACCGGTCGCGAGATCGCGATCATGCTCTCAATGACTACATTTTTTTTTCCTTACAAGTGGAGGGAATAAAATTTATTTGAATGCAAACAACTTTATGAAGAAGTATTGTCTAGAGTCAGCCAGATTTAGATTCCATTGCAATAGTGGGTAATACTAAATTTTTTTAAGTAGTATTCCCCACGTAAATTTACAATATAATTCCTGTTTAATTTAATTTTTTAATTACAATACATCTTATGGCTTATATACTATTTCTCAAGCCTTTCATTGAATAGTCTATACATGCCACAAAATTCCAGCAATAGGCTTCTTTTATAAAAATAAAGTCCCTAGACTAATTCATTGGAGACTTCTTTCACTCCTAAAGTTACACATCCATTTAATTATTTTTTCTTCACATATTGAATTAAGAATTTTACTAACCATCGCTTAATAATTGTTCATTTCAAATCACTCTTATACTCTACGAGGTCGGTTTAAAAAGTACTCGCCCGCGTTGAGAATGGGAGTGATTCGCTGCAGTCCATTGACCTTTTTTTTTTCTTCTTTTAGTTTCTAAAGTAGCTTATGAATCCTTAGCCTTCGAAAAAAATTATCACCGTAACTTTTCCGGACCGTTTCCTCCTTATTTGGAGGAGATCCCATTTGTTTGATTGTTGCTTGGTTGCAGGTGCGTGATGAGGAATCCAAGTCTCGTCGACGGTGATAGCTCAACGCAGCACCAAACAAAACACCAAAAAATCAGTGTCAGATTTTTTGGGCTCTATTTCATAAATGACCGCTCACAATAGTAGCACCAATTTCCCTTAACAACGCCCTTTGTTGTCAAAGCAGGCATTTTTCAAAACCACCCTCGTATATGACAAAATATTTAAAAAAAGAATTATTTCCATTGTCAAACTGACTAAACATTTTTTTAAATTTATCTTTCATGTTACATAAATCTTCATCTTCTCTTGAATTAAAACATTTCATCCATGATTAAGGAGTGTTTGACCAAAAATCTGGAAATTTTCCGAACAAAAAATTGTCTTAGATATTCATTATAAGCATCGTCTTGAATTCAAGTGACTTTCATTCTGTAAAAGGGAAACATATTTTAAGGATTTTACGTTATGCAAATACGCCATAAATTACTTTATGTTGTGTCTCTCTTTGAAAACTACCCAAAAGGAAACGCAAGCATCGTTAACAACGTATATTCTCATCGCGTTAATAAAATAAGGAGAGATTTCTTTCAGTTTTATGGCGACGGTTACGTCTCAACCAATTACCGATAAGCCTTTTATGATTGGTAATTTGTTTCACTCGCTACGTTATTTATTTGAGGTGTTCGATAGCTCAACTTTTTATTCCCTCATCTGCAAACAATTCTGATTTATTACAGAACCGTAATACAATAACGAGTTCGAACAAAAAAAAAAATAATAATAATTCGCGAAATGTCGTAATTCACGGAGTAGATTTTAAAAAATGACCCGAGGAAATATGTAAATTCATCTTATTTTTTTCATAGGGTTTTGGTCAAAAACTACGAAATGCCTTACAGAATTGTGATATTTTAAGGATTTGAATTTTCAAAATTAGGATGTGTGTGTCGCCTCTCAGCGTGACGTTAGTAAAAATAATCAATCAAATCATTCTGAGGATGGCAAATATACTAGGAAACGTTCTGAACAGCTTGGCAGCCATTTTTGTTCCTCAGCAAAAACTACAGGTTGACAAAATGGCGTTTTGCGTTCGTCGGATTTTGAAATGTTGTCCACAGAGCAGCATGCCAACATCGAATTATGCCCTTTTCTGGAGAAATCCCCCCTTTTAGATACTGAAGAAAGCATACAAAAATAATTCGATGAATGTGTAAGTGCCATAAACATTGAAGAGTGCAGTCGTCCAGTCGCGCAAACATTAAACATGGTCTTCGGAGCGGGTACCCCAACGCAAACAAGAGTGTTGAGAGTATTCGACAAATTGTACGCGTTGACAGAGGAATAACTAAAAACAAAGAACTTTACGTGGAGACAGTAACGGTTACAAAACGAACAGAAAAAGGGACAGTAAAAGATTGTATAGCAATGCCCGGCACATTGTTTTCAGACTGTGGAAAAGAACTTTTTCAAGGTACGACGTTACCACTCTGGAACAGCCTCCCAGTTCCACCGACCTAACACTATATACCTGACTCCACGGCTGTAAATGAAATCGAAAGAATACTTTTTTGTTGATTCAGAAGTGGTGATGGAAAATGCGACGATGTAGAAGAAGGCACTTTACAGAAATTATTAAACTAACGTTGGAAAAAGCATGGAAATGCCTTAGGACAGTATTTTGAAGCAAAATTAAATAAAAATAGTTTACTTATTTTCAGTTAATTGTCATTGATCAATTCCAGGAATTTTTTGATCCTTCAACGTACAATGTAATAATACAACATAATTACTCGAACTTATTAGAGTTATTCTTAAAAATATGCCTAAATTTATCTTCAATACTTGCTATCATTAAGTTTTGTGTTCAAAACTTCTAGAACAAACGAAAAAAAAGTGTAGGAAGTTAAGGACGCCGAAAAATGTTGGAATTTAAGTAAAGACATTTCAAAAGCTTAAGTTGTATCGAATATTTTTTAAGTCTTGATACAACTTAAGCTTTTGAAGCTGTTTTCACACTAATTTTACATAACACCGCATTTTAAATTGTACTTTTGCAGGAAATTAAAGAAAAGTTACCGTATGTTTCCAAATATAAGCCGATTGGGAGTCTTTTTTTTTTGTTTAAAATTCTTTTAAAAATTTCAAACCCGTACATATGCCGAAATGGAAGGAAGAAAACCCAGATACGGACTTTAAAATATTCATGCTTTTTTTGCTTAAAGGTTGTATTCAAAACATTCAAAATGTAAGTTAGAAGATTAAAGTAATATTCCTGTCTTCCATCCTTAATTTTATAGGCGTATTATATACGGTATTCTATTATTATTTCCAGTGTACGTTTTGGTACTTTTCTGTTGGCCGTATGCAAACTTTGCCAAAATCAGATTTTTCGTTTTAAGGCGACCCAAGAAACCAGTCTGATATAAACATTTTCGGAAACAAAGCAATTCATTTTCATGAAAAGAAGAATAATTTAATTCAGAATTATGTTCCTCATAAGAAGCACTAATAGATAAAAACGTGCAATGCTTGGTGATTTATTGCCTACACTTGGCTAACGGTAAAGTACCTAAGATTTTTGCGAACTAGCGAATCCTTATACAAGCCGACCGCAGTAATTTAGCTCAGAAAAGTTGTCAACAATTCTCGTCTTATACATGAAAATATGTGGTACATTTCAGCCGAGCATTATTGTTCTGTTCGCCAATACGGGATACATCCATCTTATTCTTCATAACAATTTGCGATACTTCTTGCTGAATCACTTGAGTTTCCTCACGGAATTCTGCGCTGAGCTGAGCAATGACTGAAGTAATGTTGGTGAAAACAATGTATTTAATGTAACCACAGAGAAAAGCTTCTAGAACATTGAGATCAAAGAAACATGACAGAATCCGAGTTCTTGAGAAGGGCATCGAATCGATGATCTTGGTTTATCGTCAATATTTTTCTTAACGCCATAAATATTGGCCTAGCCTCGGCCCACTTGGTCTTTCATTTCGTGGGGTTGCCTTTGACAAACCTTTGATTCAAGAATTTTTTTAACCAAGGGCAATATCACATGCTGAGAAGAAGGCCTGTTAAAATGAAAATGACGCAAACACTGGCTTTGTGTGAAAGCAAGGGAACCTTTATTTACACAGAACGCATTGAATGATTTTTATTCATTGATTAGTTGTGCATTTTTCCATAATCAAAACCCTTAGCTTTGATATTCATACTCTGATAACTAACCAAAAAACAATTTTTTTCCAAGAAAGTTATTCACATTTTAATTTGTAGAGTGACTTTTGGTTCATCTAGTATTAATTCGAGATGAAATGTGAAAGTGACTTTTACATTTCATCATCATATTATACTTAACAGTTCAGAATGGACCAAGCATTTCTTTAGAAGATTCCTCCTATATAACTGCCCCCTTTTGCCTTTCTAGGGGGAAGGGGTAGTTCAGTTCTCAAATCACCTTAAAATCCGATTCAACAGAATCAAGCCATCGTCTTCTGAATTTGATTATAGCCATATGAGATTCCCAGTTCATTTGTTTCACTCTAACATATGTAATGATATCAGGCTCATTAAAAAACCTTTAAATTTCAGAATTGAAACTTCTTAGTCAAAGGCCATTTTCTCTGACTCCACCGAGAATATTTCTGAGAACTTTTCTCTCAAAACCTGTAATTTTATATTCTCTATTTTTAGTTAGAGACCAAGTGTTCGAGCCATACACTAGGGGTGGCCTAATGAGAACTTTATAAATAAGAAGCTTCGTTTTTCTGAAGAGGAAACGGGATCTCAATAAAGAGTAACGTCCAAAACACATTTTGTTGACCAGTGAAATGCGATTTTGGATCTCAGAAATGATGCAATCCTTTTGAGTTGACCAGAGATCCAAGGTAATTAAAACTTGGTACAGTTTCAAACTCATGAGAGCCAATTTTTAAACGACTAAGAGTATTTCTTGATGGCGTTTTCATAACAGGCATATACTTGGTTTAGACTCATTTATGGTTAATTCAGTACGATTTTGCAGCAATCTCTAAAGAAGAGAATGCTTCTCTCAAGGCTGGGAAATTTCTAGAAATGATATCAATATCATCAGCGTTAGCCAAAAGCTGAACTGATTTGTAGGAGATGTTTCTTCGAATGTCTGTATTTGAATCACGGTAAACTATTTCCTGCGCAATATAAAAGAGAAGGCGAGTTACCCAGTCAAACACTATAATTAACTCTTAGGATCTCTGAGAGGGCACCCATTAATTTTTATTTTACAGCTGGTTCCCCTCAACGTACATATTATAAGTCTAATCAGTTTACTAGGAATTTTAAATTCATACATTTCTTACACTAAATGTGCCCTTTTGTATTTACCTGTAAAAAAAAAATAACAAGTTCAAAGCAACTTTGATGCAATAAACAATTTTTATATTCTCAAAATCGCTACAGTAAAGAACAACGGAATTACACGTGTTTTATCCCACGGTTTGCATCCTACCGTTCTAAATTATTCCTGTATCTTCCGGAAACCATTCTCCCTTATTGCATTTCCCCAAGAAACCCATTCGCTTCATCTCTCCGGAAAGCCATATGAGCGTTTACAAAGCTAATATCGTAGCAGCTGTCATATATCAAAGACCAGTACGAAATATCGACTTGTGTTTATCTTCGCGAAAACCTAAGCAACCACCGCTCAAACCCAATTGATCCTTTCCTTAAAATCGAAGAGAGCTATTTCCCCCTACAAGCTCCGAAAGTTTGTTTTTCTACTAGGAGTTTATATGCCATCCTGGTAATTTCAAGGTCAGTCTCTCCATCGTTGTCATGGTAACTTCGTGGGACACAAACTGCAAGGCATAGCTCGAATTTTTAAGAAATATTTTTTTTAACATGCTTGACATCATTATGTTTTTCGTGAACAATGTCGATTTCGTTAGAAGTGGTTGAGAGAAAAATACCAGTGATTGGAAATCCATTTTTTGACTGAAATTTCGGTTTTTTTTTCTTTTCCATCTTTCAGTTGCATTTTGCAATTTTTAAAAGCTTGTCTGCTTCATTGTTTGATTTGATTAGGAGAGACTTGGAGCAACAAAGACTAGTTTAAGAGTTATCAAAATATTTCATTTTTGCAAAAAAGTTCTAAACGCTTATGTGTTTATTACAGTTTCATACAAAAATTCTTTGAAAATCATATTGTGTCGAGGATCGATTTCGAGCAGGTTCCTGACATTATTTCGATCAGGCGAGTCTTTTTCGCGTGTTGAGAAAATATGTTTCACATCATTTATACGTTTGTAAATAATACAATTTGCATTACAAACATTACCATGTAAATTAAATTTGAGCAAAAGCCCTGGAGTTACGATCATTTTACAGATGTTCTCAGGGCATAGTATCTCCTATTTGTTTTTTGTACAGTTGGATATACGAGGGTGGCTTAAAACACCTGTTTTTGACAACAGATGGTACTGCTACACCTTGTTAGTGTTACCATTCTGTAACACCCTCTACTAAGTGGCTCAGGACTAATTGTGACATTAGTTCATTGGTTAGTTCTGATTGACAGCCCGTTTTGCCAAATAAAAATTTGATTGAGCGAGTGTTGTCAGCGTCGATGAGACCTGGATTCATCGTCCTACATCAGATACCAAGCAACAATTAAAATAATAGGTTGCTTGAGGTGAATCTGCTCTACATACATATATACATACATATGATGGTTGACGAGCGTCAGAAAGTCATCGCTTTTGCTCGGAATGTAGGAAAAAGTGGTGAATGAAAAGTTTAGCAGATGGCGCCCCTCGGCGAGATGAAGTAGTTGGAATTAATGAATGAAGAAAAATAGATCAGAGGGAGTACCCGTGATACCATTCAGTATCAACACAATGTGAGTTAATTGTAATCAATATGAAATACAAATGGAAATGCTATAATCCTTGCGAGAAGTGAAGTATTATTAGACAAATAATGAGAATCACTATAGAGATTTTAAAAAAAGAGACCATTTGGTTGTTTTGTAGGCGAAATTGAATTTTGAATGAGGATTGGTAAAAATAGTTTGAGCTCTGATAATTTCATTGTTGTGATTTAAGATGGAGGTGAAAATATTTCGCGACAGCTTGGTGATGTAGTCTTCAATGGAATGAATATTTAAGTTGTTATGAATAACTGAGTTTCTGACGTACCAGGGGGAATTTGTCATAATTCTTAGGATCTTATTTTGCATTACTTGCACTTTTTTCATATGGGGGGGGGGTTGCAGCCGATCCCAAAAGAGGGTGGCATAGAATCTGTTCTAAAGAAAGCAAAGTCGGTCTTATTGTTTTCACCTTGAAAAAACTTGTGGGGACCTTTTTTACGATGCGAAGAGCATTGCATTCCTAGAATTCTCGAAAAAGGGAAAATATCACTGGGAAATTCTACAGTTATTACATGCAATCTATCACCATGTTTCACTTCAACTAACATTTTGGAGAATTTTGTATGATGTTGTTTGAACAGAAACTCTCTATCAATGAACGAAAAGTAAATTATCTAGATTAGGTTAAGGCTATTGAAGTGTAATGAATAAAATATTGAAGAGATGCATATACATGATTTTCCGAAACTCATGGACAAAAATTTAGAGGGTGATAGAAAATATCTAAACAAACAATTTTCACCTTATAATGCATAGACAGAGAGCAAGTGGTGAGCTCTCCGCTTATGCATTGTATGTTGAACAAAAAACGGAAAAATCAAGAATACAATCCTGATTAAGCCTACAATAATCCGGAAAAGACTATGCATCCGGAAATGGACAGTAGAAAGGACACGATATTTTAGAAAACTCGCGCTTTATGCTTTCCATTACAGTGCCGTCTAACCATTCACCGCTTGCTCTCCGCCTGTGCATTGTAAGGTGAAAATTGTTTGTTTACATGTTTTCTATCACCCCTACAATTTTTACCCAAGAGTTTCGAAACACCCTGTATTAGCAATGAAACGTTCAATACGATTGTTAAATAGTTGGTTGATGGTAAACATAGGGAGCTGAAGTTATATTTAAGAGACATCCGTATCAGAGCTGCGTTGAGTTAAATGCTTTGGGAGTGGAGTTCAGAGATGATCTAGAAAAAGACAAGGATTCAAATTTTCGTCAGTAAATCTTCTAAGAACTCAAACCCGATTAGTTCAAAAAGAGAATGCAATATCAAATGCATATAGAGACCTTTGTCACACGCTGAATAGGGTTGAGATTGACTTGGATATTTATGGATCTAAATGTAACTTAGTTATCATCACGGAGTGACTTTTTATTAGTTGGAACATTGATTCCAAATTGTTTTAAATAAGATTTAGAATATTAAGAATGGCAGGAGATATAAGTAATAACAGGGTGATAATCAATCAGTTAACATATTTTTATTCGTAACGCAGGTGTTTTTTGAACCACTCTCGTCCTCGTATAAGATTATACTCCTCGTCTTCGGTGTTGAGAATAATTTTGGAAGTCATTTGAAACTATTATTAGGCATACTTTCGGTTGTATTATCTAGATAATACTACAAGGTTATTCAAAATGAATTCTCCGATTTCAAAACTCCATATTTTCAATAATAATTGACACAGAAGGATAATAATACATGAATACAAAGCAAAACTGTGGAAATTTTATACTGTGAACTATTGATGGCACTCGCGCGTTCTTCGTGGAGCTATTTCACGACAGATGTTTTGAAAGCTTTCACAAAGCTAGTTCTTTATTGGATTGGTCGCAATGGACCAGATGACTTGATGTTACTCTGCTAACCACCTAAGTCACATGATATGGCCTCATGCAATTTCTTCCTTCGGGGCTTGTAAAAGATAAAGTGTTTTCTCTACCATAACCTCCAAACTTATGTGAACTTGATCAACGGATTTCTGCTGCTGTACAGTCAATTACCACTTACGCTTTACAACGTGTTTGGCTGGAATTTACACATCGAATCAACATTATATGTGCAACTAAAGGAAGTTATATCCAACTATTGTAAAAACACTTCTTATTATCCATTTGCATTCATGAATTACTTATTCTATGTCATTTATTTATGAAAATACAACATTTTGAAATAGGACGATTAATTTTGAATATCCCTGCATTATGAACCCTCTTAAATAAATTTTTTCTCTCTTATTAACTTCCTTTTTATTTTTTCTTAACTTTTAAACTCTTTCTTAATTTAACTTCTCAATTTCCAAAGACGCATAGACTCACACAACTCTTGCTTCACCTTCTCTCCAGCTTACACAATAGTTCCCTTTTCAGGCAGCCAATAGAGTAACGTCCCACAATATCCTGCCTACCAACCAGAAAAGCAGTACTCCTCAGCGCCAGTTCTAGCAAGGAACACGAAAAATATTGCTATGTCCAGTGATTTTTCTCATCTGTTTACAGCAGACAATGGGAATCTAGCGTTTGAAAACATCCACCACTGGGAATCCAGCCTCTCATTGCATAACTGCAGAATGTTTAACATCCATTTTAAGCCAAGTTTCCTCTAAAAGAACTTTTTAACGAATATGCAAACATTTTATCTCTTTTCGTAAATTTACCACGCGTTTTAAATATCCTATTTACAGTCATTAAACCTTCATCATATGTCATCGAGAACGGCAAATAAAAATTTTCTCATTAAAATAGATTCTTTTAGTATTTTAAGTATGCCTTAATCCCTCCCCTCACCTTGGCAACAGAAAACATCTTCAGAAATTTTGTACCCGACCGCAATCTCTGTGTGTGCGTGTGTGAAGCCCCTCCCCCCTCTTTTCTCCCAGCACAGTTCTGGCCAATGCGGTTGTTTCGCTTCAGTGGCACAACTCCAGAGTATCCAATCGTAATTCGACTTTACATTTTTGCTAAGAAATTTTGTATTAAATTTCATCGGCCCTCACCTGCTAAATTCCCTAGCATTTTTTTTGTCTTGACCCTATATTTTGATAACTAATTAACAAATTATGGAAACATTTGAAATTCTTAATCAATATTATGAAGAGACTTACAATACACGTTTTAATTTAAAAAACAGGAACTTCGTGAATTATGGTCGTTTCCCGTTGCCTGTAAAAGAACTCTGGAGCAATTTGAGGACCTCTGGATTGGTCCAGGTGTTCGGTGAAAGCATAACTTGTCTATGAATTATCCAGATGATGAGTTTATGCTCTTTTCCTACACTCAGGAACATTGAAAATAGCATACCAATAAGGAAGCTACGGATTGAAATGCAATTTAATATACGTAATGATACAGATGAGAGATTCACTTGATCCCCAAATCAAGACAATTAAATAAATTGCAGTGCCTACAATTATACAAATGCAGGACAAATTTAATAGCTCATGGGGATCTATTCAATAGCTATGGGTCTCCAGCTGCAATACATATTGCAACTGGAGGAGCAACACGGTCTGACATTGAGTCGAATAGACGTTGGGTGTTGTCCTGAGGCAGATAGGCCCTCAAATCTTTAACAGCCTCTTCCAAATCATACATAGATTACCATGGAAGCATCTGACATCTCAGCTGGTCCCACAAATGCTCTATAGGGTATGACATCGGGGAGTGGGTCGGCCACGGAAGAGTCTGAACATATCATAGAAAGTATTGATCTGCTTGAGATGTATGCAGAAAGCATTATCTTGCTTTAAAATTTCCCGTGAAAGACCTTTAGGAAAGATCGGACAAAGGATTACAGAATCAACATAACGCTGACACGTTAAAGTCCCACGTATCACAATTAGAGTGGACTGGCTATCATAGGCTATTGTTCCCCAGACCATTGCGCCTTCTATACGGGTTGTGTGTCGCACGACAGCGTGGGTGGAATTGTACCGTTCAACAGGGTGCTTCCCAAAAAGTATGCGGTTATTATCTGGCCTCAAAACTAATACAACATTTTACCAATCTGTGGCATTCCACATCGCTCTGCCTTGGCATCACCGTTGGTGGAGTCACCTATCTTTCGATGTTAAAGAAACACGAAAAGGGAACTTGGATTGCAGATTCGCTTCCGTCAGGCGTCTGGAAATATTTTGTGGAACAAAAAGCAACCCTACATCAGATTGTATCGTGGAACGAGTCTCTATGGGATCCACGAGCGCTTGCTGCACGATTCTCCGATCCTCACTCCCCGTCGTCCTCCTGATCTCTCTAGCTTCGGTTCTCGAACATGGGTATCATCTCGTGTCCTTTGCTCCCAACATGTTCTGACGGCACACTCCGAACGATCGACCTGGCGAGCAACACGGCGCATCGACCAGATTGCGGATTTCATGCAGGTGATCAGTCACCTCTCAAACGCGCTTGTGGCTACCCAAATATCACCCTTTTCGTGAAAATTTTCGAAATTAAAATTTTTATTTGCGTTTCTTGGAAAACTGCGATTTTAATTTTTTTTTAATTACGAAAAATATTATTTCTTAAAAAGCATTTCATATATTCAAATGAAATTTTACCACAAATGTTCTGTACATATCTAGGTTTGTTGTGAATTTCAAACATAGTTTTTAAGAACATAACTGTTTATTTTGGAGCTAATTTTATTTAAAAACGTGATCTATTTTTTTTTTGTGTAAAATCATGTGTTTATAAGTTTTGGTATAACTCAGTAAGTTGAAGAGATAACTACAGTTTTTCTGCTTCACAACTCAGATACATGGAAATTAAATATGTTGTTGAAGCAAAAAAAAGTGAAATATATTAATTAGAATTTGTTATATGAACTTTAGCGTACATGTCAGTTTTTACTAAATTTCAAACAAATATGGTCAAAATTTGAAAATAAAAAAAACGTTCATTAAAATGACTTTTGAATTTATAATTTTACAAACAAACAATTTTATAGACCTAAAAAGATAAGTGTTAACAAAAATTTCTTTTTTTTTTGAAAAAAAAGTGCTCCGAAGGTAGGCACATACCTTAACTGTGAGAAATATCTTCTCACACGTCTACTTGACATTCTTCACTTAGTAAAGTCCCTTTAGGGTCGGAATGGGACTCTACGAATCATCCACTGAGCACCGGTTTATACAGGACCCACTTCCTGATTGCAGCATCATTGTAAGGAGTGTGGTCATGCGCATTGGCACCAAACCAGGATCATTTCCAAACCATACATCATTTGGCTACTTTGTAAAGTTTCTCGATTGTAGCTCGCTTCCTTCTCTGTACTCTGATTTCAATGTTCCTGAATATGTACTTGGTATGAGGAATCAGAGTCTTCCTGAGCCAACAAATACGCGGCCATCTAATTTAATTAAAATATACGTATAATTCTATGTTGTAGTTTGTTTGCACATCGTTATTCAATTTTTTGATCACCCGCATAAGGTTGCTAATAACTAGTGTTAACGATTAAATATATCATTAACGTGTCTTTGGATTTTTTTTTGTAAGTTGTTTATCATTTTAATTGGAAATTCTTTATGGGGTGACAGGATTTAAGCGATTATAATATTTGAAAGTTTCTCAGAATTACTAGCGCTGCTACTGTTACAGACTTATCAGAATGGGAGTCTTTTGAAATTCCAACTCTTAGTGTTAGTTTTATTTATTAAAAACACCTAAATACAAGAATCCTTTGCTTGATTGAGGATTGCGTGTATACGAGAGAAGCTTCAATAAGTTATGACATCTTTTTTCTAGACTCTTAAATATCTCAGGTAGTTTTCAAATTTTAAGGCAAGACACTCATGACACAGAATTGTAACTACTGCATATTTTCAAAGATTAAGAAGAGATATAAATTTTCGATAAAGTCTTAGAGTTTTAGCATATATATGTCATATAAGACGAGCCCCAAACTATCAATGTCTTATAAGTTTAGTTTAGATCTCTGATCATCACCTGGAACAATTTTTTTCTTGCATCCAGCAGCACTGCCTATATATAAATTTTTTTTATAATGTGTGGGATTTCTAATGCTGTGGATGGCACCGATGACGATTTATTACGGGGGATTGATGACGAAGCGGATATCGACTCGAAAATTACAGAATTTGACTCATGTTACGAGCTCCTCAATAAAAATAAAAGAGAAGATGTACTTGAGTAGATGTTTGCCTTAGATGAGAAAGTGAGGATTTTAAATATTTTGTGGCGTAATTTGTTTTATTTTGTAATGGTTTTAATTTATATAAATTTTAGTCCAATTTTTTTGTGTCTATCCTATAAGACGTTCCCAGATTTTGAGGGCTTTTTTTATGATTTAACAATCTGCAGAAGTATACGGTAATTAGCTATTCTTTCATTTATGCAAATAATATTACAAACTTTCACCTTGAGAGATATTGCAAAAGTAACTCTACTTCTTCTATGTGATCTTATATTTCCTCTTTCCGAGATACAAATAAAAGCTTAATAATTTATAAAAGGTGATTTGATAGTAATTTAGTGCACTATAAAATAAGAAAGCGATAAGTAATATTTTCCTTAAAAATATAAAGTCAGTAGAGCATACATCGCATGTATTTTTACAAACTTTTATTTAACTTGCTATGTTCGTATGCATGTATGTGCGGCGACTACATTTATATAAAAAGTTCTTTTGTTTACTTGCAGGAACATAACTTTATATAAAAAAATGCTTTTTAAAAAATTTTGCTGTTAATGTGTTCATAAAAGTGAAATGTCCATAGGAAATTCCACCCAAAATACATTCCACACCAAAAAATATTCATAAAATACACCTAGATCACTTTATAAATTCATCATGAAGTATACCCATAACCCCATCACCAAAGGGGTTATGGGTTTTAGTAATGCATAAATTGGTCACACGAAAATTTTTCCAAAACAAAATATGAAATACATAATTTGTTTATTTTCATTTACGGCAGCAGTAATTATATTTAGCGTAAAATAATATTTAGTTAATAATTTATTGCTTTGATTTCAATTACATTTAGCTCAAAATGTTTAATAGTTTATCGTTTGCTTTAACTTTAATACCTGAAAAAATATTACTAACCACTTCAATATTTAATTGTTTGATTTATTTGTAATATTTAATTGAATAATTTAATAAATATTTTGAAAACGTTAGGACCTTTGGTGGCTCCTTGTAAAACTTTGGATATAACAATTATTATTATATTTTTATTATTACATAATAACACTTTTTATTATGTTTAAAGAGATTCCTTTCCTGGTTGAAATTCTGTGGGGTAATTACGTAAAATAAAGTAGAAATATATATTTCTATAATTTAGAAACCCGTGTACAGTAACAAATAATATCTAATTTATTGTTCGGAATCTCATACATAATAATATATTTTGTAAAGAAAATTTTCGCTTTTTTAAGCAAAAGCACCATATTCTGTGGTAAGAAATTATTCTCTAATACACTTTAATAATTTTTTAATTTATAATATGTCTGAAAATTATTATGTTTAGAATCACACACAACACACACAACACACACACACACACACACACACACACACACACACACACACACATATACACATATATATGCACATAAAAAGATTTCAATTTTTTTAAAACAGAAAATGCAATTATTTTTAAAGTAACAAGCTCGCGCTTCGAATAACAGACGCGTATCTGTATCAAGGAGAAATGACAAGAAAATGCAATAAGAAGTTTATCGTCAAACAGCAGTATTTTTCTGTATATGGTTCGGATGACCCAGATATAGTATTTTTGGACATCGAATAAATGTCAAACGGCGTTCTGAGATGGATTCTAAAGATAATCGCCACAATTTATTTGGAAGAAAATTAAGATAAATTTGGAATAAAATGTCACTTTCGTATTATTCATTTCCTCCGTATCTTCTTGTTAAGTTAATGGCGAGTGTGTTATAAATAACGATTGCTACAAAAATTCCCACAGCATATCTTCATAAAAATACTTTATTTTTAGCAATTCCGTATTGGCAACACAGGCAATTTAGTTTCTGTATCCTTTTCTATAATTGTAAGTTATTTTTAAGGTTCGTATGTTTGAATGGAAAAAAAAAACATTTTTCCAAAATTCAAAATTAGAACTCGAATTTAAATTCACTTCCTATCAGAGGATCGAGTGAAATTTTGCATATAAGTATAATTTAGATAAAAATACAATAAATGTTATACTCAAGCAATGACAGATTTAAAGGGGCCGCGAGCATTCCTTGCACTTAACAATGTCCAATTGAGATAAATTTTTCACTCGCGTAATTATTCCTTAAAGTTCCCAGACACAACAATAATTAAACTAATATAAGTAAAAAAACATTTTTAAAATAAGCTTTTATTTAAAGATGAACTTAAAACATATATAATTTTTTAATGTAAAAAAATACTTGTACATAATTTGTAAGCGTTTGAAGCTTTCCTACTTCTTTTGATCCCACATTAAAGTACAATAACTATGGTATTGAATTCATCTGTAATTTTACCCAGGTATATTAATTAAAGCCCTCAAGTTTTTATAAATTATATATTATTTTATATTTAAAAATATTTTTATACTGTTTAATCCGTCTCGAAATCAAAGCTTATTGTATTAATTAATACATTTAAAAAGTTTGTGTGGATAGACATTAAAATGTGAATAACTTTTGATTGAATAATTATTTTTTGTTTGCTTTTCAGAATTTGAATATTAAGGCTTAAGATTTTAACTACGGAAAAATGCATAACTGGGCAACGCGTGAAAATGGTCCGATATTACTGTGCACATACTCACAGAGTTTATGCGTGTAGAATAAGGAAACCTTGCGAAGAGATAAAGTTGCTTTTCACTACTTGAGGGATGGTTTTTTTTTTACCCCAGTGGATGGTCGATTGACCTTGAGTGCTGGTGGCGATTCGACCTCCCAATGTTCGGTTTCAATGAAAGCTCGCCCTTTCTTGTTTTGTAGTGACTTTAGGCTGAAAGGGATTCGCCTTAGTTATTCAAGTATTTTAATTTCCGTCATCAATGCTGAAGAGAGCAGCCCCTCATTCTGCCTCCAGTACCACCATGACGATACAAAAATTTCAAATTACGGGTCACTACTTCTGTTGGAAGATGTTTTCGCTCTGCACTTTAGATTCCATGGTAGATAAGTCAGTTGAACTTGAGATGCAGGGACAATTCGAACGCTCTATCTGTCTGCCGGATCAAAAACTATTTTGATCCGTTTTTTGCAGCGTCTTTAATAACCGAGCCATTACGAATTTCCCATTCAGTTTAGTAGTCACGGCATTTTAACTTTTGTCGTCGTTGTTGAAGAAAGCTGCAGCATGTACATTATTTTCTTTAACGAAGGCTTCCTTCTAGGCCTGTTACGAATTAGCCTGGGTTACAAAATGTTTTGAGACACAAGGATCTGTTAAAGATATTTCGAATAGTGGATGACTACTCGATAGAAGCCAGGCCAATCTTGATGATGTTGAGAAAAGCATTGCTAAAGTACCAAGAACATCAATTTGATGTCGTTCTTGAGAGCTTGGAATCAATCTCCAAGTTTCCCTGATCTCAAGGAAAGATAATATTGTTTCTCTGGTGTGGAGAGTACATAAAGATAATGTTTTTACCAATAATCCAATTTCCGTCAAGAAATTCAAGGGATATTGCAAGTCGTTGTGAAAAACGTTAAGGAACAAGCAAGTATTTGTGAACTGGAAAATAGCGTTGGTCTGAGAGACATCGTTTTCCATTTTTTGTTTTAAAAATATTTCCAAAACAAAAATGTGATATATGTAAAAGTTTTATTACTCTAATATAAAACATCAATGGATTATATTGATTTTAAGTCGCAAATGGATTTATGATCATCCTGTATTCGTAAGCTGTATTGGTTAAAGTTCATTTGTACATTTTATTCTTCAATTTCCATTTTAAAACTTGTTCACCTAAACACTTTGTTCCCCTTTCCCCCATTATAACTTCCTTCTCCTGCCATTACTGAGTTTTTTTTTTTAAAAAAAAATAACAAAATTACTCAGCCAAACGAAGTGAAAGTAATCTTCAGATGATAATGAAGTTTTTTTTATTTATATCAACGAATAATCAATATTTAACTTTAATCTACTTAGTGATAATTAATGCCTATTCGCTTCTGATTCAACGTTTAATAAGAACAATTTCTCCGAAAATTATTATTGTAAGAATTGTTCTTTTTGCTGACCCATTGCAGTTCGAGTCCTTAGCAGAATTTAAGATAACGATCCGAGATCTTAACTCCTTTGTGGATACTATCTGGATTCATTCCTAAAGAGTCTTACTCAACGCATTCCTGACACAAAATTTTCACTCGATAGCTTTAGCACATAATTTTTATCACTCACTAGATTATCAGCCTCTATATTAAACACTTCATTACTTGTTTGCCTCAATTATATTTCTATATTTCAATAATTCTAATCTACATAAGTGACGTTTCATTTAATGGTAGGAATTTTAATTTCAAATAAATTCTTTTAAATATCAGAAAAGTGTTAATTCAAAGGGGGAAACGGGATCTAATCTGCGTCATAATTTTTGAAATGCTATTAATTAATGCTTTGGTTTATTTTCTGAACACGCAATACAATACTTTTCGACTACAAAAATAGTGCACGCATTTTTTTTATCGGCAAATGATGTTTCTTTTAATTATTCTTGGCTTCAACTGCTCAACCATCGAAATAGATATTTCGAAAAATGAACGTTCTTTGATAGGCGCGATTCGCCTTTTTATTTTCTCTTTACACACTCAATTATGTTTGCTTTATCATTCAAAATAACGCAATATCTTATTCATCGCAGATGGAAAAAGATCTGTGGTATAATAAGGGAACTATAAAACGAAAGAGGCAGAAAATGAACGAATAATATTCTAGAATGCTCTTAAAAGCGGCTCAAAGTAATAAACAGAAATAGAAATAAAATTCTTTCCAAGGTTCTGGGGAATTTATAACCGTAACGAATGAGAATGACATGTCAATTGTGTTCTAAGATACGTCACAAAGAGATTACTTTTTTCTGAAGTTACACGGCAAAACCCCGCGGCATTGTAGGTTCGTATCTGATTTTAAATTTATCTTGCAGTTTCGAACAAGTCTATGTTTTGACTTTAAATTACAACGCTGGGAATTAAAATTCCAATCTTAATTAACAATCAGATTTAGCTAGTATTTTGACTGTAAAAGAGAAAATGTAATGGATATTAAATTCATAAAAAAGGGTCTGATAGCTGTTGATATGCAAAAGATTGCGAAGTTATGGACGTTTTAATGAAACTCCGTATTCTCTTTTTACGATCGAATGGATTTACCATTAACATGTAAATGGAAGTATATTTTAGAGAAGAAAGAACTCATAGTAATGAATATATATATATATATATATATATATATATATATATATATATATATATATATGTATGTATAACCCATCGATCAATAACTCCCGAGTCTAAAATTGAAAACAACATTTTTTTTGCAAATTTTTTTTTTATTCATCAACATAACACCTTTTGTTAATCACCTTTTAGGGTGGATACCAATCGATTACTAACGCTTTCCAAATCTTTTTTTTTTTGTTTTTGTTTCCAAATTTTTTTTTTTTTCTTTTTCTTTTTTTTTTCACTATAGAAATCTTTTTTTGTTCGGGGTAAATAGGATAAACAGCTTTCTGGATCGATCGTCGTTGCTGTTTTGTTCCATCGAGCAATCGCGGCACCCACTTGGAAAAATCTTTCACTTCACTTCAAAAAAACCTTTTTCTGGTCCGATCAATAAAAATTTGACACGTTTCAAGCAAGGTTAGAACTCTAGAAAGACCTGGTTGCGGTTTACTACGACGCCATCTCGGAGTTAGTCTTTGGAGTTGATGATCGATGTGTTATACATGATAGGAGTTCAAGAAGTACACTTGTAGGAATGAATGAAGTAGCCTGCAAGATTATGAGAGTGATTGGTTTTCCCTCTTTCTAGAAGTCTATGTGTAATGACGCTCTAAAGATGCTGAAATATAGTCTGCACAACATTTTCTGGCAGATAGAACGACCTTTTTTTTTTTTTTTTTGTTTTGCACACTGCTGACTTATTTTGGTGTATAATGATGAATCCAATCTCACTGAACGTAAAACCACACACAAAACAGTGATCGCTCAGCTTTCTATCGGCAAATTTTGAATTGGAAGCAAAGGCTGAAATCAAATGCCAACCTTTAGATCATTGTAAAATTTGTTTGGTAGCATTTAGACTTTATAGGCTACCGGTCTGAGGCGTGATTAGAAACTCAAGATTTTTCTATACAAATTCAGCTCGTTTTATCAAAGATGCTGGAGGAAATCTATACAATACGTTAACTGCTGACAAAGCAAGGCACAGGTCATTCCCTGAGAGAGGGCCTTAAGAATGCTGGTGATACTATTTTAATACTAATTTGTGAATGGACTCAAACACAAGTATTTACAAAGCTGTTTCCTTAACATTTTTGATTTTTAAATTGCATCCTTCAAAGGTTACATTTGGTAGCATAATGATTCAACTAGCTTTTAAACATACGCCTGATTCTCAAAAAACATTTTCTTCTTGAAACCATCCTAAAATAATTCCATTTCAGGTAAATACATATATAATAACTATTGTTAAGAAATAATATAATAAAGTCTGAATTATTCTAGCAAAATAGTAATATGAATTACTCAAGAGAAAAAGATATCAAAAATATGTAGATTGGACAAAATCTAGGAAAATCAGAAAACAATCACATGATATTGTACACTAATAAAGTATGTAATCTAAACAAAATTATTATAATACCAAGGGAAAGCTGAATAAAAATTTACTAAAAATATTTAGAACTTTAAAGAATGCTACAAAATGTAAAGATAACATATTGGAAAACGCATATTAAATTACAAAAGAAAATTTATGAATTAGGTATATATAAAGAAATAAAGAATAGATACAAAATAATAAATTGCTGTCAAAGCGTTGACTGTCATTTATCGTTTAATTGGTTTATAAGATTCTAATCATCCCACTCAGATATATATATATTACATATTAACACATCAATCATGCTCGGACTAACATTGAAACTAACATTTTTTGCAAAATTTTTTTATTCATCAACATAACACCTTTTGTTAATCACAGCACAGCGTGACTCAATCGTTCAACGCAATCGTTCCAAATCTTTTTTTTCAAAAAAATTACTCTCTTTTTTTTCGCAAGAAATCCTTTGTTGAGGTAAATGAGCGAAAATGAAACAGCTTCTGAATCATCGACTCGTTGCTGTTTTGTTTCCATCGAAAAGCTAATCCAACTTGACCCTTGGAAAAACCTTTTCTTCGACTTCAAAAAAACCTTTTCAGTAAATGACACCTTCCATATAATATCTGTGTCATCTCGCAATCTCACGGGCTTCACTTTACGATCTTTCATTATAATTTTTGTCACTTCCTCACATTTTTCCGGTGTAACGGCTTCCACAGGTCTACCGAGCGTTCCACTTTGTCATTTGTATCGAGTACGACCACGTTTAACTCGGAAAACCACCGACAAATCGTTGCTTTTGTTACGAAGTCAGGTAACATTTTCAATCATTGTTTCCTTGCACGGTTTTTACCCATTAAAAACAATGTTTTATCAGAACACTGAAACTCGGTTTTCCATTTTTAAAACAAACTACAAAACGACTTTACTCAACCTCGATAACTCAGCTGTTTTCTGGATCGATCGACTTAAATTTTGACACGTTTCAAGCAAGGTTCGTATAGAAGACATGGTTACTGGTTTACTGACACATCTCTGGGTTAGTAAACGGAGTTATTGATTCATGTGTTATATATATATATATATATATATAATAAATAATATAATATAATTACTATTATATATACTATATATATATTAAGAATAAAATAAAAGAAAAATATCAAGATATTAGAAAAATCTGACTTTTTTAAAAGTCATAAAATTATTTAGAAAAGAACAAAGTCGATATAATATATTGAAAGTTGTTAAAGTGTTAGACTCTAAATACTTTCTGGAGATATTCTAAATTTATGAGCCTAATTATCTCAGCAACAAAATGTTTTTATGAAGAAATGGTTACAACACAAAAATACAAAAAAGAAAAAATTCACTGAAAATTAAATAGAAAAACTAAAATTAAAAAACAAAGAAGAAAAACAATTACCTAAAGTCGACAGCTAAAAAATCAAAACCGAAATTAAAAACTTGAAACAGAAATCAAGATTTTCCAAATATAGCACGTGTAGTATTGGGTAATACAAAGAAATGAAAACTAATTTATAAATTTACGTAACACAAACAAATTAAATTAAATTATTTATTCTCTTAAATACTCATTAATGTTTATTTCAATAGTAAAAGCATAAAATAGAGTTAAATATCTGATTCTGAAATAAATAACATACCATCTTCCCATAACTATTTATAAACTTCAGAGGGATACAACGTATGAAGAGGTTTAAAACAGAAAATTTACAGTGATTTTAATCTTGGAATGTTTTTGAATATCCTTTTAACAAAACCTCTCCATAAAAGTAGTACGACTTTCCTCTAATCCTTGCAGCGGCCAATAGCCTGATGGTTAAGGCAACGAGTTAAGCCGGTGGTTTTGTGGAGCGTGGGTTATGACTGATCCCACAAAGATCGTCTTAGCCGGGACTGATGAACAAGACTGTGGGCCTTATGTCCTCTCGTGGTAGTGTGGAATTTAGGAGAGGAGGTGTCCCATCGCTCAGAGTGTCTCCTCGTCCTGACCGAGGTTAAAATTACTGATATAAAATTTTCAAATACTAAATTCTTTGCTTTTATATAGAAATATTGGTATTTGTTTCAATACTTGCGCGACACTCTTGTAGCAAAACAAAGGAGGATATTAGTGCCAGATCTTAACTTTGAACCTCGGTTGAGTGAAGTGAGAACGACATGATTGGTAGGGTCCTCTTGAAACTTCCACACATGCCAGCAGGAGGGACTTGGGACCTCGAATATTTAACATGTGTCTGCTGTAATGTGGTGGATCTTTAGTGGCATGAGGACTCTAACGACGTCGACGAAACGCTTGACGCCGGATAGAAATGCACCCCACACATTGAGCCATCTCGTCTATGCTTCACAGTCAATTTTGAAATAAATGAATGGTTATACTTTTTTCCATCCATTTTTGCAATTTTGAAGTCTTCATTGTTCTACGATACAAAATGCAGAGTTAACATCACAACGAAAATAACGGAAACATCCGTGGAAGTAGATACTAATTCGCGCTGAAGCATTTACTTGCAAGCAGTGAGAGGAAGAGATGCAGAAGAAATTCCATCAGCCTAAACTGAATACAATTGAAACTCGAGAAGTTGGTTGCATGAAGTATTAGAGTGGAGAGCATCAAAGAAGATTTTCTGATAAATTCAGGAAATTAACAGATTCTTTTTGCGGCTTATCACACAATATATAGTTATTTGTTTTTTAGTAATTTTTATCAACGGTTTTTTTTTAAGTGGTACCGTTTAAAAAATAAAAGTCATTAGTTTTTTATAAAACCTCTACCTTAATTTACTATTCAATATAAGCCTCTTCTATTAAGGTGCGAAGATCTCAGCATTTGTAAAGCTATCTTCTGCATTCCATCCTTATCCAGAATTCTACACCTGATGGTTTAAGCAATATATTTTGTGCTATGTTTCAAATTGAAGTCATTCAATTTGAGAAAGAAAAATGATGCCTAACAAGAAGAAACGGAAGACAATGTAAAAGCTACTGTGCCGATACTACTAAATTATACGGTATACTCATATAATTAATTGCTACAAATAGAGGTGTAGAAGTAATACGTGCAAATATCTATCTACGTATTTAAACATTATAGTAAATAAGAAACAGAATATTTTTGATATAAACTAATAATATAGATTATTAAATTATTAATAAGCTATGTCATCAGCTCTAAATTTCATGTAATAATAAAATGTACCTTTCTAGAGAAGTGTTAGGAATATTTCTATTTTTGAAATTTTATTTAATTATATTACCATAAATAATATTAGAAGTTGTTCTCTACTAAAATAATTATAGAATTTTCTACAAATTGCATTAAAGACAAAATCAACTTATTATTTTATCTTTCACTGTTTAAAAAATTATTAGAATAAATTAAAATAACAAAATTACCTTCGTGTTTATAAGGATATATAAGTTATATTAAAAACTGTACCATCAGATTACGAATTTTTGATATTTAATTATTTGAGTGTTTATTTATTACATATTTTTAAAAAAAATTCATTTATTATATTTATTTTTCTTGACTTTTAAAAATAATTTTAAATTTGGTAGAATGAGTAAATTTAAGTAGAATATTATTTTGGTTGATCAATCCATCAATAATGTAGTTTCACGGTGAGGCATTCTTGGTAAAACATTATAGAGCCATGGAAAGAAATTTTAATACATTACTTTGCCTACTTTTGGAGGTATAATTTTTGTAACTCTTTTAAAGTTGAAATTATTTTATTATGTGTACAAATTAGTAGATTATTTCGATGATTGCGTTAATTTACTTTGGTTTAAGTATTTTGTTTTCTTTGTTTATACTTCCTTTTTCCCCTTTGGTTGAATAATTGTTTGATTTGTGATTTTCTGTTTTAATTTTTAATTTTATACCACCTTGCAGTAATGTAATTCGCTGAAGTTGTGATGGATTGGATCCGTTATTATAATAAAGACACTTGTCTCGGCATTGAGTCGAACTATTTAGAAATTACATAGTCTCAATTTTGAATTTAATTCCTTATTTCTTTAACCATTTCATTAACTGTTTACATGTTTTAAAGCATTCAATCACTTGTTTTGTAAAATTATATGTTTAGAATTTATTGACTTCTTATATTTTCTTTTATGCTTTTATATTATAGGTAATATATATCAACTTTATAATTTGGTTTTTTTTTTATATATTTAATGTAATTTTGCTTCAATAACTCAATTTAACATAAATAAATATTTATATAGAAAATAAAATCATATTTAATTATAAGAGAAGACATTGTATCTATTGAAAAACTGATTATATATTATATGATTTAATATTATTATAAAAATGTTCAGTGAAGGTCGTCCACCAATTAGTTAACGATTCTTTCGAGAGTAGAGTCTAAATTTTATCTCAGACTCTGTACAAATACCACTATATTTCCTTTTAACAAAATGAAGTAACACCCCATATATAATATACGATGTCCGCGATTAAGTCACTCAATCATGGCATTTGATATCAATGTAACGACTAATTTGACATTCCATATATTCTAATGAATATCAGTGACTCATACATGTTTCTCCAAAGAATCTCTGCAGACCTCTATTTTCGTCAAGGGCATCTAGGTTTGTCTCCAAACTTGATAATAAGGGTTCACAAGATACTCCCACTATCTAGTATTATATCCTTGCACTATCTCATCTTGTACCTTTGAAATCATATTTCAAGGGTTCATTCTGCTTGGATACGCGAAAAAATATATGTGCCATAAAATATTAAACAAATACCTAATAACTATATATATAACTATAATAAATAGTGCAAAGCTGTAAAAAAGATTTATAACCTAATTTTTAAATTTTATTTTATTAATTTTAAAATACAAATTAAATATTAAAAATACTATTATTACCAAGTTAATAAATTTATTATTCATGCATATCATAATTCATTGAGCAAGACAAAAATTAATTAAATAGATTAAGTTGCAAATTAAAGAGACAAAATATGTTAAAAAGGAAATATAGTCTTTCTAATTTTAAATGTAAATGATTAATAAGAAATACATAATACATGTATTTAATCTATAAATAAATTACCAGTTATGCATAAAATTTAACTACATTTAATGTAATGATAAGACCAATAATTAAAAGCATTAAATTATTTTAGTGCAGTAATAATAAAAAACACCACAAAATCTACAAAGTTCAAATCAAGAGAAAGGAAAATAAGACAGTAAATACAAAATTGAAATAAACCATTTCGGAACTACATGTCTCAGGCTGAACTGAGAATGCTTTTAATAGCTGTTATGGATCAACCTTCAAATCTGACGTAATACTATAATAAATAAATAAAAACCTCAAGCTATAATTAAAGTTCTCATTCAAAGTAATTAAAAGAAGAACAAATGGAATCAAAATTCATTTACCCTATTCAATTGGAATGTTATTGTAGATAGAAATTTAATAATCGCTATTGCATGCTACTGATGACGATTAAAATCTTTTGGATGATGCATAAAACACACACACACACACACACACACACACACACACAACCACACACCCACACACCAACAACCACCCACACACAAACGAGAAGTTAGATTAATTTAAAATTTTAAAAATAAAATTATTGGTTTTATCATTAACCACATTTCTCTGTACCTCACTATTCTTTGAATTATTTCATTTCAAATGTTAAATTGACGCTTCCTATATAAGAAGATAGTAGCCGTATATGTCCAAACTATACACTTGAACTCTAGAAATTATTTCGAGTTAAATTTTAATTTGTCTGTGTAGTTCTACAAATGTCTGAATCAATAAATCATTTATAATTTAAATAAAGTATTTGAAACTCATTGTCTGGACAGATATTTTTTGCTGTCTAGCCAATATAATGATTTGCAGTCAAAGTTTCACCATATAAATGTAATTGAAACAAAAACAATCGTTTTAATAAAATTATAGTTTGATTCATTTGTCAGTTTTCACCTTCGGTTAACCGATTCTAGTTCACCCATTAATAAGAATTGCGTCATTGCGACTGAACTGATCAGGAATTGATGGGAAAATTCAGTTACCGGTTAATAGAGAATGAACATACCGGTGCAATGCATATTGATTTATATCATGGTTTTAGTTTTCTTACATACTGTTATCTTCGATGTAATATAATTTAAAACATTACACAAATTTTATTTAAAATCTTGTATGGACTAAATGTATAAAAATAATTATTAAGAATGTTATATACAATTAATAAAGGCTCAAGCACCTACTGATAGTACCGACAAATTAATAAGTTGAAACTTACATATAAGATAAAGTATTAATGAAGGTCCTACTACATTATAGTAATTAACATAAAATATTTCCTTTGGTTTCTCTTTAAATAAAGCATAGTATATTTTTTACTTAAATTTATTTAATACTTTAATCTACAAATTTTCAAGAAAATGCATTTACTCGAGCTGTAAATGCATTAGGCTAGTTCTTCAAATGGATTGGACACTTTTTAGGAGCAAGAGCCGACATCCAGGTTCCCTAAGTCCGTCAAGTGCTTTGAGGATACTGCAGTGTTGCAATCGGAATTATACTAACATCGATCGGATGATGAGAGTAGTTTAAATTTAAGTACAAAGTAAAAGATTTGGTTCTAAACGATTCCTAAAGGATGCGTACTCTAAGCATATTATAGTATTGTACTGTCACTGGAGAAATAAATATATGCTATGTTGAATGATATATGCTGTTGGATATGCATGCTTGAATAATTTCAGCTATGTTGAAGGATAAGTGGTTAAAATTATAAATATCTAGGAAAACAATCAACATACGAACATAGCGGGTAAATAAAGACATAAAATTTATTCATATCTAAAGAAACTTTGTTTTTTGAAACCTATATATTATTTTCTAAAAGAGTGAAACTATTTTTTACTAATATTGTTTCCAATACCAGTTTATTAAATTTCAGGCAACAAGTCTTTTTAAATAACAAATTCTTAAAAATTTGGAATATATGGAAATAGTTGCAGTCTTATATAATGTAAATTTGATTTTTAAAATATTCTCAAATTTTACATGGAAAAATTGAATTTTACGCAGTGTCTACAAAATAAAAATACTACATAGCGGGATGCAGGTGTCATTTCTAAGTTTTCAGTTGGGTGTGGTGTGAAGTTTGGAGAGGGTGTGCGCTCAGGTTTCGTCCTGGTCATTCCTGAGGATGGCCAAGAGGGGCCGTCTACTGTAGCCCTCATATTGCAGAAGACGTCAATAACAATTAATCATATTAGGTAGCAAAAAAATTCTATTAGCAAATGCAATCACATATGATTTCAGATTATGAATAATGAGCATAAGATTTTCTTTGCAATAATAATATTTTTCTGAAACCCAGTGATTTGCGTTAACATTTCTATCAGTAAGTTTAGCATAATTTTTAATCATCTGTATTTACTCTAAAGTTAGGGCTCTTGAGATTCTGCACATTATTCGGTTTGGATGTTTGGATGATAATTTCAAATACTATAATTTTCTATTTTTTGAAAATAAAATTGACAAAATTACATATACATGGACAGACACACACACAACACACAAACACCACACACACACACACACACACACAACACAACACTACATATATTGCACATAAAGATTTCAATTTTTAAAACAAATGTAATTTTTTAAAGTAACAAACTCGCGCCTTCGAGATAACAGACGCAGGTATCTGTATCAAGGAGAAATGACAAAGAAAATGAGTTAAGGTTTATCGTCAAACAACGATGATTTTTCTGTATAGTTCGGATGACTGGAATAAGTATTTTGGACATCGAATAAATGTCAAACGGCGTTCTGAGATGGAGTTCTAAAGATATCATACTTATTGTTGGAAGAAAATTAAGATAAATTTGGAATAAAATGTCAGCCTGTATTATTCATTTCATCGTACATCTTCTTGTTAAGTTAATTCTATGTGGTTATAAATAACGTTGCTACAAAAATTCCACAGCATATCTCATAAAAATGACTTTATTTTTAAGCAATTCAATATTGGCAACGACAGGCAATTTGTTTGTATCCTTTCTATAATTGTAAGTTATTTTTAAGGTTCATTATGTTTTGGAATGAAAAACATTTTTCCATTCAAAATTAGAACTACGCTAGAATCCTTCTATCAGAGGATCAGTGAAATTTTGCATATAATGTATAATTTAGATAAATACAATAAATGTTATACTCAAGCAATGACAGATTTAAAGGGGCCGCTGAGTTCCTTGCATTAACAATGTCAATTGAGATAAATTTTCACTCTGTAATTATTCGCTTAAAGTTCCCCAGACACAACAATTAAACTAATATAAGTAAAAACATTTTTAAAATAAGCTTATTTAAGATAGAACTTAAACATATATATTTTAATGTAAAAAATACTTGTACATAATTTGTAAGCTTGTTTGAAAGCTTTCTACTTCTTTGATCCACACATAAAAGTACAATAACTATGTAATTGTAATTCATCTAGTAATTTGACCCAGGTATATTAATATTATTATATATTTTGTAAGAAAATTTTCGCTTTTTTTAAGCAAAAAGCACCACTATATTCTGTGGTAAAATTATTCTCTAATTACACTTTGATGATTTTTTAATTTATAATATGTCTGAAAAATGTTTAGAATCGTACACACACACACACACACACACACACACACACACACACACACACACACACACACACACACACACACACACACACACACACACACACACACACACACACACACACACACACACACAATGTGAGACATGACTCATTGCAGAACATTTACATTTACATTAACTCGGACAAGTTTAAGAAAATTTGTCTGTAAGCAGAATTTTATTAGAATTTTATTAAGAATAATTTAAAACATAAAAATTATAAATTTTAGTTTCTTACAGTTTTTAAAATTTTGTTTTTTCTCTGTATTTCCCTTTTTCATGCATTTTTTACAAATCTACCATTAAAGTGTTTTTTTGATGGGATATTTGTGGGAATTTTCTTGATACACCGGTCGTCTCAAGTAAGTATTGTATTTTTTTAAAAATCTTTTGATCTATTGTTTAAATTGCTCTTTTTTTATTTTCATTAATAAATATATTCTCTCTCTCTGTTTCTTTGAGTATGTCTCTTTGTCTGGTTATATATTTTACTTGATTTCTTCTTTTGTACTTTGTATTCTTTCGCACCGGTTTTTTTTTTTTTTTTTTTTGAATTCATGGAGTTCCTTATCGTGGTTTATAACATTTTTCTGCTGGGATAGTTTGGTACTTTCAAAACATTGTTTAACCTGAAAATCTGTCAAACGCCAGATTTAGAAATTAAACATATATCTTTTATTTTCTTTTGGGTTTTTCCTTTTCTTGGATTTCTTTGTTTTTCAAGCTTTGGTTTGTACTTTTCCCAGAAGCTATATTTATCATCTTGTCATTATACTTGTACATTGGTATAGTATTCTTCCAGTTATATTAATCTTTTTTTTTGAAAGTATTATTACAATTTTTTTTCTTTTGTTCTAGGTTTTTGGCATATAAATATTTTACTAGTTTTTCTTATATTTTTTTCTATAATCTAAAGAATTCTTTGTATGTTTTCGTTCTAATTTTTAATGTTTTATTTAATTTTATGATTCTATGTTTTAATGCATGCTTTTCTACTAATATTAGTTAATTATTTTGAATTATATATATATAAATCTAATTCAAACCAATAATAGTACATTTGAAACTGAATATTTACACATTTAGTCATACAAATGAAAATTATGGATAGTAAAATTATAAGTAATATTTATAACAAGAGGGGTAGTTTTAAATTTCATTTTAATGAGGTATTTTTCTGGAGCAGCAATTTATATAATTCTATAGTTAAAAATATAATTATAAATAAAATTATTAGGAATAATAATTTAATAAGTTATAATAAATTAAAAATATTATTTATAAGTTTATCACGAGTTTCATTAAAGCAACTTATCTATTAATTGCTTATAAATGTGTATTAATGGATATGGATTACTTTTACTGTTTAAGTTAATTTACAATGGTTTAATTATATGTGTGTTTCATGTTTTCTTTTATCTAATTTGAATTACTCCCGGTTATGAATTATCCTCCCTACTCATGTTTGGGAGGATAATTTCATCGCAATAACGATCTCCGGTATGTGAGCCGCTGTCGTGATTCGTTCATCCATTCAACATAATGCCTCCCCACACAAGCACTCCAGGACCATTCAAATGGTCTCTTTCCCTAATGTTAGTGGGATGAAACCGTCTTTCTACCTCTTTCCATAACAATTGGCGCAGAGAACTTTTCTCAGACTGAAACGATTTTCATCAGCGAACAAAACCTGATTCCATTGATGATATGGCCAGTCTTTCTGTTCTTGACACCATTGTTAATAGTGCCACCGATGGACAGCCATTAATAATATGCGGCGTTCCAGAAGACAGGCAAATAGGTCACCTTTATGCAGATATTTGGCCTCAGTAAACCGTGATTCAACGGCAACCATCCTGTTGCCGTACGCAGCTATAGAGCAATGTTTCCCGATGTCTGGTTCCGATATTTTTTGACTACAGGACGATATATCGGTCCTCACTTGTCGTTGTTTTCATCAGTCAACAACCACCAACATATTTAACAGCTGTGCCTGTCATTTGGAAAGTTTTCCAAGATCTTGAAACTACACTTTTCTCAATTCTAAACTCTTATGCAACACTCTTCAAACTACGCTCCTTTTCAAGATGACGATCTTACTACCACATTTAAAGGCATCCTAATGATTTCTAGTAGACATTATGAACGTATGGTTTCATTTTCACTCATAGGGAGTGTTTAGAAATGTGTCTTTCCTCCTTCTTTTTAATCTGCCTTGGTACTGAGGCCGTGCATTCCACCCGTTTGAGTGTCGTGAAGTCACCTCTAATTTATATTTTAGCTGATATTTGTGGATGCATCACCTTTCTACCAAGCTACCTTTTCATTGTACTGGTTGCTCATGGTTGTATATTAAAAATGCCTTTTTTGCTTAAATTTTGCATGCTAGTAAATATATATATATATATATACTAGTGTTAAAAGGTTTTATTGTTGTAAAATATTTCTGTAAGTTTTTTAATCATTTTTTTATTTGATTGTTCTTTGGTTAATGTTTGGATTTTTTTTATTCCTATTTATATACTTTTGGATTCTTATAATGTCACTTGATCTTTTAGTTTTTTGGTATTTTTTGAATATTATATAAAATTTTTCTGTGATGAATGTTGGTCCTATAAAATTAGTTAAGCCCCACTAATCTATTATAAGCCAGATACAGAATCTATAAAGAACTTCAGATGGCACTTTTAAAAAATTCCTTATATAAATTTGTCAAATCTGTAAAGAGACTTGCAATCAGAGCCAGAAAATCATTCTACGAACCTTTGCCATCATTAATCATGTTCTTACAGAAGGAAGATCAAGCTATACTGGTAAAATTGTTTTATCAGAACGGCAGCAACAGCTTTGCTGCACTGAGTGAATACCGTCTTTTAAAAGGATTGCGAAAAGGGCCCATGACTAAGAATGGTTTGAAGAAGATGATTATGAAATTTAGAGAGACTGGAGATTTGGGTGTATTGCCAGGAAGATAGCGGAAACCGGTTGCCAATGAAACTGTCGAAAAAGTCGCTACTACTGTAGTTGAAAGAGCCTCCAATTCCAGCTATTCTTCAGCAAATGCTCGATCAGTATCACGAGAGTTGGCGATTCTATGGTCGATAGTATGAAAAATTCTGCAATCCATTTTAAAATGGTATTCGAATGCACTTAGCACAAATGCTGCAACCTTATCAAACCCGCTCTAATTTTGATTGACGATGTTTGACAAGAATAGAAAATGAGGACGCTTGGCCTTGGAAAAGTCTATGACTAGATGAGGTGCATTTTTCTTTAGATGGAGCTGTGAATAATCAAAATTGCCTCATATGGGAGCTTCACCTCCTAATGCCCTGCACTAACAACTATTTTTAGCAGATAATTATTTTTCACCAAGGCTTGTGGGAGCATTCGATATATTCCTTATTAAATACCATATTATCTTTCATTGAGAAGATGCGTGATAAGACTTCAAAAAGTTTTCTTTCATATGTTTCAATAATACCGACATTTCCAAAAACAACTGTCCATTGATTACGAGGTGTGAAATTAAATAAAGAAACTGACGCTACTACAGAAGAAGTACAAATGCGCCAAACAACAGCGACCGACAGCTGTTTAGCGTAAAGTTTTTTCTTTGGAATGCAGTGCCTCTCGCTTCTGTAAACAAATCCTTATAGCCGTAGCCTTCGTTCGTATTAGAGTTAAATTTTTGTTTCTCTGGAAAAATGATAAGTGTAACAAAAGAGCATCGAGCTGTTGTGAAATTTCACATGAAAATTGGAAAATCCACTACTGAAACTTATAATTTATTGAAAGAAGTGCATGGCAGTGAATGTTTATTGCGTACACGTGTTTTTAAGTGTTTCCAATATGGGTGAAAAGTCGTTGAAGATGACTTACGATCTTCCACATCAAAAATTGATGATAATATCGAAAAAACGGTTACCTGTAAGTCTATCTGACCATCGTTTAAGTATTCGTGCGATTGCTGAGACTGTAAGAAAAGACAAAGAATCCATAAGGCAAATTTTGCATAACAATTTTAACATGTAAAAAGTAAAAGCCAAAACAGTGCCCAAAATTCTTACGTTTGAACAACAAGAAGCTCCACAAAAATGTTTGTACTGACATTTTAATGACCCAAACTTACTGAAAAGGATAATAACGTGTGATGAGTCGCAGTTTTTTACTAATGATCCTGAAACGAAAAGCCAATACATGCGTTGGAAGAGCCCATCTTCACCTAAACATCGAATAAGTAAATCAAAATTCAAGGCAATAATGATTGTTTTTTCTTCGGTATTCATGGGATTGTGTATTTACATTGGGTTCCTGAAAGTCAAACTATTAATCACTATTACTTCCTTCACGTTCTTGCTGACCTCCGTGACAAAATAAGGAAAAAACGACCCGAATTGTGGAAGGACTAGTCATGTGTTCTCGACCAAGATAAAGTGCTTATTCATTACGCATTGTCTGTCAAGAAGTTTCTAGCCAAGTAAAGCATCTCAGATGTTGTTATCTATAAACATCTGGCCACTCTTACAAGCATCAAAAAAGAATTACTAATACGCTTAAAGTGCAGACCGAAAAAATCATTTTTAAAAAGACAAAATTCAAAGATCAAAACATCTATAAAATCATTATTAAAAATAATAAATTCTAAAATTTGAACATCAATAAAAACTCTAAAAAGTCTTTGAGGGAAAACATTCAAGTGTTCAGGACATGCAATCCCTGGCGGTCCAGTAAAGTAGGCAATCATCATCCCTAAGTTGTAATATAGGGTCAAGGCCCCGGGCAAACGAGTAAGTGTTCTCTATTCATAGTATCTGTTTTGCAGATAGGACATAAACTATTGGTCAATATGCCTATTCTCTTTAGATTTTCTGTTAAAGAGAATAGGCATATTGACCAATAGTTTATGTCCTATTTTCAAAACAGATACTCCTGATGTTGTGTCCCCAAATAAAATGTTGTACAGCATCTATCTTGTTATTTAATAGCCATACTTTATGTGTAGTTCTTCATTTCCTGCCATTTTTCAATTTTCTCAGGCTTATATATTTACTTTTACTTATTTTGTGGTTTATCTTTTTGCTAATTTTCTCTTGCTTTCTTTCAATTATTTACTCTTTCTTATTTGTTTAGTCAAGTGTCTTTTTTTCTATTTTTATTATTGAAAAGATATGCAAATATTTTTTTCTTCTATAATGTAAAAAAATTATATGTAGGTAATCTCTGTAATTTTAGGGAATTCTATTTAAAATTTAGTTCTTATAATTTATAAATATATATGACAAAACGCTTAAACTGGTGTCGTTGCTTCGTGGAAAGAATCTAGTCCTTTTCCAGGTAACAAACTTTATTTCTTTGGAAGTCATTTTATATTATGAAATCGTATTTGCATATGTAGCAAGCATTGAGAGTAGACATCACATAAAAGCGTAGAGCATTGGCGTTCCGCAAACGAAGCAGAGCGAAAGCAAGAGGAGAAAAGACTGCAATAGGTTTTATACGCCTGAGGTTCGGGAAGGTTAACCTTGCCTGTCGGTTTCTTGTAATTCAAAGGCAACAGTTACAGTTACAACGAGAGGCGTTGATTGAAAGATTAATTTGAGAAAGTTACTAAGATGGATTACTGGATGAAGTAAAAGAAAGTTAAAATGAAGCGCACACACACATATAATTTTTTCTTCGGTCAGCAAAAGATTAAATGAAAATGTATCAAAAATGATAGTTTATCTGCATGATAAAATAAAATTAAAAAAAATATGTGAAGAGTTTTCAATCCAGCTGATAATTTTTGACCATATAATGATGGTGATGGTGGTGGAGTTTAATGGCGTAAAAGCTAGATGTAGCTATGCAGCGCCAGAGGGAGTCAGTGAGTGTAAAAATGTGTGATCTAGACGTGCGAAAAAATTGAAGAAAGGGATTTTTGATTAGAGTCTGGAGAGTTGTGTGCAGTCACACAAGTTAGATAGTTAGAGTGCGCGAAACACTTCAGCTGGATTGAAATTGAAAAACCCTCATTTTTTTAAAATTTTTGATGAAGATAAACTCATTTTCAGAAAAATTTTTTACTTTCTTTCCGGCAGAAGAAAAAAAAATATTTTTTAAGTTTTTTTTTTACTCTTTAGCCACATATAAGTGTTGATTTTCTTAAATATATATATATATATATATATATATAATTGTTTGAATGTTTTCTCTTGTAAGACTTGTAAATAAGTATTCAAAGCTTTCTTAAAAGTTTTCGAAACTAAAATAAATAAAAAAAAAATCTTGATTAATTTAAGTCAGCTTCATTTGAATTTCTCTGGAAACCCTTTGATAAACAAGGGCAAAAGTTTGCACATTTGCTGACACTGAAACATTGTTCACACCCTTTCCATTGGAGCTCCCCAAGAAAACGAATAAATGGGTGGTCCTATTATCGGCTGGCAGTTAGAAAGGTTCCGTAGCATCCTCTTCAATCCTCCGTTACCATGGGGACCAACACGCGCGGCTTCTTTTTCCACGGTATCGTCTGCTGTACAGACCCGGGGTGGCGTTTTTAATGAGGCTGTTTATGAAGTCGTTTGAGACGGGAGAAAAAGTTAATAAAGCACAAAGCGACGGAGAGTTTGCTTCTAAGATTTTACGAGGCTTTTATGCTAATGATGTGTGGTACTTGCGGGGGATTAGGATAGGGGTGCTTTATTAATAACGGTCTTGTTGCCTTGATTCGACGATTATTAGAAATTGAGAAAAAAATAAAATTCAGTTTTAAAGAAAACAGGTAAAGATTCTGTCTACAAATGCAGGGAGTTGGGCTGAAGATTCCCTTCGGTCATTGCACACCTTATACGGCACAGTTGATATCCCATAACATAGCTAACAAATGATGTGTGATGGAAATCGAAATACTGTTTTACAAATTATCAGATCAAGGCTATGTCCATTTATAATCTATAACATAAAAATCGTCACACCTAGAAGGAATTATCCAAATGAGGGATGAAGTTGCGTATGTACATACCTTTAGATAGATTATGCAAATGATTAGCTTTTGTAGGCCAATGACTGATTAGCATCAACTTCAGAGTTATCGCAAGAAAGAATCCGGATGTTGCATAAAACAGGGGCCATTCCAATTCTAAGGCATTACTTAGGTGCGAATGTGGTTCCCTCGTCTCACGTAGACTGTACCATTGACTCTGGAACAAATTCTCGAATATTAGGAGCATATGCCACTATTTGAGAGAGTGTGTTCAATTGAACTAAAGGAAGAAGGGTGGTCAAATCACAGAATCTCTCAACAAAGGAGCGATGCTACCATTCGATGATGTTGTCTGTAATGGGTAAACTATGGCAATATAGAATGTTAAAAAGGTAGCTGTAAACCCAGAACAACGACAGAATGTGAGGACAGACTGAGCATTCTATTGGTGCTCACAGCCCTTGTGAGACCTAATCAACGATCCGACGTATAACTGGGTTACAAGTGGTTACAATGACAATGGATAGGTAACTCAGGGTACGAATCTGGTGACATGGTAGCCATTGCACTGACTGTCCCTCATTGTTGCGTACTGTCAAGTGCATTTGCAGTGGTGACTGAAGCATTCCACTTGGAATCTCACGGACTAGAGTAAAACTGTTTTCAATGATGAGCGCCGCTCGTACTAAGCGCAGGTGAGCCATCTCTAAAAGGTATGTCTGTAGACGTCCAGGAAAGTGCAGGGTTACTCATCTAGTCCCAAAGGTTCGTGAAGAGAAAATTGCGAATAGTCCAATGTCACAAAGCTAATATTTAAGCTATACGGAAAAATTGTATATAAGTACGGGCATCGATGTGACGAATCTCGCATTTATGTGAGAAGAAAGTAGAGTCAGCATTCCTACATGAACTATATTTTTCCCACGTAGACCCATGTTTTATTTCACACTCTGCATAATGATGTGAGGTTCTATCAGATATAGAAGGAAATAGCCTAGTGGTCTTGTACTCATTTTGGCGTGTTCTCTTGGAACCATTTCGTGTAAGAATAATACTAATTTTAAATTTTCATATATTGAATCTCCATGCTGTTTAAATTCTTCTTTCACCAGACCTTCTGCTAATTGAACAAATATTAATATTCGGGAGAATTTTAGATATGTCTGAACGAAGATTTATTCAGTATAAAATTAGAATTCTAAATCTGAAAGTAATTACATATTGGAGCCTTTTACTAGACAGGACTAATATGCTGTAACCTATTACATATAAGCAACCATTTGGTATATATATATATATATATTATATGCCAAATGGTTACTTTTATGTAATAAGTTCCATCATATTAGTCGTCTAGGAATAATAATAATTTTCTAACTTCTCATTGAATGCTTCAGAGTTCTTTCATTTTGGAAATAAATACTCCAGTATAGTACACATTTTTAATTTCATTGAAGTTCACTTCATTTTGATTTTGAATCATGATATAAAAAAATGAAATCTAACAGCACATGTCTGTGTGGCAACAAGCAAGAAGGCGAAAGAGAAGAGAGCGAAAAATAGTTGCATCATCTTTTATACCTTCTGAGGCTCGTAATATTGGACCCCACTTCCGATTTTGAAAAGCTAAAGGAAGCAACTGAAGTTCAAAACGCGTGAAAATTGGTTGGTAGATTTATTTGAAGGTTAAAATAGATTTTACAGAAAAAGTGAAAGGAGGCTAAAACGAAGAAAAGAAAGTAATTTTGCAGGTCTCTCTTGACATATGCATACAAAATTTTTGAGATTTGTTTATGATTAAATGTATTGGTGTTCCCCAGTATCAAAATAACACGATACACACACATACATCTGCATTTTAAAAATAAAGGAAATTTTAATATGACATGGGCCGTTACCTCTTTGTTCACTTAAAATTCTTTTCCTGTATGAAAAAATTGATATTTTACAAAAGTCTTGTACTTTTAATTAAGACATGCTCATAAATATTGAAAGTTTTGCCACTACTGAAATAATTCCGATATTTTGAGTAGCAAATAATTTAACTTCTCTCTCGTAAATTTTCTATTAGGGTAATTTAATTTATTTAATAATTTAATTTATCTTTTAGGATAATTTAATTTCAAGCCGTATATCATTATTATTTTTTGCATAAATTCTGTTTCGTATAACTTCAAATTAGTATAATTATTATAAGTGAAATTTCTGCTTCATTTGAACACTATGCATCCCTAAAATAAATTAAATATTGATGAAAATAAAATAATGTCAAAAGTCATTCGCGATACTGTAAAATCAGAATCAATTCTTATATAAACGTAAAATAAATTAAACCAATGGAAACTATATATTTTTCAATTATAGATTTTCCCATGAGTCTTCAAATGTTTTTACTGATAAACAGCAGATTATTGCCAAGATCTCACCGTGTTTCTACGACGAAACCATGTCTTACACCAGTTGTCCGCTATTACCATACTTCTTTAATCAGGTTTCTTACTCCGCTGTTAATTAATTGAACTTAATTAAGCAGTGCACAATTAAAATGGATTGCAAGTACCAAGGAAACTTTCTTGGAAGATAGGAATTAAAGAGCTCTTTCCTTGCGAAAAATAATTAATAGTGACAAACTGGAATCATGACTCTGAAATGTTAAAAGTAAGACAATTTGCATTGACATCTTTTTAGAATCAAACAATGATTACTAAAGAGCTACTTTCCAACTTTACGCAACAATTAAAACTACATTTTCTTTTGGACTCCAAATTAACGAAATGGGAAGGGTCTCTTTCGATAAACATTTTGATCTCATGTACGAAGAGCTTTAGCATGTTTCCTCTCTCGAGCAAATTTAAAGATTTGCAAATATTTTCTGATAAACTGTATATAAAATTAATGAAATGAGAGCTAAGTAATGATAATTTATGGCAATATGAAGCTGATTAGAGTGTATGCGTTTTCAAACTATCCAGAAAGATAAATAACTAATTAGAAAAAGAAACCAAAAACATCTTAGGATAACATGTTATTCACGTAACCGTTTTAAAAATCTATATAATTTGAATTTATTTTTGTTTTTCGTTTGAAATATTTTGTACTTCTCATAAAACAAGTCTGTCAAATGTTTCTTAGGTTTCCTGTTAATCAATCTTTTCCCAATACTTTCAGTATTAAACATGAAGCAAGGTAAATACATATTTATTTTTGAAATTTCAATCTTTATTTGTCACGTCGAGTAACATACACTTATGTTTTCCCTTAATGTTTTCTTTTATTATATTCGGTTTCCTTTTTGCGCTGTAGCGCATTTTAAAGAGGGGCCTTTTTTTCAATCTCCGATGGACCGTCAAAAAGAAAAGAGTGAAGAACAAAGTGAAACTGATTTTTAAAGCTATCTACAAACATGGTCACTTTTCAATATAATCACCGTGAAGATTTAGTCGTTTGTGATATATGTGGACGAGCTTCCTGTTCCTCTCTTCGAGAAACGGTGACATCAGTGATGGGAGAGGGGCCTGCATTTTGTTTCAAAGCTCCATTCCTCTTCTGTTTTAAACGACTCTTCGAAGTTTTCGTAAAGTCTGACAATAAATAGCTGTATTTATTTAGTTTCAATTCCATAAATTCAACAAACAAAACTCATTTTAGTCCCAAAGCTCCGTTGCCATAACCTCCCTGCTGTCGAAGGATTGTTTGCACAGATTTGCATTCTTGTTCTTCCCCCCCCCCTTCATCATGAATGTTGATTCGTGCGTCTTTAAATTGTCTACATCTTTTACGCTCAACACCAACCCATCTAGAGGTTTCACGAATACTCGGCTCTTTTTTTCAAAGAATTTCGATTGTGTTATTCCCTTCTGCTTGAAGAAAGTGAATAACACTACGCAACTCACGATTGGCGGAAGCATCGATTGTACCATCTACATTTGCGTCCCCACAGCTCAGTTTAAAATGTAGAGATGGCGACGGTAATAGCAGATGTTACAGTTAAATACATGCACAGTCCTCCACCGTGCATCTCCACTTTCTATAATTTCTCTGATTGCTTAGGAACTCGATCGGAGGTTGAAAAAAACTCGACCCTCGTATATCAAAGTTATACATGCGTAACTTGCTTGAAAAGTAATGCTTCCATTGCCACAACTCTTTTATTTGTCACCCAATTTCCAAATTTATCATTGTACCCACTAATGCTACACATATCCTACGTAATGCATTTTCTTTCTTTGTTTCCAAATGTCGTTAGTGCCCTGAAGATAGAAGATGGCGACCCATATGGAGAAGAAATTGAATCAAAGAGCCTATTCAGCTACGGCATTGCTTTTTTACGAACTTATGTTCCCAAGGATTAAAGAGAATCTTCGAGAACATCGCTTTCCTTTTGGAGATCGCTTTTTTTCCCCAAGGGGGAGAACTACCACTAAAGCCTCTGGGTGATAACAAAAACCAGAATTAAGAACTATTCTCCTAAGTATTAGACCGACTACTCTTACGTTTCACAAGGATATGGAAAAAAATGGAGACTATGCAGAAAATTGATAATGCATTACTTAGAGCAGAGTTGGACAATTAGCGGCAGGCGGGCCACGTGCGACCCAGTTTGTGTGTGCAAGTCAGAAAAATCCGTTTCAACCTGAGAGTTTTTCACCTGAGTAAAATTATTCCAAGCAAAACTAGTTATATTTGCAAGACAATCTGGAGAAGGCAGTTTTTATCATTTCCCTTCATCAGGAAAGCAGAATACGTCTGAAAGTGTTTCTGCTAAGATTAGGGATCATCTGTAGAGTTTGGAAGACGAGGTCACAAGAAGATTTCAGAACTTTATGAAAACTGAACCTAAATTCAATTCGCTCTCTTTTCCCATCAGGGCTGATATTGACTCAACACCTGAGGAGATGAACTTATTGACATGCAGTCAGATCACACTGTGAAATAAATACTTAATGCCTTGAGATTAATTGACTTTTACGAATTTTTATCTGCTGAAAAATTTCCACGTATGAAGAAATTTGCTGGGAAAATGTTATTTCTATTTGAATCTATATAAATTTGTGAGTAGAATTTTTCTTGTTTGAAGATCAGCAAGAGTACATATAGATGTTCTTTGGTGGACACTGACTTGCAGGCTGCAATTAGAATCTCAAGTAATCTCAATCCTGACTTAAAAAAAAAGTAGAGAAGTGTGATAGGGTGCATTTTTCTCATTAAACAGACTTTAAAATTAAATGTTCTTGGAGCTATAGATTGTATGAAATTATCATAGTAAATGAATTGAATAAAACTGTCATTATATATTTTATTTCATTTACATGTTTTGATTTTAATGGAACATTTTATACCTTTTTTCTGAAAGGCAAAGTTAGCTAAGCGAATGCAATCATTTTGAAAGATGCTGCCCGTCACAAGCCTCCGCTTCCGCAATGCGGCCTCGAACCAAAACAGTTGCTACCCCTGATGTAGAGGATACAGGTAACGATTAGGTTCAATTATTGAGAAAATTGGGTTATAAATGTTAAAAAAATTATGGTAATGGGAGGCATTACTTTTCAGTGATATCGAATGGGTTGAAACCGCGGTTATTTAGTTGGTTGAATAATGGCTTCGTAATCGATAGATAGTGGATTCACGACTCGAATTTTCAAAAGATGTCGTACAGTAATGTTGATGCACGATAAGTGTGTCGGTGATAGGTATGGTGTGATTGTGTAGAGTGGGATACCAACTCAGATGCTGACTTCGTCATCTTTCCATGGTTCAATATTACAAGGTATATCGGCTTAGTTTAGCAGACCATTCAGTCTAGTAGAAATAGCTAGTTGAAAAAATTCAACTTACAATGCAGAACAAAAGAAAAAAAGGAAAATCTATGAATCAAGAGGTACTTTTTAAAGATAATTTTTTTAAAAAAATCCATTGCGATGTTTACAAGAAGTTTTATTGTAAAAGTTTTATTGTTTTATTTTTACTTTACATATGAGATATTGCAGAAAATTGTATAAGCTAGTAATTACACATCTAATCAATTAGATATTTCAAAAGCATGCTTTATAAAAATAAAAGGGAGGGAATTAGTAAAAATTTACCATTTATTCTAGTTTGTACTCCCTGTCAAATTTGATTTCTCTTAGGCAGACACAGAACCCTGTGAGTAAACCCTTAAAATTAGATATAATATTTATAAGAAAGGATTTTTTTTCCACCACATTTAAGCACACATAAGTTATGCGTTTTAGGGAAACTTCATTTTCAAACAAAAAATTATGTAAAATTTAAATGTTTTTCAAAATATTTTAAAATTCCTAATACTTCTAGAAATTTTAATATTTTTAAACACTGTTTTTCTCAATTTGTTTGAAGTATTTCTCACAATTCTGTGCATGGGTTTAGTCTAAATACAGTTATTTATGGTTTGTCATTTTTTTCTTATCAGTCTCTACGAAAAACAGTAAAACAATAGCTATGTATGATTTTTGTGGACGTCTTAGAATCAGCTGTTCAATTAAATCCTCATTATCAAACATGTTATGCAATAGAAAAAGTTTCAAAACTTTATATCGAATACAAAGAAAGCCTTGGTGCTCTAAATATATGAACGTCATGAAAGCTTTTTGAAAAAAAACTTAGATAAAGCAACATAAGACTTAGAAGGTCATAGAAATGACTTAGCATACTGCTAAGAAAATGTAAATAACTCTCAACATAATATAGCTAGATTTATGAAATTTTGTTCATATATTTAGAAAGGTCATTAGTAAAATAAGGTAATAAAGCTTTTCAGATATCTTGGTCATCTTTAAGGTACTATGCCTCTTAACGCCTGTTCTTGGTTAATTTGTATGTTATTGGACGTTGTTTGCTTTTCGAATCCAACGCTTTGATTCAGAACGAATTATCTCAAGGGAATCAAAAATAAACGAAGGATCTTTATCCCATGCTCATTTCCTTTCGCCAACCTCCAAGGATTACGCAGCAATCTTCGTTGGATGGAATTGGCTCCCCTCGCGGCAATGTGAGTCGAAATCTTAATGAGTCCTGGCATAAATGTAGTGAATACTAATGTAATTAAAAATCTTCTTAAGAGCCATCTGTTATTTTTAAGAATATTCTTACAGATAGATAAGTTCGGCGGCTTTCTTCGTCTCTTGCGTATAATTAATTCCTATAATGCTCACTATAAAGTAAAATTTTTCAAGAAATTTGAAATTTTCCTCGTGTCAGTGCATTGCCTCGAAACAGAAACTATGGTATAGGCCTTATCGCAATTCCCCCTTCAATTAACATTTTGGGGATTGTAAATGATTTTGGCTAAATTTAAAATTTCTCCCAACGAGTGAAATGTGACTTGTGTAGATTAGATTAGAGTGATTGAAATGTAATGAATAGAATTGAAGAGACACTTATATTAGCAATACAGCATTTTATATTCAGGCAGGACATAAGTTAGTGGTAGAGAAAGGAGCTGAAACTAGAAAAGAAGGAATAGTGACACTGTATTGCCAAACGTGAGAAACTATCGAATCTCAGTCAGGTTTACTTACGGCCGGTGAATTGGGCACTCATGTATAAATCTTCTGAGGACTCGAGTGAGTGAATGTGTATGTTATTGGCGCAAGAGCCAGATGTGGCTAGGCTGTGCCAAACAAGATGTAACTGTGGTCTAGACGTGAAAAAATTGAAAAAAGACAAAAATTGGTTGACAAGAAGGAGGGTCGAAAACAGAGAAGGATTGCTAAAGTAACCCGGGGGTGCGTCATCCGTGTTCACCAAAGACAGTAAGCCCCTTAGAAAAGAAAAAGATCTCTTGGATTCCTTGGAGTCATCATGCCCGTATTTACCTAAAGAAGGCAAGTCCATGAGGTACCCTGATATAATCCCCAGGGGCAAAGTGCTCGACTATACCCCCAGATGTTGGGTACCCATTTTAGTCACCTCTTACGACATGCATGAGCTACAGTGGGGCTATTCTGCCATTCCTATTCATCACACGGGTTTCTAAGGACTCAAACCCGATAGGTTTGGCAATATATGTACTTCATTATTATACTACACGTTATAACGCGCATAGGGACTATTACCCTAGTTTAATTGATTGTCTATTCTTGTTATACTTGAAAGTAACACGAGGACTATTGGCGACGAACCTCGTAATTTTAATCTTCGGTCAAGTGATGAGGATGATAGCTGACCTGGCACATCCCATGTCCTCCCACAAACTTCCACATTACGCCAATGAGAGGACTCGAGAACTCGACCATATTTAACGTGCATCAGCCTCGCTACAAGACATGTACTTAGATACATCAGGAATGGAACCCACGACTTGTCGAAAACAACGCAGGCCGCGAGTCTGAGACCAGGGCCACTAGGCTACTGCGGTCACGACTTAGAGATTGAGTATAGAGATTGCAATACCTCTTAAATCTGTTTTTTGGTTTGCTGGTAAATTGTGAATTTGAGCCTCAAATGTTTACCGATAATTCTGCATAGTTTTTATCAGTAATTCGGTTAATTATGTACCAACTATAATATATTTCTTATTATCTATTCTCCGAGTTGGAACAGAACGAATAAATTGTGCTGATTCCGAAAATTCAATGTAAACTATTCCTTCGCCTTTATTAGTTACGTTATCCATGAAAGCGAAACTTAACTTATTGATCCAAATAAAAAGAGAAGTACAAGTTAATGCACTCTTGCACAAAAAAGTATTCATAAAATTGTTAAAAAACCTTTGGATAATTTTCTTACAGGAAAATGTAAGTGAGAAATATATTCAAATAATGCGCCTATTCTTTAATAATTATTAAAAAAAACAAGTGTGGTATTTGAAACAGACTTTTCCATGGCCATATTATTTTCTATGAGGATCTGATCACAATTATGAGATCAAAGAATTGATCTGTTATGTTTTTTATGTGCTTATGGTTCTCAGGGACATACCTTCTTTAGGTAGATACGATCGTCATGACACACCGAGCATTCTCGGTGGACTCAATGTTACGAGAATATATAGGCACTATAACAATGTTCGTCTTTCCCATGGGATTTATTGTCTTTGATAAACATAGGTGTGCGCCTCCGGGATACCCTAGCAATCCATCTCTATTTACGACCTGGTTATTGTCAGTTATTTTTAACTTTATTTTCTCCTTTTCAAACGTCCATTTGCGGTAAACTTATGTTTACCGCAGCATAGCCACATCTAGCTCTTAAACCATTAAAATACTATCACTCACATCACGTGCTTATATTTAACAAATGTTTACAAGTGATCACGTGCTAATTTATACATTTTATAATTCCTTTGACTGCGAAAAGTAGTTCGTGTATAATCATGACGTAAAATTTGTCGAATTTTTGTTGATTTTATGTTCAGAATACATTTTATTTTTATATACCCTTTTCACAGTATGTAAACAAAAACCAAATAAAATGTCTTATATCTGAGAATTTTTATAATATTCGATGGTCTTAAGAACACTCGGTAATTTACCAGAATGCTGGTTTTGTTTGGAAATCTTACCAGATTACCGGTAATACAAAAGGTCGGTAAATCTGCAGTCAATAACTGTGTACTGCTCGACTTGTCATCAAATATTGTGCCCTAGTAGTTATGGCAACCTTAAAACAAGCGGAAGTGGAGTATTGAATGGAAGAGGGGTGATAACGGTGGAGAAATATCCATCTGCTTCTTAAGTGGATATCGCAGTAATAGGATAACTCACGGGGCGGAGGAAAAGAAAGGATGGGGAGATCAGGGCCGTATTTATAAGTTGTCCCGCTGTTTTCGATCCCCCGACGTGGAGTGGACGTGACTGAAATAACCAACACATCACTCCTTCATCGATACCACAACTTTCGAATCGATAGACAGGAGCGCGTTAAAGTGACTTCGGATCAATTGTTCGAGGATGAAAGTATCGTAACAGGCGATGTTTCTTCTCCGAGCGGCTTTGAATCGAAGCTCAGAAAAAAGGAAGATGAATAATTTATAATATGGGGACAATTTTTGTTAAAATGAGAGCTAAAAACAATGTTGTTACAAAAAAATTTAAATGTGAGTAACAATAAATGCAGTATACTTCAAAAAGTTTGTCAAAATGAGTTAAAAACCATATTGTAAATGATAATTTTCATGAATAAAAATAAAAGGAATTAACGCAATAGTAATAAATGCAGAAAACTTCAAATTTTTTAAATGAATTAAAAACTTTGTTATAATTAACTTTTATGAATAAAACTAAAACAAATTTACACAATAATAATGAATGTGTGTGTGTAGTATCCTTTAAAAAATTTGTGAAATTGAGTTAAAAACAATAGTGATCCAGCTAAGTTTATTATAGATAAGCTCAATGAATAAGAAAAAGAGAGAGAGAGAGAGAGAGAGTTTACATATGATAACAAGGAATACTGTATTCTTAAATTATTTTTTTTATCAAAATGAGCTATAGAAAAATAGTGTTACAGATAATTTCAGTGAATAAAATTGTTTAAAAAACGAATCTTACATGAAATTTACAGGATTCTCGTCAGAAGATCGGAGAAATGGTCGCAGTGGGAAATCGGAAACAAAATGAGTTATGTTTCCTGAGTTAGTTTAAAAAATTAAAATCAAGTAAATAAATGTATAGAAAAAAATTGAAAAAAATAAAAGAAATAAAGGCTTACTAAAATGACCAAATTTCTGGAAAAAAGTTTTTAAAAGGCCCGAGAAATGACGTCAAAGATTACAAGAAAAAAATATATTAAAGTATTAAAAAGAAAATAGATTGAAAGGACAAAAATATTATAGAGTGCGTATTTCTATGATGTATGTATTCTAAACAGGATTTATGAGTGATGTAACGCATCAATTAAAAAATGTTGAAACCTTGAGCCATAAAAAGCGTGAAATAACTCGTATAAGAGGAGTGAAAAATTTTAAGTTCAAGTAACTAAATAAGACTCTACTATTTGATAAATAAACGAGGACAGAACTTAAGCTAATAGCATATTCGTCTAACTTGTGACCGCGGTAGGGAGTGGTCATAATCATGAGCTCTTGGCCGATGTTGATTTCATCGAGAAGAGTGATGATACTAATTAAGATCGGCCATGTAGCGGCCTGTAGAGGTCCCAACCTGTTGGTGTAGTGCGGAAATTTGGAGAGGGAGATGTCAGCTGCAGTGTTATCTTTGTCACTTGATTGAGATTCAAAATTATAAGGTCCGTCCCCAATAGCCCTCGATTTCTTTCTAAATGCGACGTTTCTAAGTAATCAAACAATTAATAAACTGACGTACAGTTTAACCTCTATAACTATATTAATTTCTATAGCTGCTTTTTAAGGTTTTTATCATAAGTTATCCCCAAATTTTGAATTATTTCTCTTAGTGATTTAAAAATAAGAATATTTTTTATGTTAATGAATATATTTTATCGATGAATTAAAACTCCAATTCTATAATGGAAAATTTTATTTTAAAAGATAATAATCTATATGAAGATAATAAATATACCTTTTATAATATCATAATTTAGATCAGCAACGATGAAAATTGCGAAAGTTATGAAGGATTTCCTATTATCTCGATAACTGTGCCATTCTACATATAAATGCTTAGGAAGAATTCGAATACCCTTACCGTGTAGTGAGGCTGATGCAAGTTAGATCTATCGAGGTTCGAAGTCCATCCGTAGGCGTTGTGGGGAAGCTTAAATAGAAAGGTTCCATTACAGTATCGCCCTTGTCACTTGTCTGAGGCTAAAATTTACGAGCTCCGTTATCAACAGCCCAATCAATCAATATGTCTAACTTTCATATCACATAAGAAACTTTCATATCATACATTTCATGAAAAAACAGTAAAAAATTACTATTGAAATTACCGTACTGTAAAAAAACCGTTAAAAATTCCGTAGCCGTCAAGAAACTACACTTTTTTCTGCATATAGTATCAGAAGTCGTGTAAAAAACAAAATTCCAACAAGGAATAGAGTGAGAGCGATTCTTTTCTACCACATTTATTTACAGTCTCTACGCGCCAATTATACATAAACAAATATGTACAAATATACAAGGGCTTCAAAACTACCCATATTTTAACTAACCCGCTTTAGTGGAGAAATTGTATCAAAAATCGAAAAAAACCTGCTTTACTCTGTCGAGTTCTAAATGTACTCAGAAAAATATTACACATGGACCGGTGCACTCTCACTTAGATGAGACAAGGCGCCACTAGGGGGTATCCATATAAATTATTTCTAACAAGTCGATTTGAATTTGCCAACCACAAAGCTAATTATCTCACTCACTTAGCCGATTTGTTAAAACAAAGACTATTAATCCTTCGGGTTATGTTTTCTTCAGGGACTATAGTTTTACAATCTATTCGTTATGTTTCTCTTTAGCGAATTTGATTGATTTTGAATGATAGTGCATTAGCGTCGTTCTCAAAAGCAACTTGAGATGGTATTTAAATTAATGAACCGATTTCAAAGTAAATCCCATTGGAGCTCAAAGTCCTGATGTGAAAATGAATGATTCATTGTGTTATTGACATCGTGCTTCAAAGCGAGGCGAGGACTATTGGAGGAACACCTCGTAGTTTTGAACCTCGGTCAAGTGACGAGGACGACACCTGAGTTAGCACCACATTCTTCAAATTTCCACAGCATCTCAACGTGATGGTATTGAGACTCGACAGATTTAATGTGCATCATCCCCGCTATGCGTTGATTCTTTAGTGGCATTAGGACACGAATCGAGCCGCTGTCGCACTAATGGCGTGCTGTAGGGAAACTGGGAGATCTTAAGAACAAACTCAGATAATGTCCTCGTCAAGTGAATCTGAATTGGAATTACGTCACTAATAATTCACGATATTTCTCTGCAAGTTTGATTCAACGTTACTGCTACAAACTTCAAGATGTGTGTGTGATTGAGCTCACTACAACAAATATTTTTGTTTTATTAGAGATGTACTGAGATACCGAAAAAGAACTGATAGGAAAAATAAATACTCGTAATTTACTTGCAGTTTAAGTGCTCGTAATTTACCTATTCATAATTTACTTTGTTGAACGTTCAGATCTCGATTAATTCTTACAGAAATACACTGAAAACCGTTTAACGCGAAATATGGGAGAGAAAAAATGTTTCGTTTGAAACAATGCATGTATGCAAAAAATTTAATAAACACAGAAATATTTTCAATCTCATAAAATTATATCGAGATTTAATTATTATTAAGAAATATCCAATATTTCAGGGTAAAATTTATACTCTGCATATTAACTGATCTCTCTCTGTATATATACATATATACATATATATAGTTGTAATTCTCAGTTGTTTGGTTATTCAAAGCCGTACATTGAAGTGACCTATAGCAACGAAAGGTTTGATAGTTATTCTACGGTATTGCAGAATTTTAGTTTTTAATAAAAATAATCAAGATAGAAACATTTTTACTTATTCTAAAATCTTTTATACATTGTCACTATCCATAATTATACATTTATCCCAGCGTTTCTTAACCTTTGGGACTCGTGTGGTGACCGAGAATGACAGAATAGTCCCACTGTAGCTCATGTGTGTCGTAAGAGGCGACTAAAATGTGTACCTAGCGTCTGGGGGTATAGCCGGGCACCCTGCCCGTGGGGATTATATCAGGGGAAATCAAGAAGCTGTCACATTGTAGAACTTAGCCAGTTCACTCCCAGCGTATCACATTAGATACGCTCCGAGAATGCCTGCTGCAGACCAACATATCAATAGAGATACGCTTGATGAGAACGTTTTATTTGATTTTTTTAATGTTACTATATGGAGTTACAGTACTGCGAAATATATATAGATAGGTTATTTGGAGTGTTGATCTTGGTGATATGGGCTTGGATTTCACTTCTGGCTATCAGGAGGAGAGGGAATTGTTAAGAACACGTGTTGCGATGCAGCTCTTTAAATGTAATGACAGGATTTAAAGGGCGCACTGGCTTTCGGTTCGCTTTTTTCTTACTTTCCTGCTTCTTAGAAGTTCGTATGAGAATTTATGGATGTTTATGGGGGTTATAGCTTTTGGTAGCAGATGCTCTCAGCTGTTCGTTTCATTCGTCGGTTTTTATTTGTAGAGACAGTCATGACGAAAAGAAAGTATTTATCTGATACTGAGATCTAAGAATTAATGAATGAATCTGACAGTGATGTTAGAGAAAATAATCCAGATCTGTACATCGCCATTAAATGAAAAAAAAAAGGACGAAGAAGATATGCCTTTTGCTCAAAATCTTGCTGGAAGCGTCAACAGTTGACAAAATATGTGTGTAAGACATGTGATTTTGGACAATGCATTAAATAATTTTTTTTTATAAAAATACCATACAGCAAAATAAGATTCACTTTTATAACTTAATATTCCATGTAATGGTACATCATTACACCATGAAATTTATGTAACAAATGTAAGTATATTTTATATTTTTTTAAAAGATAGGATTTTTATGTAATAATTTTATGTATGAAATATATAATTTTTGATTAAATCTTTTTTTCTTTCGTATATATTAAGTTTAATATTACGTATTAAAATAATATTTCGTATGTATTAAGTTTGGTATATATTAAAATAATATATGTAAAAACCAAAATATTCTAATGAATAGCCGAATTTAAAGGAAATTTTTTTCACGAATTAGGCTTAACATCTAAAATCGTCAGGGCACAGCGCAATACTCCGCGGTAAGAAGCCGTGGGCCCAGAGAAGCACTTCTTTTTTCTCCCTCCGGTAGCGAAATGGTTAAGCATATTAAACGCTATTTTCTCCCTAATGAGGGTTGTTTGAATCTACTGTTTCCTGAAACGTAATAAATCTACGTGAATAGTTGTCATTTACAACATTACATACATCAGAATTAATTAATACGCAGAATAAAATTTATCCAGAGAAATTTCATTTCTTCACAAAATACATTCTCTTGTATGTCACGAATGATATAAAAAATGTTCGTTCCACATTAATGAAACATTTATTGCATGGCCGAAATACTTTTATTTGATTGCAGCAGATTTTAGTCGGGCTTCGGCCACCAAAGGCCGAAACGAAACTACCATAAAAATCTCAGATCATCATCAGAGAGGGTATCTGAGCAAGAGGTGGGGGGAAGAGCGCGTTTTTCGCTGTGTTTTTGTTTTTATACTAGGGAAATTTCACTAAATTCGTCAGAAACCACATGGTCTGAATGGAGGGAAAGGAATTTAAGTGTAGACTTAAAGTCTGGTGGGGATTATCCCTACAGATCTGGAGCGTAGGAAGGAAGCTGACTCTGCAGATTTTAAGCGCGCGTGATTGAATAAATTAAAAAGAAAAAAGGAATCGTATCAGGAAATAAGAATGAACACAATAATAATGATAATAATAATTATATATGTATACTACTTTTGCTATTATACATAACTTATACTATTATATTATTATACATTACTTTTCAAATTGTTTACTTTTGTAATTAATTTTTGATTTAGCTAATATTATTCTTTTTAGTTAAGGTTTTTAATTGGTGTTGCAAGATTTTAGATTATTAGTTAAGTGTAAATTGGTTTGAAAAGTAATTGAAAATATTTACTTTTTTTTCTATCTTTGAATTTCTAAATTTTGGTTTGTGACCATATTTTCATAATGTATTTCACCGAAGTGTGATGGTTTGACCAGTAATTAGCGGTAAAAGCACAAATTATTCCTTTCCAAAGCATGTGTTTGGGTGTCAAGATTTGGATTGAAAGGGAGTTTCTGATTATATAGGTTTTATAGATTGTCTGAATATTTAAATAAATTTTTATTTGACTTATGTAGACGGTGTATACTACTTTATATGTCCGTCTACTTTATATGTAGACGGTGGATGATGAGATTGTACATCCCGAATCTACTCTGGTTTGCTCTTACTCAAAGGGCTGGTTTGGCCGGATTCTATGATGACTTCGTAGGAATTCAATGATGAGGATCAACTTGTTTTACTTCGTTTATTAAACTTAGAGATGAAGGTAAAATATGTATACATTAATCTATATATAGGTTATCTCTATTAGGAGTAATCAATTCTTCCGAGACGGATAGATGGCCGCCTAATTAATTTTATCCCATATCGGTGAAGGGCATTGGAACGCGCTCTTGCGTTCACCTTTGACGAGGGTAATGCGTAGGAGAAGAGAGGCGGAAAGTGGAGGAAAAGAGAGCGAGAACGAAATGTCGCTCGGTTTATTTCGGGAATAGGTAGCGCTGCACGAGCTATCACATGATGCTGATTCGTGGTGCCATCGACCGAATAACCTAGGAACTGGTTTCCCAGTACAAATAATTCTTTGATAATTAGCTGGAAAATCCTACATATATATTAATTTGATTTTTGGTATTTTCCTTTAATATTTAGTTTTTTTTCTCTTAATTTCTTTGCTTTGATTTTCGATATTCATAGAAGATGATATGTTTGTAAAATGTAATAATTGTGTTATATATATTTATATATCTTCAACGCTTCGCTTGGATCGATATAATGCAATATAAAAAAAGAAATATATATTTTATTTTATGTACTCTATCTGTTTGTGCTCAAAACGTGTCTCTATGTGCTTTATTTGCTTTTAAGTGCTCTACCACCGTATTTATTCATTTGTTTGAGATGCCTAGGGCCCATGGTCGTGAATTCGAAGCCGGCGTTTTTCCTCGAGTCGTAGGTTTCAGCTCTGATGCCATTCAAGACCCTCTTTGCAGACGGAGCTGATGCATGTTAAATATCTCAAGGCTCAAAGTTCTCCGGTTGGTTTGGTGAGGAAGTTAGGAGAGAAAAGTACCAGCTGAGGTGTCGTCCTTGTCATTTGACAGAGTTTAAAAATGACGAGATCCGTCGCCAATAGCCTTCAAGTCGCTTATCAGTACGACGTTAATACACAACCACTTCCACCATATTGAATTCCTTTTATTAGTATTTGAAGTGCATTTACTGTGCTTTTAGAACATTTTACTGTACAGTACTCTGCATATATAGCTTTACTATCATCCAAACGTGATACGTAATCCACTTGAAAACAACAAGCACTGTACCGAAATTAAAACTTACTGTGAGCTAAACACCAAGTTAAAAAGTGAGCAGTGTTGTATCGTGACGAGGCAGCCAAGGTCAACTATCTTCTGAATTCACTCGAAAGAATCCAATACAGAACGTCTCAACGGGTGTTAATTATAGAATGTTCCGAACTATTCAATGTCGGATTACAGGGTGCTTACACTAACTTTTTCATGTTTGTTATAATTGCTTTTTTAAATGACATTTTAATTGACAAAAATCGAAATCGAAGTCGAATCAACCCATGTCATTCTTAATGTGAAGCAACGTGAGAACTATTTGGCGACGGACCTCGTAATTTGAACCTTGATCAAGTGACGAGGACGATACCTGAGCTGGCACCTCCAGAAAACGCCAACGATCAGTAAATGCAACGATTTAACATTGTTCCCGTTACATTGCGGATTTTTAGTGATATTAAAACTCAGATCCTAGATTCGAAGAAAACAACGTTTAACTTTTAACTAATTAGAAGTATCTACATCTTCTAAAATATGATTTATTTTACTGGAAGATTCTGTATACCTCTGATTGTTCCCATTATCTTGAAGTAAATTTCATATTGATAACTTCCTATGTAAACATTGATATAGTCATTTCTTGTCAAGTTTGTTGTTTGTCCACTTTTAAGGCCAGCGGGTCCAAACTTTATTTTTATGCTGTGGCAGTTAAATTGTTTTGTAAAATGCCATATCTCCAAATATAACAACGCCAAAGTTCATTAAATATCGCCATGGTTCCCTAAAAGTTACACTTGCCTACCCTTATCAGTTCATTATATGCTGAATGAAAATTAAATCATCCCTCTTTATTCTCATAAACATAATTAACGTCTGTGGCATCCTGTGTCTGACTTATTAACTACAAGCGACAAACCGACGACACGGTGGTGGCAACAAAACTGTCAATTGACGGAAGGCTGTGCTATTCCAAATATAACTCGTTTTCCGCACATTAATTACCGAATTTCGGTAAAAACGAATACTCTCCGTTAGCCTCGGGAAGTGATTAGATTTAATCCGTTGCGTAATGAACATGTATTTGCAAATTTTCGCTAATCCCTGCTTCTTAATATTGTCGAATCATGTATGTTGTGGACGAGTATTTGAAGGTGATTTGAATCGGTGCTATGATTATACAAAAATGCAAGGTTAATGTGTTATTGAAAGATATTTATATTGATTATTTCGAGGTTACGGGAGATTGATGAAATAAATGGGGATTTAGGGGGTGAAAGGCCATAAGTTAGAGACATTTTTATACTGAATAAAATAAGGTTTTTTTAATTGATTGTTTATTAACATCTCAGTGAGAAGCAATATGTCTGCTATTGGAGACGCACCTCCTAAATTTAGACTTCCTTTCTTCAAGAGCAACATGGACAACACACACACCTGACTTAGCAATACACTTCCCAAACTTTTTCACTATCCCAAGTAAAGATATTAATCCTCGTCAGATTTAATGTGCACTATCTCTACTACATGATGGGTTTTAAATAGAACCAGTGTTCGAACCCATGACTCGTTGGAAATAACTGTAGCCATGGCCTCGAGACTATGACAACTCGGCTACCACGGCCTGAAATAAATGGAGTGATGTGGAAGAAAAAAAAACTCAACTGAAAAAAAGCAATCTCTCATCGTGTGTTGTGGAAGTCTGAATTATAAGAAAACATCTTATCAAATGATCAATGTCAAAATGAAGAGAAGATGGTTGTTCATAGTCTGGGGACTACCGTGAAATAAAGCTAAGCTAATGGATGATGTCTGTTATTAGTCAGGGGTATGAATACTGAATCCATTCAAATTTGAATAATGAAGGCTAAATTGAATCTTAAAATTCTCTCATTAATTATGTGGAGCGAGATTTAGCAGAGAAAATTACATATCAGGATATCTTAATTATATGACAGTAGTTCTAGACTGTGATGCCATCTAGTGTTCAAGTCCAGGATTACCACTTCAGAAAATTTGTGGGTATGAGTGTTTCTACCCCGTGGCTGGGGAAGTCGGTTGACTTTCAGTTCGAGCGGTGATTCGAACTTTAATTCTTTGGTGTCCTCTTTCAATATAGATTGTGCTACCATCCAAGAATACTTGTTCGGTTCTTTTTTGTAATGCTCTTAGAGGCTAGACCAAAAGAAATTTCTTCTCGAGTAAGTTATTCAGGTGTTTAAATTTCTGTCGTCGTTGTTAGAGAGAGTCACAGGAAGTTTTCTTTGCTTATTTTGAATATAGCCCTTGTTCCTTCTTAACACTTTGTGTAACTTTTATGAAAATCGAGTCAGATCATTTAGACGCTAGGGTTGTCCATGAAGTAAGAATTCTTAGTTTCGTTAAAATCAGAAATATAACATATTTTTTGAAAAAATAATTACAAATACAAATTTGCACTTTAATCATTATTTTTCGATTCAGTCATCCTCATTAAAAATGCACTTTCTGAGTTGAGAGATGAGCTTTCTTATACCATTGAAAAGAAGTTTTTTGCTGCCTGTTTTGATGTATTGTATCGTGACACTCCGGACGTCATCGTCTGTCGAAAAACTTTCCCACCCCTAAGCGAATTCAGAGAGGTGAAAAGATAAAATTCTGAAGGTGGTTTATCAGGTCTGTAAGAAGGGTTGTTGAACATTTTTTAAATGAATGAGTCTTGAGGTTGCTTTGTGACGTTGACTGTAAAAGGTTATGCATTGTCATTCAACAAAAATACTTTCTGCGTTAATATCCTCCTTCATTTGTTCTGTTTCTCAACACTCATTTCAACACGGCTCTTAGGCAGTGTTTTATTTTTGGGACTGATTATCTGTGTGTGTTTGGGGCAAGCCTAATATCTTGAATCTCGAAGAGAAGAGTTTGCCATTCTCTTCTCTTTTACTCCTTTATCTAGTTAGATTAGGTTTGTCCTTAGGCTAAGATGGATAATATCCTTTGTTGCTCCTTATCTCCCAAAACCAACCAAACCAGAACAATGACTGAATCTGCTTATCATTAATCTTTTTTTCTGTATGTATGTATTTTGATATGTACATACACTACGCGACACTGAAAATGCGACACTCAGGATAGGTCAGAAAATTTCAAAAATTTCAAGATAGACGCATGTTACAGAGTTATGCGAATGACGTGAAATGCGCAGCTCTCCATCGCTCGTTGAAGAAGATATAAGAGAAGGAACCTGCAGAACGTTCATTTTTTTGCAGTTATTTCTGCTAGAAAAATCATCGTAGAAAAATTGTTCTTATCTCAGCGGACGCGTGTGACAACAGAGAATGTCTGGCTCAGGCCATCATCAACGGACTCAATTCCAGAAGACAGGCGATTTTACGTGGGGCATCGGACTCAGAAGGGCAGGTCGGTCCATATGGCAAATATCATTTGACACGCGCCTAGATATGTCTATAGTGCAACCTTTGTGGCAAAATTGTTTGAAACCAAGAAATATGGTAAGTTTGGGGGGAGGGGTTGCCGGTTCTGCCAGAGTGACGTCATTCTATGAGGATCAAAGCATGTACCGACAAGCGGTGGAGGACCTGAAAACCACTTCTACCTCCATTCTGCAGCATGTTCAAAACACCCTGGATGTTCCCATATCGACCATAATCATTTCCCATCGATTGGTAGCTAGTGTCTTGCTCTCATGGCATCCGTTAAGAAGACTGCCATTAATCCCACAGCATAGACGCCAACGTAGGCAATGGTGCCAGGCTTGAGTGATGTGGACGAACGAATGACACAGGGTCGTGTTCCCAGAAGAGTCACATTTCAGCCATGATAGTCGCCCAGTACGAGTATGGATTCAACGTGGAGACAAATCCAACCCAGCTGTAATTGTGGAACACTCCACAGCACGACAACGTAATATCATGGTTTGGGGCGCAATTGCGTACTATTTCAGTTACCTGTAGTTTGTATTCAGGGCATTTTGAAGGCCCAATGATGCGTGGATGATGTGTTGTTCCCCACCTTCAAGGGGTGCCCAATGCCCCTCATGAGCAGGATAGCTCCCGACAGCACCCTTCTCGCATCAGCCAATTTGCTCTTCAAAGTGTACAGATTCTTACTTGGCCACTGTTGTCTCCTGATCTCTCCCCAATTTCAATATTTAGGATGTGACTGGATGTCATTTGCAGACCCTGCCACTGCTGCGTTCAGAAGATGAACTATAGCAAATAGTTGACAGGAAATAGATATCCATTCTTCAGGACACCATCCGTACTCTCATTAGCTCTGTACCCAGACGTGTTGCTTCGTGTATCGCCGTCCGTGGTGGGTCTACAACCTATTGAGACTACACTATTCTCTCTCTGTATTATGCATATTATATATACTATTTATAGAAAATACAGCTTTCATGAAAGAATCATCAAATGAAATTTAATGCAGAAATGACTTGTACTGATACAAATAAGTATTAAATTTTCAAAACAAAGAAACAAATTAAGCGTCGAAATCGGTATTTGGTACGGCACCATGCGCTGCAATAAGTGCTGCTATACGACGTGGCATGGAATCAAACAGATGTTGAATATCTGCTTGAGGAAGAATTCCATATCGCTTGTATGCCTGTAAGTTCGTCTTTGGAAACTGCAGGACAGCGCGGATCACAGGCAGACGCCGACAATATCCACACGTGCTCAATAGGCGTATATCCGGTGTCAGCAGGCCAAGGAAAGTTGCATGCGTTGTGCTTTACAGACAGAAGTCTCGAACAGTCCGCGCAACATGTAGGCGTGCATTATCTGCTGAAAGATAGCTCCAGGGATGCCTTGAGAAGGAACGACTTCAGATAGCGCTTCCTGGACACCTATTGCTATTGAGATTACCTCAATTCGTATCAAATTGATCGTCCATGATGCAATCGCACTGAACCATAACTCCAGGTGTTCGACCACTATGTCGTTCAATAATACGCACTCCAGGAAGTGGCGTTGACGCAACGTCTAACACGAACACGGCATGGGTCCCTGGGGTGAAGCGTATTCATCTGAAAGACAACTTGGTGCCAATCAGCTCGCTTGTCTCTCAAGAGCCTGCCGTACTGGCAATCGATGATTCGCCGTGAGGAATCCTGTATAAAACACCTGCCGCACCGTCCACGGCGCAGCGAACGACGACAGGTGTGAAGCCGACAATTGTACACCTGTAGCAGTAGACCAACGTGCCAGCTGCTGGAGGAAGCTGTGCGATCATTCACCACCATGCGGAGCCAGGTGATCATCGCGCTCTGACGTCACCTTCTATCGTCGTGCCTGTTTTCGAGTTGTTCGGTGCTCGTCGGTCCACTGCTTCAAACTCAGCACTGTGGAACTGTTCCGCAGCATACGAGCTGCTATTGCGCGATAGGAAAATCCTCCTTCTCGAAGGCCGATTATCCTCCTTGTTCAAACTCCGTAAGTTGCTTGAATTTCTTATTCTTCCGTGGAGGCATACTCAGGTCTCACTAAACGTTTGCCACTAACAAATAATCTGGGCTTTTCAACGTCACTACAGCACTTTATTTATACGCTTTTCAGCATCAATTCAGAGGCACGCGCCGCCTCTGCAACGATAGCTCTGAAACTTTATTAATTTGCATAATATCTATAATTGACGTTGCTGCGAATTTCGGTGATTCTGATGATTCTACATGGTGCATTTTCTACAAACAGCAGTTATATAACAAAAATGGCACCAAAAGTAATTGTTTGATGGAGACAAAATTGGCGGATGGGAAAATTATGTGAATAAATGATTAAAATTTCAGAAGATTTAATCATTGTTCAAGTTACATAGTTATAAAGTAACGAAATACAAATTATTGACCTACCTCTGAATGGATGCAATACCAACGTAGTACAGAGTGATAAAGCACCCTGATGGTCTCCTGCCGTATTTCTTGCCAAATGTGCTCCAATTGTTGGGCTAGTTCATCAACATTCCCTGCTGGATGCAGAGGCCTTCCCACCATATAGACTTGCTCGATTGGAGAGAGTCTAGAGGGCCAAAGAAGTGTTTGAGGAACTGTAAATTAGTTCATAGCAACACGTGCCGCAGGTGGTCTGGCATAATCTTGCTGAAAAAGTAAGGCCAGGGTACTGCAATAGGAATGGTAGCAAAACAGCTCTTAGAATGTCGTCGACGTACCACTGTGCTGTAAGTGTGCCTCTAATGACGACCAAAGGGGGCCAGCAATCAAGGAAAATGCCATCCCAGATCATAACTCTTGGTTGAGGACCTGTATGGCGTGCAATATTGAAAGCAGGATCGGCCCGCAGCCCCAGACATGTCTTCGATGATCGTCTAGACTCAATTGGAAGCGGTGCTAAACATTATATATCCCCAGCCAGCATCATTCCAACCTCATCAAGCCAAGTATCACTGTAATCTGGCTGAACTGTGTGCAGGCTTGAGTGGCAGGTAGCGTAGCGGTCGGTACGAGTGTAGCTTTCGCTCTATCAGCCGTCTGTGAAGGGTCATGGTGGACACTCGTGTGCGAGTCTCCCGTCTTAACGATGGTTAATAACGATGAATCGGGCACTGTGACAGCTGATTTGACAATCAATGTGTGCCCCCAATCTTTTGTGACCTTAGGTCGACAGCTACCCTCATGAAGTTGAAAACTGCCACTATCCACCCATTTTTTTCCAGCATCTTCTAATCGCCGCATCACTTCGACCCATATGAAGAGCGATTCTCTGATTTGCCCAATCTGCCTCTCTCAATTCAATCATACGACCACTTTGAAACTCTGACAGTTGCTCGTAATGAGCTCAAATCCTAAGGTGAGGCATTTTTTCAGTCGTTGAAAGGTGTCCTAAATTGCAATTAAACTGAAAGTTTGACCATCCGTTTGAGAATCACATCTTATATACACTTAATGAGTGCGCAGTTCCGATGCGCTATAACACACGCTATTCATTCATTGGAAACCAAATTTTAATCATTTGCATGTTCGGTCCGAATGTTTTTGAATACGAAATTTCATTACAATTAGACAACTCCTTCTTGTCGTGTCGTTGTTTTTGTTATATATATATATAATTTCATTATTTTTCTTGTCTTACTTTTTTTGTTTTATTTCATTATCTTAAGAAATTTGTTATGTTGCATACGAGTAATTGTTGGACATTCATATTCTTAGTGTAGGAGTATTCTAACACAGTTTCTAATTTTTAACAAATCAACATATGATTCCTAATTTATAATAAGTGAATGCTCTATTGAAAATTAAATGTTTTTTTGCGAACTTATATTCACACCCAAAACAGAAATTAATTATATCAAGTAGTAAAAAGTCAATCGAGCATTATATAGAAACCAGTCAACCAATAATGTTCCTCCTAGTGTCACGACTGTACTTTAATAAATTATTTTAAGCCGAATATACTTAGCCATCGATCAAGAGAAATGTTAAGTTTGGATTAACAAATAAAATACATGAAGCACTTTGTAATAATATCATAGAGTTATTCAGGGAACATAACTAAATATTTTAGTCTTTCGATAATCTCTTACGGGAAAAGAAATACCTCTGATTACATCAAATTACCTCTAAAATTGATTTTTTTTCTTCTTTACTCCTTTTTTGAAAGTGTACAGTTTATCTACTAGTGCCTTTTTTGAAGTAGTATCAATTACATTTCGTAGTTCCTCTAAATATACGTGTGGATTGACTGTTTATTAACTTTTCATGTGGGAACATCACGACGGTTATTAGCGACATCATTTTAAAATGCAAAAAAGGAACGAGGAGGATCCCTGTGCTAGCACCTCTCTCTCCAAACATCTACACTGCACTGAAGCCTCAAATGCCAGCCGCGAGTTTGCGACAATGGCCATTCGGCTACCACAGACACATTCTCATATACAATATTCGCCTATAATTAGAGATTCGCAAGAATAGTCGGATGTCGTGAGAAAAAAAACAGTAAAACTAACATCACAAGATTAGATTTGATTGTTTATTAATGTTGCACTTAAAAATAACGCGAGGATTGTTGGTGACGAAACTCATAGTTTAGAACTTCGGTCAACTGACGAGGACAACACCTGACCTGATATCCACCTTTCCAAACTTCCACAGCACGCCCACATGAAGACTTAGATCCTATAAAGTGTTTAAATGAATTAGCCTCTCTACACTGTAGGTCCTTCGTGGCATCGAGGCTCGAATCCACGACTCGACGAAACAACGCCAGCCATGAGTTGGAGAGTGTGACCATTCCACTCCGCGGTCACCAATTTGATGTGGAAACGTGAATAAACTGATTTCGCAAACGGTGTTGACTACTCTTAGATAATGGTAAAGTATTTGACGAAAAGGATGTTAAAATTTTATTTTAAAATTGAAATCATGTAGTCAAACATCAGATAATAGAATTTTGAAACAACGACATTTTTATTTAAAGATAAAATAAAAGTAGTTAGAAAATAAACCCATTTTGAGTGTATCATTCTGTTTTAAATTCCAAAAAATTAATTTATCGTCTCTATTTTTGAAAATTTTCATAAAGTACATAGTAATTACAAAACAATCATTGCGTTTAAATTCACCATGTTTCAAAAAAGCATTATAAATAAAACAATGAGCAATATCTCATGAAATAGGAAACTTTTCAAGTTTATTTCAAACAGTTACAAATATTCTATATGTTCTCCTTTTGTTACACTACACAAATCTATACGAAGTGTAACATTCCCCAAAGACGTTGAAGCATGTTATAGTCGATATTCGTACTGAATGAGAATCAGTTTCAGTCATATCTCAGAAGTAAAATCTTCCAACATTTTTTTGAGGAATACTCAGTTCATAGTCAGCAAGACGTGTTGGCTTCTGCGGTTTCAAAGCAGCACCCTCTCAAACTGTATCCTTTGTATTGCGTGAAGCTCGTAGTTTTCCATGCCTCGTTCTTTTACACAGTGTTTTTGAATAGGCGAAACAGATGGAGAATGCTCTGAGTATGTAAATAAAAATTTAACACCTGCTTCTTCTTTCTCCAATGGGTACTGAAGACACCAATTATTATTTTTACTGTTATACCATTTTAAAATCTGATGGTTATTTTGTAATCATTCGGTATTTTACATGCACATTCATGGTAATTTTAATTACTGTGGTTTGTGCAATCATAGAAAATTACGGAATACATCTCTATTATTTCAACTTAATTTTTATTCAATACTTCATATGCAATTTTTTGAAATACATGCAATATCATAGAAAGAAATTTGTCAGCATATTTCATTGGAATTTGTATCATTCTAGAAAATCACAAAGGAGTATATTAGTAAATTGACAAAATATCAATACTTTGTGCATTCCTTTATTTAAAGAAAAATTAATGATTTCATATTATCATTCCATAGGCTGATAAAATTATATTTTAATGTCATATTTAATTAAAATTATATTAAAATATACATATATTAAAACTATTCTTAAGAAATTTAGTCTATAGATTGGTAGTCTCCTAAAAGAATACTTTTTGTTCTTTCATATATTTATGGTAATACCTATTTAGAGATTGCAGCATTCTCTTACGACTTGGGTTCTATCAAAAATTCCCCTCCTACTAATACTTAGGAGCTTTTAATATGATGTTGTTTAAAATGAAAATTTCTCTCAATGAATGAAATACGACTTATGCAAATTAGGTTAAAATTATAGAAGTGTAGTGAATATATTTGACGAATCACTTTTATTAGCAGTATAGAATTTAACTTTGGAATTAGTTAAGAGAATTAGAACCAGGCAGTTTAATGCGCGTATAAAAGGGCTTAAATTGTCAAAGGAAGCACCCGTATGACCTGCGTTAAGTAAAGAGCCTTAGGAGTGAATACAGATATAATCTACAAAGGTTTAGTGGCTCGAATCCTCATCTTTAATTCTCCAACACTTCGAACCCGATGGGGGTGGTAAACAGAATAATTTTTATTTTACTTAAACGTTAAATCATACGTTATTAGGAATAATTATTACAGATAAAGTAGGTTAAAGAAATGAACTTTAAATATTCATAACTTAAATAAAGACAAATTGATTAGCATCATTGTTGGACTCTCGTATCATTTGTGTGTTTTTTGTTTTATAAATAAGATTAGTAATGCTTGGAGAAGGAAGTTACAAAGGAGCGTTAGACTCTTTCACAGCGAATGTCCTGTAGGACCAAAATCTCTTGACACATTTTAAGATTTAATTTAAAATGAAATGAATGGTTTATTGCAGTGTGGTTTGGTCTAAAAAACGTCTCTCGTAGGAAAGTTTTGTTAGTGTAAATAAAAGGAAAAGAATTCGAATTCCACCCATAGAAGGCACTGATTGACGTTCAATTTAGTTCATATACGTGCTTCATGTGAATTCTTTATTTTTGACGTTATAAATCAGAAATGAAGACTGAAGGTTCGAGCTCCAATGAGCGCACATATTGATATATAGCGGTTGGAGCTGTAAATATAAATGAACTTCTACAGAATAAATGCTCTGAATTTTAGTTGATGAATTTTGTTCCGCTATTTTTACCGTTTAACGCTGTTTATGAGTGAAATTCAAAAATATGTTTTTGTACAAACCAAATTTAATAAAATTAGTTTATGGAGGCTGCTTGGAGTGCTTTTGAAAATAGCGTCAAAGTTGTGCTAAACTCAGGATTTTCCAACAAGTAGACCTTTCAACGAGAAACAAGATGGAACCACAATTTCATACGCTTTGCAGTTGTAATGAAGACATGTAAAAATGCTTTGCATAAAAAAAAATGAAAACCAGAAAATGAAGCCACAAAGAGCCTGAAAATTTCACTGACTATATTTTGAAGAGACTTCTGCATCCTCTGGCAAGAAAATGGTAGCCAACCACGTTTACCAAACAAATCTCACGATATTCAGCTAACTGCTTTAAAACCGATATCATTTGAGTTTCTTGTACATTCTTATACTTATTTTCATCTTCCTTTAAGGAAAACGGAATTTTTCAAAATGATCCATTTTCAATGCTTTTAACGGACGCTTGATTGCCAAACACATTTACCAAATACACCTCTCGATATTTAACATAATGCTTTGAATCTGATATCATTCGAATTTTTAATACTTTTAATGCTGATTTTTTTCCTATCTCCAAACCGAATTTATCAAAGTGATCCATTTTCAAAATTTACGATACTCACTTATAAGTCACAATCGGATCCAAATCTAGCGCGAAAAAAGAGTAATGGGAAATTGCATTATTTCTTATAAAGTTTCCAGTAAAAATAGGCAAACCTAGGAAAGGTGATCATCTTGGCGATTTATTGCCAAAAAAATTCCCGTTGTCAAACAATCTTCATTAAATATGATACAGCACAAAACTTTTCATTGTGGGAAGAATTTTGTTTCAAATCACGCACGTAAGCCAATTTAGTTTTATTTTATTCTAAATTTTAAAACGTGTTTGGGACTTTTGGTTCTACCCTGTATTTTCATAAAGAGATGATAGTTTTGGTTTCTTTTCGGAATTGTTTAATTTAGACAATAATTTTAAAGATAGGTTTTATTGCTAATTTGTTTCTGTAGCTCAGAGATGATTGAAGAGAAGAAAAATTATTTTTGTTAACATCAAATGATGTTGAAACATTTAAAAATACAGATTTTTTTTAATTCTCCAACACTTTATTACATACGTAATTTGAACATGATTTTAAACAACAATTCATAAAATTTTCACTTACTATATATGACATTTATACCTAAAAGTATTCAGTTATAAATTAATTTGCAACATTAAGATTGATTTGAAAATTACGATAATTGCTAATTTTTAATGTAAAAGTTTTTTTTCAATTGTAAGATGGTAAATTTGAAAATTCTTCTTCAGTAATTTTTTATTCAGTTTTAGCAACATGTTTATGCAACATTAAGAAGAGTTAACATTTTTTGAAGAAGAGTTTATATGAATATTATCAAAACTGTATTGATTAAAAGAATAATTTTTAGTTTAAACATGTTTTTTTTTTTAAATTTCGTAATAAAAGTTTTATTTTAGTTTCACATGTAAAACCTTTTTTTTTTTTTTTAATTTTTTTTTTTAAAAAAAATCGCATTTGCAATCCAATTTTGCCCCTTTCAACCATTTTGTTTTGTAACGAAAATATTTCTGGAATTTTAAGTTTTACAATTAGATGGAATAGGAAAACTCTAAAATGAACGTAACAATGCAGTAATAACTAGTTACACGATAAAAAGTTATTTAAAAAAAAAACCATGTCAAATATAAAGATGAAATCCAGATTTTATGTATAAGTACGAGACTTGATTGAAACGTAATACTTTCTTGAATATATGTTTGTTTTTTTTGTTATCCGATTTTCATAATTTTTATTGAGCCAAAATATATATGTATCCTCTTTTAATACAGATTTTTTTGTACTCAGGTGTCGCTGGTGTGTTGAGAACTGAAGAAGATGACAACACAGATGGAGAAGGTTTGACAGGTCTCGTCATTGAACTGGACCTTATACCTTGTCATTTCATCCACTTCCCAAAGATGAAAGATACCCTCAAGAACCACCTCTTTCTTTCTGATGATAAAGTGAAAGCTTCCCTTAAAACTAGGTGTAGATTACAACTACGGGAAATTTCTCCGAAATTGTTTTACTGCATCACACGTAGAATCAAGGGCATTTAAGAGATGTTGAAAATTAAAAAAAATGGAACAGAACATAGAAGACTCGTATGCTTCACCTACATTTAAATTGTGAAAGTCGGGTGATAAATAAAAAAGTTCTGGCAATGAAAGCATTGCGTTTTAGTTTAGTCTCGTAGATTTGAAAATGCCTCATAATCTTAGATTCAAAGCAAATGATTAAAACTCGAATTGTGAAAGTGATTCGCCTAAAAGCAGACTTCCCCCACTTTTTCCTTGTTAGTTTTACAGGGACAGCAGATATGGTTATCAAAACCAAAAGCCATTAAATAATTATTTTCCTGTAATAATTTTTTATCAGTATCAGGGAAATTTTTGCGTGACTTATTTAAATCCACTGATCTTTAAGAAAATGTTACATTTTGATCAAATTTTTGCGTAATTTATTTTTGCTTGACTGCAAGGACTGAATTCCACTCACCCTCTCTCTGCTCTAAGTATTTTAATCAGTTTCTCTAACTATTTCACACAATTTATCGAAATATAAACCAAACCTAAGGTTGTATTTTGCTCCATTATTTATACTGCTGACGTTTGATGTTGATAAACATTGTATTATCTTTCATTTGTGGACAATTTTTATGTTATATTGAGTTCTTTATTTCTTGATAACATCCTTTATTCAACAATATTATTAAACATTTCCTTATCATTGTTGTGATTCCCTTATCTACCTCGTGCTACAAGCAGGTGTGAGAAGTTTCATGCGGTAGATTTTGTTCTGTGTGGGAGCTAAACATCGTTTTCAGGTGCTAAAATGTAACAAGGATGTAAAAAAAAATTACATGAAAATGCGTTCACACACGTCAAAGCAAACGTATTTTCTACCTTCATATTTATGTTTTCGGAAAAATCTGAAAGACCAGTAAAACTTCAATGAAATAGAACTTGTGAAAGTTATTTTTAATGGATACCAATAACAAAAATCAATATATAAACTAATAAATATATAAATAAAATAAAATAAACAAATGAAGTAAAATAAAATAAACAAATGAAGTAAAATAAAATAAACAAATGAAGTAAAATAAAATAAACAAATAAAATGAAAAATAAAGTAAAAAAATGAAACAAATAAATAAAAATAGAAACCCAGAAGGATTTAAAAGTATTAATAACTAGCTGGTCAGCAGTCAGGATTTCCAATGCTTCTCGATCTGTGAGGCAACATATATTCGTAGATAAATACTTATAAATACACCACTTAATCCGCAATCACTCACTCTTCACGAAAAAAAACCTGAAAAAATACTTTTTATATTAAATTAAAAATCAGTAATTCATATTTTATTACATTAAGGGAAGAATGAGAATCGGTCCTTTAACTGTTAATCAATTCCTCGCTTTTATGATTTATTTGTATATGTTTACTGTAAGAAAACCTATCTATGAAATATTTTTGCCGAGAGTGGCTAATAATTATTATTTTTCGGCGGCCAGGGGATTTCCGACCCCAAGGAGGGGGAGAGAGTTGGTTGTTTGGTGACCTTGAGTGTCGCAGCGTAGTTTCGAACCCTGGTCCAGTGAGTCCGGAGAAGGCGCTTCTACCAACCAGGCTGAAAAGACATCTCTCCTATTGCAACAAAATTATCGTTCCAGACACCAGCAAAGATAAACCTTCTTCAAACTCGTTCCGACTGTCATATTCAATTCCCTGGTTATTTCGTATCATCACGATTATACTGGATGAGGAGTATGCGGTGACCACACTTCACAAGTTCGTTTGTGGTCCCCCTACATCCGGACAAGATCCTTATTAAAGACATCTGGATTCGTGAGAAAAGGAAAACATTTCCGTGTCTCATAAACTTTGACCTAATAGAGTCTGATTCTCCTGGGAACCGAGAACACCCTCATATCAGGTGTCCAATTTAGCAGGTGGAAATTCTTATCCCGGTTGGAGTGCTATTGACCAATAACTGTTTTATCGCTTTCAGTTATCCAACCAAAACAAAGGAATTAGTCCCGTGGTTTTAGAAGAGGCGTCGTCAATTCCATTAGACCAAAAATTTCCAAAGGGAAGAAACACTCAGAGCTCTACAAAACGTCCACTAGAGCATCACGTCCAGGACCCCAATCAACTCTCTCCCCTTCCTCGGATCGGAAAACCACAGGCCACCGAAAACCAATGACTGTCAAACCCTGATAGTGGGTTTTTACACTTTTAATATGACATTTAATAATATTTACAGGAGGTACAGTTATTTTACAAATACGTTTCTCAGAAATTAGCGCGATTTCCATAGTACTGCATCTCTCTATCCGCTTCATTGCCATGTTTACATCTCAAACAAAGCTGTGTTCAAGGCCCCGTTCTAACTCGCGAAGGCGAAGCTGAAAGAACTAACAGACAGTCAAGGTAGAGATGAGTTGAGCCCCCTATTGCAAGAGGGTAGATGAAGTCGCTCCAAACTGCAGATGTGGGGGAACTTGCCATTGGCGGCCTCGCAGTCTAATTTTATTTTATGAACTAGTCATTGAATCACTACTTTGGGTAACGAATAAGTTTTTTTTTTAAATTTAAAATGGAGTTAATGTCAGATATGATGGAGTCATTGTGTGGGATGGCACGATTACGTTGTGCTCAAGAAATAACTAAGATTTATGCAATAAATATAAAATTGATTGAATTTCATCCATAACGAAAGAAAAAAAACCCCAACCAACATTATAAATGCAATCAATGTGAAATTATGATTTTGGGATGCATTTGTGGTTAAGATGAAATAATGTTGAAATTTACGATCCTAGATTTCTGAGAATAAGGCTTTGAATTTTATTGTATCAGATGAATTTTTAGTTTGAAAGCTAAAGTAAAGGTTACCTTTCTAGAGATTTGTGATACGAAATAGGATTTTAGTAAGTGTGTTTGAAAAAGTTTTTTTTTTATTTGACTGTTTGCTTTATGGGATACAGAGCAAAAAAGACTATGATCCCCTTTCAATTCGATAAATATCATAATAATTCATCTTCAAAGAATGCTCTGAAAATTTGTTTATTATATATATAGCTACTGTTCTCTCCAAAAATTCTTTGAAATTAATATTTTGGTGAGAGTCCATCTTGAGTATATTCCAGAGAAGACTTCTTATGGGAGGCGTAATTATTGCAAGTCAAAAGAGTATTTTCCAAATCATTGACACGGTTGCAGGTACTACATTGTGCATTATCGTTTAAACTGAATTTGGGTAAAAGTGCGGGAGTTATGATCATTTTGCTGATGATATTAGAGCTTAATATTTTCTCTCTTTTTTTTTGTCCATCTGGATATTATGTCTATGGTGGGGATGTTTCCTAATATTTCGAAATATTTGCTTGAATAAAAGTTTTCATTAGTTCTTTTAATTTTGTCGTGGAAAATATCGCTATTGATGTCTTCTGGAGCAATCCAGTCAATGTATACATCAGAATCCGTTGCTGATTTTGCGAGATAATCCATCTGTTCGTTCCAAAAAAGTTTCGAATGTCCCAGAATCCAAAGCAGAATCATCTGAGTATGAAAATGCGACTCAATGAACATTTTACTGGCTAATCTATGAATGAATTTGGGGATTTAATGCTGCAGTTTTTTTATGCTGATAGCACAGAATAGCTATCGAAGAGAATTAACAGATTTTTGTTTAATTCAGATAAGTAATCTAGAGCTTGGCATATGGCAAGTGTTTCTGCTGTAAATATGGAATTAATATGATTTACTCTATAGATGAAATATGCATTTTTCGTAATATCTGCTATTGAGATCATGCTTTGATTTTTTGACGCATCCGTAGCTATTATGAAAAAAATCTCCGAATCTATGATTCATTATTTCTTCAAACTGTCCTTTCATTACATGAATTGGTAAATTTTTATTTTGTAATCGAAATTCCTCTGTATGAATCTCACAAGGAAGATCCGTGAAATACATCAATCTGGGGATTAAGATATAATTTGTTCCTTATTAATGCCCAAAATACGAAAAATATTTATGGTGTTTCTGTCCCCTTCCAGGATTTCATATTTATTGTTTTAAGACAATTGCCGTATATAGGAGAAAGGTTATCATTTGATATATGAGATATAAAAATTTCTTTGCCAATCGTCTTATTTTTTCGGAGAGAATTTCTTGTTTAGTCATTTGTAAGAGCACGATAAAAATTAGGTCATTGTGGATGTCCCAAGGCAATTCTAATAGTTTTTGTTTGTATAATACTGAAAGGTTTGAGCTATCATTCCATTTATTTATGATATGACAGGTGTAATAAAAAGTACTGCATATACTATATTGTTTGTTAATTTAATAAGATCTTCAACTCTTGGGTCATAGTGTTTATATGCCATGCCTTTAAGGGTATTAATTTTTTAAAACTTTATTTTTCATTTGATTCATCAAAAGTATTTGGTTTGCGTTTAGGAAAAAAAAATTACCTCCAAATATTTAATGGAGGATTATCGTGGGACTGGGTACCCAGCCAACAGAATATTAGGATATATCTGAATTCTCAAATTTGAAAGTTCTGCTATTGTACTTTTGTCAGGTTTTTGGTGAAATTTATTTTTTATTTACGTTGTACTAGAAGCAACGTGAGGGCTATTGGCGACGGACCTCGAAATTTTGAACCATGGTCAAGTGACAAGAACCACCCACCTCTCCTAACTTCCATACCATGCCAATGGGAGGACTTTGGGCCCCGACAGATTTAACGTGCATCAGCCCCGGCTACACGGTGGGTCCTTAGCGGCCAAGGATCGAACCTGCGACCGAACGAAAACCGTCGGGCACGAATCCGAAGCCTTGACCACTACGCTACCGCGGATACAAATTTTTGTCAGGACTAATAAGTTTTTAGCGATCACTATCTGGTCAAATTTTATTTTCCGGAAGCACTGCAAATAAAAACACGAGCCAAATCACGAAATCACGCATACTTCTAACAAGTTTGTTGGCTGCTGTAGCCTAATGGTCATGATCACGAACTCGCAACTGGCATTGATTTGCTCGGTTGGGTTCGAGTCTTGATGCCTTTAATGTGATACCACAGTGAAGTTTATTGGCACAAGAGCCAGATGTGGTTATTCTGCGCCAAACAAGGTAAATCTGTGATCTAGACCTTAAAACACTGAAAAAAGATAGATATTAGATGTCAAGAAGAAAGGTCGAAAATAGAGAAGGACCGTTAGGATATTCCAGTGATGCGTCACCTGCGTTTACCAAAGACAGTAATCCCATGAGAAAGAAAAAGATCACTAGGGTGCCTCGAGTTCATCATGCCTTACTTACCTAACGTAGACAAGCCGTTGACATCTGATTCTACTAAAGGCGTGTCGTGTAGTGGGGCTGATGTACGTGAAATCTGTCGAGGCTCCAAAGCCTCCTGTGGCATGTTGGGAAGATTTAGAGAGGAAGGTGCCAGCTGAAATGTCCGTCGCCAATAGCCCTCATGTTGCTTCTAAGTGCTAAGGTGATAAATAATCAATCTAATAAGTTTATTTTCTTGAATCAGTATTTTATTCAGTCTCGAACCTAAGAATCGACGGAAACAATGAGGACCGTGAGTTCGAGACCACAGCCACACGGTTAAATAGGCTGCATACACTCAGGTGCTTATTTTTTCCAGATAAGACTGGTATCTCTCACCCGAGGCTGTCTAGTGGTCTTTTTCCTTTCTCACTGAATTTACTGTCTTTGATAAATGCTGGAGACGCACCCCCGGGATATCTCAGGGATCCTGTGCTATTTTCGACTCTTCTTCTTATCAATCATTTTTTTTTCCTTTTTTCAAACGTCTGGATCATAGTTACATCTTGTTTGGTGCAGCACAGTAATACCTAGCTCTTGTGCTATTAATCTTCACCATCACTTACTTTACAATGGCCGTATACACAGTTAGAAATATCCACGAAATGTAGAATATATTAAAACTTTGAGTGCATGATAATTTAAGACTACCTGTATGTAAAATTTAATAACACTCTGTTCTCGAGATAAACATATTTTCATTCCATTTTCGACTTTACTATTCAGAAAATTTCAAAAATAATGAGACATTGATTTAGTCCATGTTTACCTTTTAAGTGACAACGAAAAAGAGAAAAAAAAGCTATAAATTTTAAGTGTGTATTAGAATGGCTTATAACTTTCGAGCAAATTTGTCGACACTAGTTTGAGAAGTCTCGTGTAAAGGACACCGTAAATCCAAAAATAGTTTATTTTTCTCGCAACACTTTGAAGTATGGGTGACGAAGACAGATTAGAAGCTGGTAAGCGCCAGAGAGTCTCAAAAATTTAGGTATATTATGAACGAATAAAGTAGGTTTTTTGGAGACAATTAGAGAGGCGGAAGCAATCAATTTTACTTTTATTGCATCAATCCTAATTATATGAAAAACCACTCGTTTATCGACATAAACACATTATAATATGTATTTAGTTGTACATTCTGATTTTTAGAGGAAAATATAGAAATATATTTATAGAAAAAAGTATATTAGAAATAAATATATTTACATAGAAAAAATTAAAGAAGAAACGCTTTAAAATTCCAATATAGATAATGCTGTTAGAAATATTTTTTTTTATTAATCATTTAACAATATATTCAAAACTATTGCAAGCATGCGTTAAAGAAATAATGATTTTCTGAAACGATTATTTACAAAGAGAATAAACGAATGTACAAACTTTAATAATTTTCTGTCATTTAACTATACACATAAAACTATGGAGGACATGCTTTAAAATTATAAATGCTTTATATATAATAAAACTCTCTCGGTATTCCGGAGAGTTTACAGCCATAGCCAAATTACTAGAAAATCACTAACGGTAACGTATTTAGAAACCAAAAGCTCAACATTATAACATAAAATGTAATGCAAAAAATTTCAAGAAAAACACTGTCTTGTATCAATATTAGGTTGGAAAATTTTCACTTCACCCTCATGTATGTATGTATGTATGTATGTATGTATGTATGTATGTATGTATGTGTATATATATATATATATATATATACTGAAAATTTATGAAAGAATAATTTAAAATATTTAAAAAGACAAAAATCCAGAAAGAAATGTAACAATGAAAGAAAAATAAATGAAAATATGGAACCCAGCAAGTCAAAAAGCAATATCGGGCTGAGGACCGATTAAGCGGGGTTAAAGTAGTTTAATGGTACCAACCTTCCCCCTTTGCGACTTGGTAGGCTGAATTAGGAAATCCAAATTGCAAAAGAGTTCATGATTAAAAGATGCAAAGAAATTCAGCGATAAAATCTACAAAAATAAAATCTATCATTCCTGGTAGGCTGAATTGGGAAATCCAAATTACAAAAGAGTTCAATGATTAAAAAATGCAAAAAATTTTCAACGATAAAATTTACAAAAATAAAATCTATAATTCTAAAAATTATCAACAAACCAAAATATAAAAATTACTTACAAAATTCAAAGAAATGAAGATTCAAATATGTGAGTAGTAAGACGGAATTTTCTTTAAGCTTCAAGATGTATATCACATACTCAAAATGAAAAAAATATAACACATCATCACCATATAAATTGAAAAAAAGATTTAAATCATTGTTTGATTGGTAATAAAATGTAAAAGGATGCAAACAATTGGTTGGTAATAAGTTGTATGGTAGAGGAGTATAACGGTGCAGAGAGTGAGTAAAAATGTAAGCTGTGTAAATGTAAATAAATAAATTCTTCACGGCTAGACCACTAACAAGCCGACTTTGTAGACCTATTGTTGTGTGGTGGATTTGAAATTGGATCATGATTCGTTGTGGACCTATTGTTGTGTGGTGGATTTGAAATTGGATCATGATTCGTTGTGGACCTATTGTTGTGTGGTGGATTGTAACGTATATATATATATATATACATATACATATATACGTTAACCTTTTTTGGCCTGCACCCCAACACCATTGAGTTCCGATATCTTCATCTCTTCCGTTTCTTCTCCTTTGGTTCCTTCATCTTCAATTTCAACATGAGAAATAAAAAATTATCTGGAAATAGAACATATATAGTGAGTAAAAGGGATGGTTTATGAACACAAAATGCTACCTTCTCGCTAAAATATGATGCACAAGAATGGATCTATGAGCATTGTTGCACTAGAGATACCAATTCCCACTGTCCAACTAATTGGGCCTTACCTGCTGTAATTTGTTTCAAAAACCGATTCGAAACATCGTTGTAGAATGCTCCACTCACATTGGAGCCTTGATGGTGAAATTGTTTTGCTCAACATTGTCATCCTTTCGGTTCGAACATGGACGACATCATCTCTCCCCACGTTTTCGGACCAGTCTCTTCGAGCTTTGAAAACTACGACTCAAAACAAGACGCCATACCCAAGTTTAGTTAATTTCTGTAGTTAATTTTTCTAATTCAAAACAAAATTGAAAGTTCGCTCTTTGCTCCATTTATTTCGATGACAATGATACACGCGCGCGCTTTACGTAAAATAATTCTGCCAAGTCTGAATTAGCCAGAAATGAATATCAAAGCTGGATCCGTGTAGCTGATGGTCGTTGCTGTATCATTCTGCAGGTTTCGTAGGGATTGAGTCATTTGTACTTTTTCACGAGCAAGTGTCTTGGAACTTTTTGAAGAAAATGTGTATGTTTAAAAAATATGTTAAGTTTCTGAAATATCAAAATAAATACTTTAGATTTCATTAAGTTAAAGTTTTATCTAGATGGGAATATAATTACTCGTACATTACTATACACATCAGTAACATTTAATATCGAGAAAAAAAAAAGAAATTGAAGGACCTATTTTTTTCACAAAAAAATTATATTTATTCAGAAGGTGAACTTTCGTGCCCCAGGAAGTAATATGCGGCCTTAAGATCATAGAATCTTCAATCATATTCTATATTACTAGAAAATTTCTTTTTTTCCTCCAAAAAGAATGAGGAGTTTTTACTTCTGAATCTGTATTTTATTCAACAATGAAAAAATAGCTGAATAAGAGAGCACAATAACTTTTTTCGTTTTATTTTCAAACATTTTCTTTGTAATATGATTACTCTGGCTAATATTTAAAATAATTGCGGAAGTTAAGAATATCATTATAAATTTAAATAAAAGAAACTTTTTAAATCAATCTTCTATTTAAAATTGTACTAAAATCATAAAAATATTTTTAAAATGTTAAATAATATACAATTTAAAAGAACTTGAGGTACTTAACTAAGATACTAATGTAATTACTGACAAATTAAATACCATAGCTACCTACTTATACGTGAAAGAGGTACAAAAATATTAATATTTTAAAAATTATGTATTATTTAACTTTTAAAAATGATTTTAATACCTTTTGAATAAAAATTTGCTGTTTTTGGCAGAATACAAGTATATCCTAAGAGGGCATACGACCATAAATCCCATACAATCAAACAGCCGAATAAAAGCTTGGTTAAAAAAATTTTACTGATATTTATTTAATTCTTTTTTTTTTTGCCTGTAAATTCAACAGTTAAAACCAATTTCGTGAATTAAACATACTTACAAATTTAAACCTTTTAGCGTTGATAAGTGCAAGGCCCGGGTTCCGCTTTAGTATGTCACTGCTAGAGCAGACAATGCTACAGATTTTGCCACAAACAATGCCACAGATACGCGTTGTCATTAGATTTATATGTATATGCAAAATTTCAGCTCGGTTGGAAGAAAGTTAAAATTCGAGCACAAATTTTGGACTGGAAAGACACATATACATATAAACATAGCAGATTAAATAAAAACATATAAAAACAAGGAGATTTTAGAGTACTTAAATTGCTTTTTCTCAGACAAAGATTTTCGGAGAATTTTACCTTTGAATAAAGTAACCACAGTAAAAATGTGTTGATACATCGATTTTATTTAATAATATTGACAATTATTATTTCCCGGGAAAGGAATTGCTTTCTGCGGTTTTGGAAAAACCATCGTGAGAAAAAAGAAAACGGAAGTTATTTTAACCTTTAACAACGAATATGACTTATTATTTAGAATATTATGATTTCAATAAGAGTATTTTAGTCACGGAATCGAAAAGTATCACTTAATACTCTCAGAAATGCTACTTGTGGCGAATTACTTTTTCTACCCGACTCATGTGCCATAACTCAGTCAAATATAACTAGCTCTAAAAGTCAAAAACCACACAGGGAGACACTGGTCAAGTCTGGCACAACTATTTATTTGTCAGCTTTGTAATATAATGTCTAAGGAATATTTGCTCTCCTTGGATTAATTCACCTATTCGACTGTTAACGAACTAATACTCTCTAATCAAAAACACTCCTGTTGAGGTTGTTTTGCTTTCTCAAATCTTCTGCGACCGTTATCGCCCGTAACAACTCTTGATATCATCTATCGTTTGTAAAGCACACACTCAGCGCTAGCCCCACTCGTCCTCTATCCACTAAACTTCCTTTTGCTTATATACCGTCGTATTTATCTCACTTCACTTTATTTCTACCTGTTTCTAATTAACATAATCACGTTTCGTTTGAATTGGGAATAAATTGTTTATTTCATGCAATCAATCTCAGTTAAAGTCCCCAAGGTTAATGAAGAAAAAATCGCGAATAGCCCAATGTCACAATAACGTCACAATTCCATATAACGGAATTCAAATCAGCTAATCTTTTGGGAATTTATTAGGGCGTTATTTGAATTTAGATCTGCTTTAAAATGAATCCTGATTTATGTAAATTTGAATATATATATTGAAGTGTAGCGAATACGACTGATTGGATAGAAGAGCTTGAATTAGTGGTAGAAGGCAGGGAGAGATATTGGAAGATTTGAAGAGTGAAGTTGGGAAATTTTCTTACGCTGAAATGAAATAGCTATATAGCACTCTACTTTTAGTACTATGGTTACTACACTTAACAAATTCGAAAGTGATTTCTCCTTACATCCGGAAAATATCCTCATTAAATTTAGCTGGACTCGTGTGAAAGGTCAAAATAATTGAATGATCATTTCCATATGGAAGGAGTAAGAAACGAAATTTTAGTTTTTGCCTTAAAGAGAGCCTTCGCTAATCTTCTGACATAGTTACTATGACATCTGAGAGACGTCATTCATTTCTTATGCCATTGTAGACTTTGACGTTCCTGTGACTTCAAGAATTGTGTCCAGCAGACGTCTTGCAGTATATTATTAAATTATTCAACTATTTCACTCTTGCGTCGATTCTGTTTTATTTAGAATGTTCGAAATGCTCTCCTCTTCTCAATGTCCTTAAGGGTACCTCCTTTAGAAATATGTGGGCATCATGACTTATGAACTTTAGAATCCCTTATGAACTTTTTCTTTCTTATGCGGTTTTCTGTCTTTGGTAAAAGGACGACGCGTCCCCGGTACACCTTAAAATTCCTTCTCTATTTTCGACAGCAACACACACACACACACGCACGCACGCACACACAAACTTCTTGTCTATCAATTTGAATCTTTTTCTTCCAATTCTCTTACGTCAGCACTACATATACACTTGTCTTTTCCCATCATCATCACAATTTGTTCACGATCAATTAGTTTTTTTTCTCGTATCGAGTTTTGTTTATTTCCAATTCAATTTGTCTCTTCCTAACTATCCGACAAGTGGCAGACCACTGCAAAATAAATGCTCAAGCAAAACACTAGGCACTTTTTACTTACCATAACACCTTCGACGATTAAAAAAAATCATTCTGCAAATAGATGTTATGTGTACTTGAAGAAATATAAGAAGCAAAATTACTTGGCAGCGTAAAAATGTCTATTTCCTCTATATGTTCCAAAATGTTTTGAAATGTTTCATACTTTAATAAACTACTAAATTATTACTTTATAATGTAGCTTAAGTATTGTCCATTAACTTTCTGTATAAACCTGATTTATTGTTTTATAGAAGTGCAAATTTCTAAATAATACACACGAAATTCTATTTCATTTGTGTGTTTGGGGTTCAATCCTGAAAAAGGGAAAGAAAATTTTACATTTGAAATAACTGGTTTCATTTTATTTAAGCATTACAAGAATATAGAGACTCATTCAATAAGAAATAAAAATTATCTTTAATTGTTTACAATTTCGAAACCTATTCAGAATGTTCGTGTCCATAATGATGAAGTATTAACACCAACAAATTGGTTTTCCTGTAGCATTCAATATATTTAGGAATATTTGAATAAAAAGCATTGAGCATATAAATGGAGCTTATCAATTCATATTTCTCCTGAAAAATTTATTTATTTTTGAAATTTGGAAAAAATTAGCATATATTTATTGTATGAGTAAATCGTGGCATCTGTTTCGATGCCACGATAAAAATGAATCGTTTTTATATTAATTCAGATAAGATTTATTTACTACTTAACATTTAATCCTTTGCTTTAAGCGTAATGTCTAAACACCTTGTATTGATTTAAGGTAATTAAGATGCTGAAATGCTACAAGTTTTGCATTTTCTTAAAAATTTTACTTTTAAAAGTAGAAGAAGCTTCGTGGATTTTATAGATATGTTACTTATGAGCAAGTGAGTGACGGTGTGGCACTAGATCCAGATCTGGCTATGTTATACCAAACAAAGTGTAACCGTGATCTAGAAATTTAAAAAAAAATGGTAAACGGATGATAAGAAGGAGGCTCGAAAACAAAGAAGGATCAATAGGGTATCTCGGGGGACGCTTCACACGTGTTTACCAAAGACAGTACATTCCAATGAGAAAGAAAAAAAAAAGACCACTAGAATGCCTTGGGTGACTATTCCCGCATTTACCTGAAGTAGGTAAACCCCTGATGGTTATTATTTATGAGAATTTGATAAATAGATTGCTAGAAAAATGAGTTCTAAAATTGTAAACAACCGAGAGACAACATAGACAATAACACCTGTAAACGTTTTACGTAAAATGTGTTTTATTTTAGGATTAAGTTACTTTTCCCTCAGAATCTACGTTATCCATTGTGTCGATTCTTCCTGAATTATAAAATGAGGTTATTTCCTGTACAGTGAGCGTAATTTTGTTCTAATAAATACTCACAAATTTTAGGTATAGCACAATATTTGTATGCAAATAAAAGAAAATTTGAAACATTGAATTTACAATTTTCTGAATTTCATTAAATTCTAATTCTGAAAACAAAATTATATATATTTGTTCTTTTATAAAATATTATGATTATAAATATTCCGTATAAAGATATGAACGAGGCTAATTTCTTATTGCAACATGTAATTAAAGGTGCTCACATGATTTATAAATGTAAATGCATCTAATGATTTTAAATGCTGATGTATAATTAGTTATGCAAGTAAATGGGATTTTCTATATATAAGCAGATACTCTAGCGCAGAGATATGTCCATTTTAAAACATTACATCCATTTGTTTAATTTTAAAAGTGATGATTACTTAAAACTTATTTATTATTAAACTTAGCTCTTTTTTCCTTATGGATGTTATTGTGTTTGTTTATTAACGTCGCACTGAGAAGTAACTCGAGGGCTGATAGCAACGAATGTTGTAATTTTGAGCATCAATCAAGCGAGTAGGATGACACCTGAGTTAGCACGACCCTCTCCATTCTTCCACCCGACGCCAATGGTAGTATTTGGGACCTCCTCCAGATATAACTTGCATCAAATCCGCTACACAGCGGTTCTTCAGTGGCATGAGGTCTCGAACCCTCAATTCGATGGAAGCAACACTGATCTAGAGTTCGCAACCATAACCACAAGGCTAACATGGCCACTGTCGAGACTCAAAGTTCTCACATTATGGTGCGGAAGTTTAGAGAAGTGTCATCCTCGTCATTTGACCATCATTCAAAATTTCGAGGTCCTTTACCAATGGCCCTCGGGTGGCATTCTGTGCGACGTTCATAAAACATTCAATCAATGAAATTAGTCATGAAGCTAGTGAATTTGGATCCGGGGTGCAGTTACGATTCTATGTATATTTATTTACTTTAAAATTAGTGGCCGCGGTATCCTAGTGATCATGGCTTCGGATTCGTGGCCGGCGGTTTTCGTTCAGTCGGGGGATCGATTCTAGGCCGCTAAAGACCCGCCGTGTAGCCGGGACTGATGCTCGTTTAATCTGTCGAGCCCAAAGTCCTCCCGTAGTGCGGAAGTTAGGAGAAGGGGGTGCCAGCTTAGTTGTCGTCCTCGTAACTTAACTGATGTTCAAAATTACGAGGTCCGTCGCCAATAGCTCTCGTGTTGCTTCTATTGCGTCGTTAATAAAAACTAAACTGAACTAATACTTTAAATTTAGTAATGCAATAGCTGTCTATGGATGTAATAATTTTGAAAGAGGGTTTTCTTCCTGGTTCATCAGTCAGAGGTGGCAATTGGGAATAAGGGAAGGGGGGGTAAGGAGGGGGAGGGGCAAAATTTCTTAGAAAGCATAAAATAACGAGGAGTAATTGGGGAATGTAAGAGAGAGGTAGATACAAAAACAAATTTTAAAAATTTAGATAAGAAATAGTACGCTTTCGATGTTTTCGGAATGATTTTGAAGAAAAAGTTGACAGTTTATTCCAACTTTACTGTAGGTAGACAAATACATAAAATTAATTAAATTTATTACTAATGTGTGATATTTTTTTTAAATTTTAATTAATTGTTACAATGGATTTATAATTTTCATCAAGGGAAAGGCATTACTCATTTAATTAAAGGCAATACTATTAAATAATAATATTTCAAGAAATCAAAAATTGCACTTAGGTTTCGCTTGATGTAGACTTCCACATATAGCAAGTGTTACACCTGCAGCGTGAGTTTTCACTATTTTTTGTGATGCTTATCAAAACGATTAGTCATAGCATGACTATAACATACGTGCCACGATGAATGGCATTACATTTTAAGTAAATTTCTACCTCATAATTTTTTTAATAATTAAAGAAACAAAAGGAAGGATAATAATGTGCTAAAGCAGGAGATAATACAAATATTTTCTTTATAATTCATAGTTTCCAGTGGCTAAAATAGAAACATAATTTTTTCCTTAGCTTAATAAAAACTTAATTTTTACCAAGAAAGGTGGTGCTTGCCCCCTCCCCACTTTTTCCTCCCTCCTCCCCTTAATAACCGACAGTGCATGTAGCTATCAACCTTCGATGGAATCAGGTTCGATTGATCATTCCCAGCCGCGATTCTCGGCACCTTAATCACTGGCTTTTATTTCCATTGCTCCTAGAATAAAAAAAAAAGTTACATAAAAGCAATATGAGCACGTCCCCTTCAGTCAGTGCATTTCCAATAAAGACAGGACGAAAACCAAAAGGGCCGTTAGGTGGCGCTCTCCGGGAAATCCGGCGACCACTTGATATAAACTATCTGTTGCTGGAGCTCACCATGCAAAGCACGCACATTCGTGGGAGTTGAGATCGCGATTGGAATATGTGAATTCGGGACTTTAAAAAAAAAGAATAGAAACTTCTGTGCTTCCGAAATTCCACTTCCGAGAGGTAAGTGGTCAGTAGTGAAACTATTTTTATGGTGTTTCGCGGGAAAGATAACTTAAGAGAAAGATTCCACATGGCTTGTGTTTGTAAACAAGAAAGTTGACTCCTTTCGCGGTTTCGTTACATACTTTTGGAAATGGTCTTGCGAGTTTCGAAAAGAATTAAATTTGAGCGTTTTTTATAAAGGAAATAGTTTCACATTTGTTTTCATTTTTCAAAATATTTAAAATCAGTTGTAATAATTTTTAAGAGCATTTTTTTGAAAAAATAATTAGGGTTGAGAAGTTGTTTCTACTGTTCCAACGAAATTTTTTTTATTTCGAATTGAATTATTTATTCGAAAAATCATTATTTATCAATTAACAAAACATAGAAAACTTTTACATTATATTAAATAGGCAACAAATACATTAAATAAAAAACCTTCATTAAAATTTTGAATAAAAAAACTGTGTATATGATAAGCAAGACATTAATTATGCTTTACAATTCAGCTAAATGACAAATAATTTTGAATTTTTCGAATAAGATAATTTTATTTAGCATAATTTGAAATTTTTTTAGTTTTGGTAATAAACAATAGATTTTTGTTTGGTTGTAGAGAAAAAGGTAAAAAAAAAAAAAAAAAAAAAAAAAAAAAAAAAAAAAAAATATGCATTTATTTTATAATTAAGTTAAAGTCTTCCCATAAAAAATAGCATGAAATTATATGCTATTTTTTTTTTATCAAAACCTTTTGAAAAATAATTTTATTTTGTTTTTATAAAAATTGTAAATTTTTTTTTTAGTGATTACAACCTAAATTGCGAACGATTTGTTGATATTTTACATTTTGTCTATAGTATACTTATCAATCTAATTCTAATTACGTTTAACTGTAATAATTCCATAATATATATTCTTATTCAACATACTTTTTCATGGAAATATAACATTTTGATATTATACGAAGTAAAAAAAATATAATGTCTTTTTTTTTTATTTTATATTTATGCAATATTTCCTTCATTTTCTTGTTGGTTAGGTGCATTTAATGTACTCTGAAAAAATATTAATCCATAATTTAAAGTACATAATTAAATCCTATAAAAATGTAATTACTTTTAAGAAAAATATAATGCTGATGTTTTAACATGGCATTGTAAGTTAATTGAACTATGTTATAATTTTTTTGAGCAACTAGCTTTAAAATGATTTTTTCTCGTTTTTTGAATACATCAATACAGACATTTGAAATTCTACTCCTTTCATAAATATTTAGGAATAACTTCCATTAATTTCCGCGTAATATATATAATGCATGTAACAAAATTAGCGATTAATTTGGAAATAAAATAAATAATTTTTTTTTAAAAAATCAAAATGTTGGATATATTGTTTTTTTTGTTGAATTTTAGTATGCATATCAACATTTTAGTTTTTTTCCACCAAAAAATTTTGTTGCTATAAAATTTGTCCATAAAGATGTTTTAAACATCCTTGAGAATAAAAAAAAAAGGTTTCGTATTAAATTATTAATAAATACAGGTGGACTAGGGATTTGAAAATTTCCAAAAGTTATTTGAAAAATTTTAATTTTTAAAATTATATCAACAATACATTCCAATTTTCATCTGATATTATTATCCTGAATGAAAACACTATATGACATGCTAAAAAGTAAAATTTAATTGTGTGAATTGAAAAAAAAATCCAGTGTACCGTGTCACCTTGAAACTATTTTCTGCTGTATCTCTGGTCGTAGTGATCATGGTCACAGACTCGCTCTACGTTCTGACCCTTTAAAGACTCGCCTTTTAGCGTGACTGATGCACATTAAATCCGGCAGAAGTCCCAAGTCCACCCGTTGGCGTGAATGGAAGCTTGGAGAGGGAAATGCCAGTTCAGGTGTCGTCATTTGACCATGGTTCAAAATGAGAAGACTTGTCGCCAATATCCCTCGAGTTGCTTCTCAGAATGAAGTTCATTAACAATAAATTACTTCCGCTTTTTTTGAGTGGCAACTTACCGATTTCATTCTTATTTCGAGGACTTTGAATTTGTTTTCATTTCGAATAATAACCGTAGAGTCCTCATTTCTTCTAAATAAATTTCGACGATATTATTGAGATGCTTTTGTGTTCTAGGATTTGTTTCCTATCTTTTGCTCAAGTCAAAGCTGGACCTGTCTTACTTTCAATTTTCACTCTTAATTTCTTTTGTTTTTTACAAAACTCTTTTCTAGAATGTTGAGTAACGTTATGCTATCTGCGATTTTCATTTAACTAACCATGGAATTTTTTCTAATGTGAATTGAACAAAATAAAGCCATTTCGTAACCAAATGAAACTCGTTCTATGCAAATTATCGAAATAAGGAACTGTAATGAATTCAAAAGAAGAAATATACATATTAGCGAAGCCAAAACGAATATAAGAGAACTTGGAAAGTAAGAAGCAAAAAAATGGAAGTTAGCGTTTAGAAGCAGTGACCAATAGTCCGTAGTAGACGTAATTTACGTGTGCAAACCCAAATAGATTATTATGGAACAATGATACAGGAGCTCTCAGAGTTAAGGAAATCACTAGAATCCTTAGTCATCGCAAGTTAATTCACTCGGACTCGGGTACGCCTGCAAGAAAATCTTTAACATTGACGTTATACTCGATTACAAACTCGTCAAAGTAGAATAATCAAAGAAAGAGAATATTCACCTTTTATCAGTTAATCAAACGTAATCTGTCTTTCTCTTCATTTAACTGAGTAATTTAGTGACAATAATATTAAATTTATAATCGAAAGTTAATCAAATGATAATCAGTGGCGTCACAACTTAGAATCCGTTTTCGACTCTGGTCCTCCCTTTCTGTGTAAATATAATAAATTATTCAAATAATAGTATTTTTCAGAGAGAGGCTTTGAGTTTTACTTCCTTGCTTTTTGTGAAAAAATTTAATTATCTCCTCGACAGCTCCTAATTTAAAAATGAATAATGAATTATTATAGGTTATTTCGTTGCAGTACAATGATAAATAATTTAAGGTATAAATTCCAGTAAATAATTGTAAATTGGCGATATATAAATAAGTATTTCATTTTTAAATAATTTTAAAGACAAATTCAGTAAAATGTGTACCGGATGTTGTCCCTTTACAATTTTTGCTTATACCGTAAAACTTTTTCTTAAATTTTTTTAATAAAAAAATATGTGAATGAAGTTAAAAGATATTCATCTGCTAACAAATGTATCATCTTAATTTGTAAATAAACATAAATCTAAGTAATAGTACATCCTGAAATAAAGTGAAATTAAACACATTTGGAAACAATTTTGAAATATTATCAAGGTCTAGTGACTTCAAGCAATTCTAATACTCAGCAATACTTACAGGAAAAAAAAAAGCCAAAACTTTTTTATTTCTGTGAATTGCTATTACTGTGGTCCTTTTTCTTATCTTTAATTACTTTTTCCTTTATAAAATACTTTGATTGTCTAAAATTTGAGAAAATGATAAACAAATTTTGCAAACTTATTTTTTAAAAAAATTGTGTTTTCAAAATTTAACCATAACTATAAATTTAATTGGAACTTAACTTTTCTTTGTCATCCTTTATCGATTGCGTTGTTATGTTGAATAATTTATGTCTATTTTACTTTTAATTGCATTTAAAAGATTAATAAATTAAATTTACGTTTGATTCTCCCTAAATTAAATAACGATTTAATTTAAAATTTGGAAGAAAAAGACTTTTAGAATCCTTGTTCTAATAGGTTTTTCCAAACTATTTAAAAATATTATTATAATTTCGTATCAAAGCTTTGAATTAGATAAATTAAAAACATGTGTGATTCTTTTTTTCTTTAAAAAAGTAATCGAACTTCGCATTTAAAACTGTACATATAAAACTAAGCTTTAAACGAAATTTATTTTTAAATATAACTGAATTCTTTACCCTCTTACCGAGATTAAGTATCGTATTAAATAAAATTTGCTTATTAAAATTGAATATTATTGATGAAAATAATATATATATATATATAAATTTTATTAAAAATTGATTACTGTTTTTTGCTGGGAAAAGGCCGAGAATTTTTGGAACTATTTCTAAACTAAATTATGGGTATCGTCTTATATACGGATCTGCCGGTTCTCAAAAGTCATTGGTACTTTACCGTTAACCGCGCAAAATTATCATCAAATATATCTCGCTTATATCTCTTTAGTTTACATTTGTTCAATAAGTCCTTAAAAATTCGAAGAGATGGTGCTCGCAGCATCGAAAATGGTTAGTTTTTAGTAAGCATTAGGACTCACTACACTTGTTTTGATTTCCGGTGTTCCGTTGTTGCTTGTATAAGGATAAATCCAAATCTCATCAATGGTGAAAACTCGATAGAAAATGATGTTGACGACTCGATGCAGCAGCTATTTAATTTTGATTTATTTTAAATTAGGCAACAAATGACTACCAAATAAAAACTAACTTATAAATTAATGCCAAATTTGTTTTGGCTCTGTTAAGTGGCATAAGGTTCAAAGTCTCCATGTAGAGTGAATTCAAAAAGTGTGAAGGAACAAGGAACCAGATAAGTATCGTCCCCGTCATTTAATTATGGTCAAAATTAAAGGATCATTGTACTTATTGATTGAATATTTATTAACGTCGCAATTTAAAGCAACACAAAAACTATTGGCGACGAATCTCGTAATTTTGAGCCACGTAGTGCGGACAATTTCTAGTGATAACGGCTATCGTGAAGGTTTTGAACTTCGATAAATTAATTGTGCTTCAGTTCCTCCATACAGTATAACTTCAATGGAATCGGAACTCAAACATTTTACAGAAAAGGACCAATATGCTTTTGGATTGAAGGATGTAAATAATTATCACTTTAAGTATTGGATACAAACATAAATAAACATTATCAATAATTACCAACTTAAGCTATTTTCATCTTTTCTGTATTATATTTTTCCAACATTTTTCGGAACACATTTTTTTAAAAATTTGTCTTAAAGTATCTATCCATACACTGAAAAATACTCCCCTTTTTTCTGCACTTTTTTTCGTTCGTTAAAACTTAATAGATTTAATTTTTTAAAATATTTTATATTCAAGCTTCAAGTAACAGAAAATTGTTGCCAAATAGAAAAACGTGTATTGTATAAAAATTTACATAATTTCTAGCATTAAACGCATTCATATTGTACATGCTAAAGTAGTAGTTTCTAATGAGGAAAACCTTTTTTAAGAAATCTTTGGTGCATATGTGTGCAATTTTTAAAAATTCGCACAGAAAAACCGTTTTACTAAGAACTAGAAAAAATGGTTGTTTTGTTCATTGAAGATACTTCAGACAATCTAACGTCACACTTTAGAGAAGTTATGTGTCCCATTGAATAGCGTAAAAATATTTACAAAAATAATACAAGAGTCAAATTTATGTAACCAAAACTGTAAAGATACAATAAATATCTCGTACAATGCATTCTGAATAGTTGCTTCGAACATAAACCGAATGTAGTAAAAGTCACATTCCATATCAGTTGTTCTAAAAAAGTCACGTTTAAAGTAGATCATTCGAAACATTCTATCGATGCCGATAAAACTTTATGTAATGTAAGAAGTCATAAAAAGTAAAAGTTCGAAAGATATTTCACTTTATTAGAGCTTCATGTAGACACTAAGCACAATTTGGCATTTCATCTTTGTAATCGAATTCCGAAGCTTACTAAATAATACGATATCTTTGTTTTCTAAGCAGTATTTTTTTTTAATTTTAAGTATTAAATTTTTATAATTTTAAATTCTGTTTATTTCTGAATATAAGACGAACTGTGTATAAATCAAGAGGGCATTTTTTCCCCAAAAAAATCCACCCAAAATTCTTAACTCGTATACTATCAGAAACGAACAATAAGGAGAGGCTGTTTCGGATATGATTTTCATTCTTTTTATATAAAGATTGTACTCAACTCAAAATGTAAGTTAGAAGATCAAAGTAATATTCCTCTCTTCCATTGTTAATTTTATAGGTGCATTATCTACGCTATTCTCTTATTAATTTTAGTGTACACTTCGATACTTAACCGGATTCAGAATTCACCAGCATCAGAATTTTCGTTTTTGATACAAGTAAACATACCAGCAATGTTCGCACTTCTGACAAATGAACAATATATTTTCATTTGGAATTCTTTTCCTCTTAAATGTAAGATAGGAGGGTAGTTCAAAACGTATTTGAAGACAGATAACATCATTAAGGTAAATTTTTGTTACCATTGGGTGCTATCATCTGTTTAACATGCAACAGCTATCCATAATTTCTCACGATGGATCTTTTTGGTGAAAACAGGAATAAAATCGTCAATTGACATACAATCACTAAGATTATTGTCTTAATTATTGGCATTATGTATCGATGTTCTTGTGAATTAATCTCTATATTCATGTGTGTGTTGGATTGATCATGCACACAATTGATTATGTCTACTTTGAATATGTTTCTGATTGTTTATAATTGGTGATATTGTTTACGTATGCTTTTACTTTCCATGTTTTGTGCTTACGCGTGTTTCTAACTATGTATTCTTAATAAACGTTTTTCTAGTTTTAAAAGAAAGTTGCTCTTCTCTTTTATAGATTCAATATACCTACAGAACCCTCTGAATAAAACTTATTGTAACCCTTCCAAATGAAATATATATCAGCCTTATTTAATATAAAATATTCTGAACTTTTATGGAACGGTTCATTGGCAGATTTCGAATATATTCGACTTGTTAACAAATATAATAAAAGTTGATATGACATAAAACGAATAAAAATACCAAACGCATGCCAAAGAGGTGCAAGAAGAAAAGGTTGAAATTGGAGATCTCATAATCGTTATTTAAAAATCTGTATAATAAATCTATATCAATCATATATACCCTCTGTTTTAGCATCTTTTGAACCTAAATTCTACTTCAATACATATTTAATTTCGTCAGAATTGTTTTTCATAAGCATAACGTTTTACTTTGAAGTATAACATTAAAACTAATTGCTGCATATTTTACTGGGTTAGTTACTGAGGAGGTAAGTCCCAGTGCTGTCAAATTAAATTAATGGTGCCGTCATTTTTATCACGTGATGTTCAAAGCCTTTAAAGTATTCTTTCTTGTAAATTATTTCTAACTAAGCTACCTTCTTAGCTTGCTTAAGGGCGAAAACATGTCGAACAGTTCTATATTGCTATGAATTGGGTTCCACATGACAAAATCTTTTAATAACGTTTGTATTCATTTAAAAAAAAGTCCTGTCGCAAAATTTATTGTTTTCTTATAGCGTAGACTTTTTCTGTTTCATTAACTAAAATTTTATTGATTGTCAATTCAGAAAATCTACTGCATAACCATTAAATCAAGTCAAAGCAATATCTGAAACGCATATTATTTTACCGAAGAGTAAGTAAGAATAAAATACGCGACTTTCAATTTTCACTATGCGATGCTTGGGATTTTTTTAGAAAAATTACCCCCATTTAATGGCCACAATTTTAATAAATCCTTAAGAATTTTGCGCGAATGAAATTCAACAATTATATTTTTTGTAATGAGATGCGGATCTATTCTAGGAGTGGAGACTAGTAGAGAAATTAATCCGTATATAATCTTCGTAGTGTGATTCGTGAGATCAATTCCCCCTCTACTAGAAATCATGAAGTAAAAAATAGGTTTTCCCAAGGTAAATTCGATTGGTTTTTAAATAAAATATGGTTTTTACTAGGAGTAATAAGAAAATTGAGGAAATGAAGCAACAACTGAGAGAAATCGTACTCGCCAGTTGATCGTAACTCAAAAGGAATAGGTCCGGCGTTTCCATTGTTTCCTATGAAAAAAGTATAAAATGTTATCTATCTCTATGATCAAAGAAGGATGACGAATCAATAAATTCAAGTAAAAAATTTTAAAATCAAGCTTTAGTTTAAAAAGGACTAAAAGGTGTTAAACATTTTTAAACGTGAAATAATATATAATTTACATTTATATATAGGCGATTAGTGATAACTTAAACATACTTATTTATGTATAATTTCAAAAGAAACATTACCTTTATAAGAACCTTTATAAATTATATATTATTTGACATTTAAAAAATATTTTTATACCTTTTTGTCCATCTTTAAGTAAAAGCTTGATTTAATTTTGTTTTATTTATACATATTTTTTTCAAGAAGGTTGTATTTCACCTAGTTAGAGTTACATTTTTATCTGTCAGAGTTAATTAGTTGTATTTCAAACGCAGTTAAAAAGTAGGGATTTATGAACATTTTTCTAAAACACTCTCTATTTCTTATAATTCTTATGAATTAAAATGATGATTTCAAATTAGCTTTTAAAAATAGTTTTCTGGGAATCATGAATACTTTTGAATCCCTTCCCCCAAATTTCTCTCCAATCAATCCAAGCTGAATTATATTGATATAAATATATTTTAAAAATACTGATAATTTTAAATTATACTATCAAAATGGTTTTTCTGGTTTTCTCAAGACCCCTCTTTACTCCCCGTTTAATTTAACGATCGGTAACAAATTGCATGCAACTTTACTTAATTTCATGAAACCTGTAAATTGTGAGAACTTTTGAAATAAATGTCGTGGAGAATATCATTTATATAATTAACTACATCGTGTACTGATAAATCTATTCATAAAGTATTGCTAAATAATGTAATATAAGCCTCTTTGAGTCAGCATATATTTGTGAATAAGCAAATATTTCAGTTACATATATTGAGAAATCTCAAATTAGGGATCATTTTAGTAATTTAAAATTAATAGACACGCTTGGCTGCTATAAAAATCGAAATGGACATTAATAAATCAATCTAATGTCACTTATCATATGATATTCTTTATTTGATTTAAATTGTATTTCTTTGTACCGATACCTGAATTCGAAAAATGATATATCGCAGGTAATTTTCATATTTTTGTCAGCTATCCGGTACTCTATCTTTGTAGCATTTCCCGTAAGTCAGCAAATTATATAGCGGCCTTAAACTCTATCAAATTTGAGTACTTCTTCATTAAGGGTTTAATTTTCAGTTCTCGTACGTTCTTTACCTATACTGACATCATGATTGTCTTGGAAACATAGGAAATTTTTACAGTTATAGTCATTCTGTGGTGGTTGATTTTGCTGATATATGCACATTAAACAGTCTGTTAAGAAATTATAAGACTATTTTAATTTTGAAAATTATGAAATAAATAAACATTCCAAATTTAACTTAAACAAACGAAGTATGATATTACAGCATATTTATTATAATAAGGTTTGAATAATGTAATAAATTTTTAAGTTAACAAAAATAATAAAAAAAAGGAAAAGTTATTGTTAACAAATAATATCACAAAAACAAAAGAAAAGTCTGAAAATATATATGATATTGGTTTTCCATTTCTCCCCATAACCTTAAACACTCTGTTTTTCATTAAAATGACCAGGTGATAAGTTCAGTTTCAGAAATATTGAGTCATTATTTTAGTGTAGTTCAAATGCTGAAATTCTGTGTAAATTACACAATCCGTCACGATTAAAGGCTCTCTAAACCATTTTTACTGATCCTTCTTCTATTTGTCAATTGTAATACTCTTTCGGTTTCTTAATATAATCCTAGTAGTATTTGTAGCCATCGGGACCGCCAAGGTGAAATTCCTTTCATCAGAAAATATTACTCATTTCCATTCATCGTTCCATGACATGACATTTTTAGCTAATTTCAGTGTTTCTTCTCGATGTTTTCTTCATTTTCACAAATTTTTGCACTAGTATTTGATTTAAAACTCTTCCAAACTGTGCAGTGTGAAGTTTTTTTGCTGAAACATTTCGAAATTTTACGAACCGAAAGATGTTTAGCTGGTTGTTAAAAAAAATGTTGCTAGTCTTGTGCTGTTAAAATCCTTTTTCCCCATATTGTTTTATTTTTGTTTGAATCATCTTTTCCAATCATGGCATCGTGAATGGCAATTTTTCAACGCTTCCCATTAACCTAGATATTTCTCTCTTATAGATTTACCAGCACCTTGATAAAATATCATTTTTCTCACTTCCTTCTCAGATAATTTTTTACCCCGTGGCATCTTCAAATAAATAGTGGATAACACAATCAAAACCTGCTACTCTTCTCAGGTAATGGACACGAAATACTAACAAATGCGTTTTATAATGATTCTAATGGGATGTTTGTATAGTTTTTGCAGGTGATCTTATGATTTTTTTAACAGATAACTTATTAAATTTTTAGAAAAAGGTTATGTTTTAATATTTTTTTAAAAAAGTTGCCATTAATACAGAAAATATTTTCCGATCAATTTTAAATACAAAATCTTATAATTTGCACATTATGTCTTCTTCAGAAATATGCAAATTCGTTTGTGGTCGCAATTTTGTTACAAGACATGGCAAGTCTCATTTTAAAAGCCATTAAAACGGCATGGCAGGAAACATGGAGTCACCAGACCCAGAACAAACTGCACTGGATGAAGCCCATAATTAGAGTAAGGCCTGTTGTTCCAATACTAAGAGCGGATGTTAAGTAGACTAGTTTCGCATCGGACATACTAGCCTTACACATAAGCATCTTTTGATTATCGGGAGTGCGGTTAGAGTTTTGATGTCGCAAAAAACTCGCCGTGAAGCGGGACTTTAAAACTTTAAATTTGTCGAGATTTCTGATCTTCCCGTTGATGTAGTGTTGAAGTGTGGAGAGGGAGGGACTAACTTAGGTGTCATCCTCGTCACTGGGCAGAGATCCCATGCAAATAATCTTCGTGTTGCTTTTTAGTGTGACTTAAATAAACAATCAAACAATCAATCAATAGCGATAATGTTCCCTTCTTGTTATGTCCCATACATTGTTCATCACATTTTAATTGATTGTCCGGTGTTTCAGGATGATTTTTCCATCTTTTTTAATTCATCTGATTTAAACTTATCCGACTTGGTGAAGGAAACTTCCTACCTAAATTTATTTGGATTTTTATTTAAAAGTATCATTTTATACTTCATTTAAATATTTTAACTTTATCATTTTAAATTGCACTTTTTCTGTCATTTTATAATATGTGTTGGAAAAAAATTTCTCATATTTAAAGAACTGTTTGACACAGTTTAGCCAGATTTGTATCTTGCGCTGTTAAATCACTAACACTAAATTAAAAGAAAGTATTTTTAATTCAATGGTTAGTATTTAAATGTAGTTCGATATTTTGTGAATGTATATTTGGAGTTCTTTGGAAATTCATAGGATTTTAATACAGGAACTTACTCAAATATGTATTACGAAAGATCCTCTTACTCATTCAGTCTTGGAACTCAATCTATCTTTGTTCTCCTTAAAACCAGAAACCTCTTCTATTTACGTGGCGATTTCCTTTCAATTTGTTATTGAGAAATAAGATGAAATTTGAAAATCATATATTTGAATGTTTAAAAAAGGAAAGAAAAAAAAATAGTTTAGATTTCTTAATGCTCTATCATTTAACAAATGCGAGTTATATATTCTTAAAAATACGAGTATGAAGAATTTTTATGGTGAGCTAGGCAGTTTAGACAGTATGATCTATTTTTACTTAAGTATAGGAAAAAGATAAAATACTAAGAAAACTTTTCCTTTCTGATTTAAAAAAAAGTTTTTATCAGCTTTTTTAAAATTATTAGAATTCTAGTTATGAGATTAAAAGCACATATATAGATTAATCAATTTTAGCTCGCACAAAATCTTAGTATTGTATAGATTTTCTTACAAACAACGCCTTCATGAACAATAATATGTTACCCAATTTAACTCATGAAATTCACATAATTTATTAGATAATCTATAATTTTCAAAATGATGAAGTGACAGACCAAACAAATGGAATACGGAAAATTGTCAAACACTATTAAATTTCCTATGCTAAAACTATGCTATTTGATATGCTTGATATTGCTACAAAAAATAAACCCAAAAATCTAAAATATATTGAATAATATTAATAAAAATTAACACGAGTATATTACCGTAATTTAATCATCTTAAAAATGTATAAGTAAACATATTTCTTCCAAAATTAAAAAAAATGGGGTAGTAATCGCTTGCAAGTAATTTAAAAGTAATTTTATATTTCAGGTAAAGGATAGTAATTGTTTGTACAAAAATACAGCTAAAGAAAAAAAGAGTTAAAGAACTTGAATTACCACAAAAGGCTCTTATCATCTGTTTTGGTTGTTAAATAATGACGTGATTTATATTTTCGTATGAGAAATAAGAAAAATATTAACCTAAAACTTCTGAACAATACTTCCTAATAAAAAAACTGAAGATAATTTAAATATTTACAAATTAAAGTGTAAAATGATGAACATATGATTATATTTAATTAAAGTGAATTCCTTGTGAACTTGTCTTTCTGTTTAATATTTTTAACGATTTAGGTTTTTTAAATCAATCGGGAAATTTTTTACGTTTACTTCTTACAATACGCATTTTATACTTTTTATTTTGCAAACGTGTCTCTTATTCAATATTTTTGGTAATTCCTGCTTTCTAAGCCATCTGAGAGGAACTTTAAATCAGGACTCTATCCAGGTGTGCGAAAAATCCCTAGCGTAGAATGCAGACTTATTTTTATGCATCTTTCGTCCAATATGTCAAGGATGCTCTGCGTTGTGTTTGTTTTTCGTGATTCACTATCGTTTCGTTGTCACATATTTGTTGACGCAATCTCATTTGTTCCATGCTTGGTTTTGTAAGAGTTTTTGCATGGCTCATATCAAACATTTCAAAATGGAGCAGGTATTTAAAATTTCCTGAGAAAAAAAGGAAATGAATTTTATAACAATGGTTTCTAAATAGTTGAATAGTACCATTTTTGAATTAATTTGGAAAAATAGTATCATGAATGAAAAGTAATAATAAACAATTCTAGGATTCCTTTTTTTGTTATTTCATTTGTTTACGTTTTAAATTTATAAATTTGTGATGGTGTAACAGTTTGAAATTATTCATGTTTAACTTATATAAACTAGATTTTATGCGATTAACTTTTAGCAAGTTGTAAATGAAGCCTTTTTTTTTTTTTTTAATCTCTTATCAAGGTATATCTCTTATGAGTTCTTACTGTAGTCTTAACGATGACGTCATAATGAATCCGTTGGCAAGAATTCGCTTCCAATACCATTTGATTCTATATAAATAATTATACATTAGAATTTAATTTTTCTCTTGAATTAAATTATTTAATTCATGATTCTTAATTTTAAGGTGCTCTGAATTTCTTCCTAAATTGTGCGGAACTTTATAATCATGTATTGAATAAAATTTCATGATCCTGAAAATTTTATTTTAACTTAAATTAATTATTTCTCAGTATTCTCTTATTGAGTGTTTTTATAGTATTCTTATACATATATAAATGCTATTTTAACTTAAATAAGTCTTTCAAGTATTCTTATCGAGTAGTAGAACCTTTGCAACGTAATTACTTTATAATTAACGTTTTCTTTAATCGTTTAAATAAGACACCCTATCCATTTTTATCTGAAAAAAAGGACTTACCTAAAACATCAAAACGAACGAAGCAGTGTTTACAGCATTAGTATTACAGAAGTGTTTACAGTTTGAAATAGTGTCGCGTGCAAACTTTATTACTTTCGTCATGTATGAGGGAAATGAAAAAAAAAGTCATTGTCAACATACAAATGGAAATTATAATCTTTATATCGTATTTTTTTAAGACTGCAATAACCCAGTGTTTGTCATCTTCGCGGCTGGTTCAGTTTGAGTTAAATCGTGACAACGTTTCGTTGACACCAAATATACTCTACGGATGTCCAGAAAAAAAAGCTCTCAATCTATTAAGAATCGAAAACGTAATATATATATATATATATATATATATATATATATATATATATATATATATATATATATATCAAAAGTCTACAAATTTATATACGTACACCAAATACGCACAAATGTAGTTGACTTCTTTCTCAAATACACTTTGTGAACCTAGGGATGAGCTTTCTCATATCTTTGCCAAAACTGACTCTCTCCAATTTTTTGGCCCACTGTTTGACGGTATTCTGGACCTCGGCGGTCAAAAATATTTTTCCAACCATAAACGACTTCATTGAGGAGAAAATATGAAAGTCTGAAGGTGCCAAATCAGGGTTGATTGATGATGTCTCAACTTAATGAGTTCAGGAGTTGCTTTGTAGAGTGGCGTTAGCTGTGTAGGTGTTTGCATTACCTTGAAACTAACACACTCTCTTTGTTCCCATTCCTTTCCTTTTTTATGTAGGTACAGATATCATGATCCCGATGTATAGAGATCCTTTTCTTTCCCATGGTGCTTATGATTTTGATAAACACGAGTAACGCACTTACGGGACACCATAGCTATGCTTCTCTATTTTCGACCCTCCTTGTCGAGAAATTTTTGTTCCCCCCCCACTTTTTAATCGTCTAGATCACAGTTATACCTTGTTTGATGCAACATGACCACATTTGGCTCTTGAAACTTTAAACTCTATCATCACTCATTCCCTAATTCCGTCTCCTGACGCGTCATGACCGCCTGACAGAGCATCTCCATCACATTGGAATCCTTACGTCCCCTCTCTGACCTCCCAGTAATTCGGCAGATCCAATGACGTGCCACCCTTATTTACCTAAATCTGAACCCCTTAGAAGAGAAGAAGAACATTGGGGTTCCTCAAGTCCATGATACCCGTACATACCTAAAGAAACTAAGACCTTGATGGGTTTGTCGAATTATGTTTCTAAAACCAAGCAAATTGGGTTTCGAATTCTCTACCAATAACAGTCATGGTAGAACGCACGAAAAGTGTCATTTAAATATACAGTTTACAGACCCTCAACAATCTACCTTTGGGGAAGTCCATACAAGGAACATGACCTGATTCTCCATTACAGATGTCAAGTTTATTCCCTTTGCATTGAACATACTCGCCTTATACACGAATGTGCATTGTTTGGAGGGAGTGCCCCCGAGTGTTCTTCTTGTCATGTCCCATACTCCGTTCATCATATTTTAATTGATTATCTAATGTTTTCATAGACATCTACTCCATCTTTTTCATTTGTTTTAAATTTCTCTGACGCGATGGGAAAAACATGTTCCGAAACTTGTTTGCTTTTTAAAACGTTTTTATGTATTTCACTTGGTGTGTGTGTGTGTCATCAAATTTTTGATCGTTAATTCAACCAACTTCCTATCAAGCTAGAGCTCTGAAACTTTCGGAATCGTTCTTACTCGCCTAACAATGCAATATTTAGACATTTGCCACAAGTTTTAACTAATATTTTCTTTAATAATGCAATTTAGCCCAACCACTTGGTGCGATTTCAAAAAGTGGCACCAAACTTGGCGATTTTTTTTTTGGCTGAACGTTAAGTCCGCAAAACTTATTAAATTTGGCAAAATATTACCAAATAATTCTTGTCGCTAAGGGTGGTTGTGTTAAACTGCGTTCCAACCATTTAATTTACCAGATGAATTAATTAATTTTAACTTTTTTATGTATTTCACTTGGTGTGTGTCTGTCTGTGTGTGTATCAGTGTGTCATCAAATTTTCTATTGTTAATTTAATTAACTTCCCATCAAGCTAAAGCTCTGAAATTTTGGGAACCGTTCTTACTTGCCTAACAATGCAATATTTAGATATTTGCGAACAGTTTTAACCAATATTTCAATAATTTTATTTAAACTTTTCCTCCATATAAAAACGTTGGTTTTTATCTCGAAATATTTGATATAAAATAGGGGTAAAACATTTCGCTTTATATTTCATTGTATTTAATGAATCATTTCATTGTAATGAGGTTTTAAAAACTTTTTCCTATTTTAAACAAATGTGTGGTGCAGTTTAACCAGATTCGGCTTTTATGACATAAACTCTCGTCATCACTCACACAGACAAAAGCTAAACATAGAGGGATTACGAAGTTTTCGAAAGAGGCAGTATACATTCCCTATCTCATTTTTATCATTTGACTCTGATCCGCAGTTATGAGGTCCTTTTGAGTTACTACAGCGTAACTTCAGTCAAAAAAAAAAAAAAAAAAGAATTCGCTTTATATATTCCTGGAACTTTCTTTACTAGAAGGGTTCTTAAAGTATCCATATTAGAAGGAAAAGGGGTAACTCATTTTGTTATTGTCCAATAATAGTTTTTTCCCCCTAAGAAGTTTAAAAATAAAACGCCCTTTGCATTCCAAAAAAAAAAAAAAAAATCGGTAGTCTAGTGATTTTGGTCACGAACTCACGGCCTGAGTGTTTTCATTTAGTAGTTTCGAATCCTGATGCCACTTAAGACTCATCAAGTAGCGAGGCTGATGCACTTTAAATCCCTCTAGGCTTCGTGTCCTCTTGTTGGGACACTGTGGAAGTTTCGAGAGGAAAGCGCCATTCAGACTCACTTGAGTACTTCATCACTTGATTGAGGTTTAAAATTATGAGGTCAATTGCTAAAAGCCTACGTGTTGCTTCTAAGTGTAGCGTAAATATACAATCAAACAAAAAATAATCATCATGGTAACTCTTCCGACCGATTAGACCGTCTTCACCTACTTTAAATTAGATTCACTAGATGCAATCCATTGTTTTCATTGTTGCTCAATTTCCGATGTATAGTGATGTATCCAGGTCTCATTCTTGCTGAGAATTCGATATAAAATGATGAGGATAAATAAATTCAGTTACAATCAAATTTTTATTTAGTGAGAAATGGCTCCCTAATCAAAGCTGGATAAGTCTCAAATTTGTTTTGTGACGTGTAACATATGGCAGCCCATACTGGTACTATCAATTTGCCGCAGATTCGCCCTCAGTCTTCAAAAACAGATATTTTTCGAATAATTCTCGTATGTTTAATAGGTTTATTACTTTAAAAAACCCTTCCCAAATGGCATTCTGTTCGTTGACCTCAACTGTTATGGTAAAATATTTCTAGATTCTACTAGCATAAACAGAATTAATGAAACGAGATGCCCTTCTTAATTAATTATATTTGAATGAATCAGTTTTAAACACTTTTTCAATAACTTTTAAATTAATTTTATAGAAAAAGTTTAGAATTTTTTAAATTCTCCTTTTGGTTCAAACAGCTAGCTCTAGTTTTCTACTGAAATTAATTTTTTTGGAGATATTTTAGCTATTTGAGTTAATTTTATGTACTATTTTTGTAGAAATTTTACAAAATGCCTTTGGGAAAAATTTATCCTTACTTTTCTTAATTTGTAATTGAAAGATAAGTTTTAAAGTAGGGAGGAATCTGTGCTATAGCAAAATAATTGCTTGGGGAAAATACATTAAAAATTCATAAAATTATTGAAGTATATCATTTTCATAACTACAGGCTCTCGATTACCAGCCATTTTTATTTCGTGATTTCGTTGATCTTAAGGAAAATTTCTACTTTTCTTCTGAAATCTACATTGTTTCATCGATTTGAATGTGAAAAAAGTGCATCGGAATAGTAAAACATAATGAAAGTTTTCGCGAAATTATATTTTTCTTCCGATTTTTAAAAATCGTGTTACTTCTATTTTAAGGATTCATTTGTGGATTTTTCGATAAAATGTTTTCAAAATCGGAAGCATTTGGAATTCCTCGGAAACTCTTTTTTTTTTGTTTCTTCGGGTTGCTTTAAAATAGATAAAATACTCTAGATTTTTAGGAGAAAAATAAAAATTCCATAAGATTAACATTACATTCACGAAGTCAAATAGTCGGTAGAGGATAGCCTTATATAGTGATGAAGTTCTAATACTGAAATTCTCGACCTTTTTTTTTTATGTAAGAACGGAAAAGAAATATTTTGAAAAAATATATTGTAAAAGAATTGTTGTGCCACCATCTCATGCCACCAACCCCTTCCAATTTTTATCTCAATTCGAACACCATCACAATTTAAAATGGCTGGAAGTGATACCTTGAAGGAACTTTTCCGTGAAAACGACATGTGATGCCCTATTAGCCATTTCTTGCGTACAGAAATTCCTGAAGTCATTTACAGCTACCCCAAAGGCACAAATTTAATATATCTCAGTTGACTCGGGAACTTGAAAATAGGTTAGATACATGTCTTCGTTTCTCAACCTTGACATAAATGGTCTGGTAGAATTTATTCATGTATTGGAATACACTTTACAACTTGTAATTCATACAAATCTTGTTAATTGAGATAAACACTCCCCGTATTTACTTATCTCAAATCGCGAAGTTCCAAAATGTACAAATGGAATATTTCCATTTAACTCCGTGCGATCATGAGGCTAGAATTCCCTTAGAAGTTTTGAAAATTATCATAGTCAGCTGAAATACCGTTATCTTTCAATATTACTATTTCAGCAATGGATTATCCGCAAGAACAAAAAATGTGTTAGGAAAAAGTTGCTGATTTTGCATTCTTAATTGCTGCAGGAAAACAGGAAATTTACGCTCATTACTTCAATTACCGTAAAAGAACGAAGGTGTTTCAAATGGGTGATTTGGTATATATTTACTTATACCTGACTATACATACGAATATATAATATACATGCTTGGTGAACAGGCCTTGTGTGATGAACTTCGGAGAGAATAAAATCTTTGCGTAAAATTAAATTACCTGGCGGTATTGAACTTGTTCACATAATTAAAATAAGAAAGTTTCGCGCGTAAAGACACAAACCTTTGTTATTATTTTTGAATATGATGCCGAATTTTAAGAAATCTACCCAAGAGAGCAAGGACGATCCAATCAAGAGCAAGAGCGATGGCATAAGGAGTGGGGTAAGAATTGGAGGGTTGATGGCATGATAATAGTTAAACTCTGAATTATCCCAATATAAGCTATTCTAACTTTAAAATGTTGTCGTAAAAAGCAATAAAATAAATTAGACAGCAATCAAACAAAAACAGATTGTCTTTTCATTTTCAAAAAAGTGTATATAAATAGTTATTTCTACTTTTTAAATCCAACATTTTTTTGTCGAAACAACCTAACTAGTTATGTAGAGACTAGAAGCATAGAGACCACACCAAAACAGAATAGACAATCGTTAAGCAACGCTCTCCTCGACGCTTCTCCCAGGAGCAGGTGCTGCTCTGCAAGTAGCATTGAAGAAAATAAGTAAATAAAACAGCGTCGAATGGAGTTCCCTGTAACGAATCGAAACTCTCAAAATTCGATTTATGTCATCGGTGCGAGGATATCGATTTTTCTTTCGTATGTTGACGTAGAACTCTTTTTAGGAAGAAATTACTTCCTGCCAGACATTTTAATAATTGATAGATCGAATGTCGGGATGATTGCCTGGTAGAATGATAAATAAGAAATTCAACAAGTGTTTGGTATTTTTTTACTACTACGGTGATAAAAATCTAAAAAGTAGTTGTGTAAGTGAAAATACCTTGAAGGTTTTAAAGTATAATTCATAAAATGATTTTTTATGGAACTTGCATTTAAAGATAAAGGGGATTTATAATTTTTTTTGCTTGGAATTTCGTGTCTAATTTTGATTTTTCGTTACTATGAGTTCATCATATTTCTAATGGCATTACTACATTCTTATTCTCTTTCCTTTTCCTTAAAAATATCTTCATAGTTTTTTGTCTTAAAGTAGAATATTTTTTGGCGACTGATGTAAAGTTTGAAATGGAGATGGAAGAAAATCGCCTCTCCATAATCCTAAATCAGAAACAACGTTCGATAAGCTTGAAATGCCAACACTCAATGAGGAAGTTCCAGTTTTTATATTTTTATTTTTTAAGAAATCGCTTATGACAGGAATGAAAATTAAAAACAGTAGTTGAGGTTCTTGAAACGAAACAAGAAATAGCAATTTCTTTGATTTCTGGTATCGTTTTTCCTATTCGTGTTTTATTTTAGGTGTTGAACCGTTTGAAGGAGAAGTAAAGCTATCAAGATAAACTTCAAGAAAGTTACTAAGTATTTAATTAAATTGCATGTTCAGCTATTTACAGAGCAGTTTAGTGATAGGAGGTATTAGAGACACCCGTCTGGTCTGGAATGTATTTAGGAAATGCTGAGTTCTTGCTGAAGAAAAACCTTGATCCGCCTCTCGTCTTCGAATTTCTCTTATCTCTTTAAACCCTTGCCGAAAAATGTTAAGATTCTGGAATTGTTGAAAAGTCGGAAAACTTATATAACTCTGGCTACCAAGATGCTTAAAGCACTAATCTATTTATGAATTCTATATCGTCAAAATCGGAATATTTAATTAAAGGGAATCGGCAGAAAATGCCATTAATGTCAGTTTCGGCAGATCGGTACGTTGACATAAAAAGGCTGACTTATGAAAACAAACCCAGGGATGCAAATGTTACAGTGTCAAATGAATTACTTTAGTATTTTTTATTGTATCTCTCTTATCCCTGCTTTTAATACCATCTAATTATCTTTCTAAAAATATCATTGATTGATCAGCTGTATACTCGGGATTGCATCCATTTTGTGACCATGAGGTCGCATGAATCCTGCTCATTGATTAGGAGAGTACGGAAAAAGTTGACACCATCGTCCATTTCCATTTTCAGTGACAATAACTAAACGGTTGATAGGTACGTGGGTGGTTAAAAAAGTACTTGTATTTGAAAACTGATGGCATCATTAAGAAAAATTATTGTTACCAATGGCTGCTGCCATCCGTTAAACGGAACCGAAATGAATTTGGCATTGAAACATAAATTAGTTTTGATTTCGTGGTCATTCGCTGCCTCTTAAGAATCTCATTGCTACCGCGTCGAGCTGTCGACGTCATTTTGCTTCGAGATGTCCCCATCGATGATAATTGGATTCATTACGTACCGTAAATCAAGCGATAATCAAAACAAAGTGTTGCTTCTGGTGAATCTGCTCCAAAGAAGGCGAAGATGGTTTCATCTGTCGGAAAAGTCATGACAAAGAATCTTTGAGGTACGAGAGGTGTCATGATAGCCAATACGAATAACTGTGACATAGACAGCTGTCATGATGCTTACTAGAAACGATGTATTTTTGATTTTACGAGAGCTAGCTCTTAGATTTTCTAAGGACTTATTTAATGTCTCTCGTAACTCAGTGCCTTTCTTAGTAGTGTTGCCAACTTCAGAAACCGAAATCATCCCTCCAACGAAAAAATGCTTCGGAGTAAGCGACGATTCTTTGAATCTGTTTATCCTATTACGTAATGATAAATCCAGATCTCATCGATGGTGACAACTCGACTCGGCAGCCGTCAAATTTTGATTAGGCAGCAAAGGGCTACCAAATCAGAATTAACCTATGAATTAGAGTCAGATTTGTTTGGGTTTCGTGTAACCGATGGAATCATGCAGTGGTAATACCATTTTAATACGCTGTTAAAGCTGCGCAAAAGTTAATTATAGACATTTCATGTTGTTTAAAAATATATGTGCTAAAATAAAGCGTAAACATATACTAAGGAAATAATTTTTAATTTTTGTGGGAAAATATGAATATGACTTAAAAGGAATTAAGATCCTTTTATTATTAATTAATTTATTAAAACAGACATTTTTTCCCTCGAGACAGTGATATTTTCTTGACAACACTTCTAAGAAAAGTATAACCAGTTCCTTCGAGCAAAATGTTCCCGAGTATTTTGTCAGAATCGATGCTTGGATGATTTTGAGCACTTCCTTTGCTAAAGCCATCGGTAATAGGAAACAAGAAAAAGAATGAATGAGTTGAACGATTTTGTTGAAAAGAAAAGTTTTAAGGTAATGTTATTCTTCTCTCAAACATAACTCACCCATGAAATGAAAATTGTTTGATGATTTTTAAAACCCCAATTCTTTCAAGAAACTTAATGTAGACACAACATTTAAGTAAAGTCTGTGAAAATATTTAATTTCTGAAACTGTGAAATGTATTTTGACTGTTTAGTTTTTTGTGCCTGAACAGTCCAAAGTAAAGTAAATATAGTGAGGAACAGAAAACATAATTAAATTGATGGTAAAATCTGCGTTTACACATACAAGCTTGATTTAAAAAGTTCTTGTTTTTGAAGAGAAATAGCATTGCGAAAGCAAGTTTGTGTAATTATTGTGTGCAGCTGTCTGTCAGAGCAGTCCAAAACAAATTTGACACTAATTCATAAGCTAGTTCTCAGGTTAGTTGTTTCTAAGTTTAATTCGTGCCTCATCAAGTTGTCGATGATATCTGGATTCATCGTTATACACCGAACACCAAGCAACAATCAAAACAACGAGTTACTCCCGGAATTCTGCACCAAACAAGGCGAAGATGGTATTTTCGGCCGTAAAAGTTATTTGTTGGGATGCGAAGAGCATCTCATTCTGTTGAACTTCTTCGAAAAGAAAAAGAAAAAAAAAAAAAAAAAAAAAAAGTCACTGGGGCAATACTGCAGTGAGATACTCCATTTCTGATATTGGTTCTTTTTATATCAGCCTCATTGATGTAATTATTTTTTACAGATATTCAAACCATTGTACTTAATTCTTTCTTAATTCTTTTTTTTCGCTTAAATTTTGAGACTTGATTTTATTGACTCAAAGAGTCAATTACTTGAGCTACACTAAATACTTTTTAAAAATACAAAAGCACGTGTTGTTTGCGAAAAATAGAGCTTAGTAAATATTAGAAAAGGAAAAAAAGAGGATGGAATGAAAAGGAGAAAGGAGTCGAAAATAGAAAATGATCCCTAGGGAATCCTTTGGGCACGACACCCGTGTTTACCAAAGGCAGACATGAGAGAAATGGGAAAGGATCACTTGGGTACCTCAGGGTCGTACCTAAGTCCCTTACCTGATGAAAGTAAGCCACTGAAGTGGGAAAAAGAAGTCATAGAGAGAGCAATGCTCTCTCTATCGTGTTGAATTGAACAGTCTGCCGTAAAACATTTTTTCCTAACTCGCTATCCTCATCGAACTTATTAAAAACGACGTCAATATCATTGCCAAAGCAGAATAAAAATAATTTATTTGCTTTATATTTCTATCAAATCTCAGTGTTTTGTAAGTCTTATATATTTATGTTTTATTATTTCATTTAGAAGTATAATTAATTCATATTTTGTTTACTTTTATATTTACCTTCAAAAATATTATCTGTAAAAAGAATATATGTTCCATTACTGCATTATTATTCTTACAATTGGTTTATTATCTGTATATTGAATAAATTTCAATTTTGATTTCAAATTCAAAAGTAGCCTTAATGAACAAAGCTTATAAAAATGATAAATTCTTCTGTTGAACATTTATTTTAAAATTTCCATCAAATAAGTTAACGTAGATGTATGTTTTGAATCTCAAAATATTATAGATACCCTAACGCCTAATAAATTTATATTCTCGTATTTATTGATATAAAATGAATCGTAAACGCGTTTGCTTCGAAAATCACATGTTCATTTAATTCAAATGCTGATCAAAAAAACACATTAAACAATACGACACTTTATTTTGACAACAAATTTTCGAAAGTTGACTTAAAAATGGACTATTTATATCTGGGTAATATATTTTGAAAGTTTGAATGTTTCGGGAAGTAGTTTTAAAATTTTTATTCGCTTCTCTTCAAAACAATTGCGAAATCACTCATGAGAAATCAAGAGCAATTCACTCAAGTGCAATGATCATCGAAATGAAAATGTGACGTTCACGCAAAATTCTTTTCAAAAGTCATTTCATTAGCAAAGCAACTCAACTCGGCTTTCCTCGATCGTTCCATGTTTTGATGTTCTCGCTTTAATCGAGCGCTTTCAATATGAAGAAGAATGTTTTCGCTAGGAAGTTTTATCTTAATAACCAAAACGACTGTTCCGAAAGTGTTCCATACCGAGCAGCGAAATGATTATTCGGGAAAATGTAGTGCTGTACTGATAAGTTTAGTGTACTACTTTTAGGAATATTTAGAAGAGGTTCAGTGAGAGTCTGGATCATGTTACTCTGCTCTCATCAACTCCAGGAAATATCGAAATTATTCAGAAGGTAATATTCATTAATAAAAGAAAGAAAATGACATTTCAGTTTCCTGTAAAAGTTTTCGTTCCTAATTCTACTACGTGTAATTTGTGATTATTAGCAAATTTGAAAGTTATATCAATAATATTTGAATAATAAATTCCTTTGAATTCTACAATAAACTACGAACAAGTAGTGAAGCTGTACAATAACCAAACCCTTACAGTTAATTTCATGAAATAATTGACTTGATGCATTACATGACAAACGATTTGAGTTATGTTCATTTTAATGGAAGAAAATGAAAAAAAAATTTGATAGTATGCGAAGATATCAAAGTGTTATGTCTTATGATATTTTGAAAAATATTTAGCAAAAATTTGTTTTGTTCAGATTCCTTTTTAACATTTTTTATATAAGATTTTAAATTTTCTTTTAGTATTTTTGTCAAATAAGTGCTTCAAATTTATTTTCATATTTTTATTAAAATACTTTTGTAACTTTTTTCGGAGCTCAAATTCCTTCCTTTGGCGAGCTGTGGACCGTACAGACTTGAATTGGCGGCTTATGTGATGCCGTGATTCAAAATAACGAGGCTTTCGCCAATTGCCTTCGTTTTGCTTCTAAGTGTGGTGTTAAAGTACAATCAATAATCAATTCACATTAATATAATATTTAATGCTGCAGACATTTTCTGTATAAATGTTTCTGTGTTGCTTTGAGTAGCAATTTATTACATTTTTATAATTCTTTAAATAATTCTGAGTAAATAATTTCTAAAACATTTTAATAATTTGATCAAAGTTCTTTTCCTTCGCTGTACATCATAATTTCACAAAATTTTCGTTTGGAATAAGTTAGAGTGTTTTTTTTTTTAAGTCTTTCGTAAATATGCAGTCATCCCAAGATTTATTCAGTTGAAACAATAGGGAAATGTAAAAATCTAACCAATTTAATAAATTATTATTACCTAGAAAATTAGATTAGAAATTTACACAAGGTTTCTAAACTTCAAACCTATCCGTAATATTATTTTTTAGCAACTGTTCTAAAAGATAAAATATGTATTTTATACGCTTATATTTTCAAAGCAGAAAATAAAATTCCTTGTTTAATTTTCGTCAATAAGATTTAAAAAGACTACAAAACTGAAATAAATCTTTCATAAAGCTATTATTTAATAAAGATATTGAAATGGGAATTTTTATCCATTTTTTTTTCTCTTGGATATAAACGTGAATCAAATTAAAGATAATTATTCTGCTACTTACAAGAAAGACGGAAAAAAACAATTTTGAGAGGCTTATGTGATTAGATTGTGGTATCCCTTAATGCTAATTAAAATAAAGTAGATCCGTACATGTAAATAATTCGAATGTCGGGTGGTTATGTAACATTAATACCAAAACCATTATGTATATTTTCATTATGTTGGGTTTTTAATAAGCCTTTTTATGTCGCAATTTTTTTAAATTACATAATTGGTTTAGTGCAAAATTGATTTTCAAAAATGTGTTTTGAAATGTCCTATTTATTTTTTAATTATTTTTAAGTTTTAAATATTTGTTAGGAAGCTTATTATGAGGAAAAAAAAATTTCGAATTTATGCATTTTTTAAAATAATTACTATTCAGCTTGTGAGCCTTTCGAAGTTCAGTAATGTGGTTAAACAGAAAAGAAAACAATGGACCATACGAAAAACAAAATATTTATTTTTTAAATTTTGAAAATACAGTAAAGCACAGAAAACATTTGAATCCTGGACTTGAAACAAGTAATGACATTAATTTTGATTGTTATTAAAGTAACTGAAACGCTTCCGACAAGGAAAAAATTAGTTTATTTCATTTCATTTTAATTCTCATTTTATTAAGGATACGGTAGCCTAGTGGTCATGATCGTGAATGCGTGTCCAGCTTGTTTTCGTTAAGTCATGCGTTCGAGTCTGATATTACTGAAGACCCGCCGAAAGTGGGCTTTGATGCCATCGAAGCACCAAATCCTCTCGTCGCCCTGGTGTGGAAATTTCAAATGCCAGCTCAGGTGTTGTCTTCTATCAGGGACTTAACCGTTGGGATTAACTGCTTTTGGTGAACACAGGTAACGCGCTCCCGGGATACCCTATTGATCATTTCCTACTTTTGACCCACTTTCTTCACATTACATCATGTTTGGCGCAGGATAAACATATCTAGTTTTTGTGCCATTAAGAATTCCGCCATTACTCACTCACTCAGGTGTCATCCTCCTCGCTTGACCGAAGTTAAAAATTACGAGGTGCATCATCAATAACCCTCGGGTTGTTTCAAAGAGAAAATGCAACGTTAATAAACGATCAATCTTCACTTTATTAAATTAAAACCAATAAAATAGCCACATTTTAACCATTTAAGTACTTGTATTCTGTTGTATTTATTTAAGCAAAGAAAACCCATTCATATATATAAAATAAATGATTTTTTTCATTTATAACTGGCAATTTTACCTTAAGATAAATCTTGTATAAAGTTCTGCTATATTTATAAATTAGAAAAAATTACACATTAATTATAAAAATAATTTTCTATATATTGAAGGAAATTATAATTTCATAAATTAAATTTTATAAAATGAAAGTTTTTTGTTTTGCATTCCCGATAACTATTATACAAACATTCGAAAATGCATAAAGTTTGTGCGTGCATTTCTTAGAAATTGTTTTTATTGACTTTATGGAAAACAACCTCATTTCATAATGCGCAAAATACTGACTCAAAGGTTTCGGTAGATTTTGAGGAAAGTACTTCAGAATCCTAAAGTCACATTTAGTGGAGGAAATGCAAATGTTTTTCTCTATGGTATGGCAGGATTGTTTTAAAATTCAATTTGAGAAAGTTCTATTTATGAAACTCTCGTAAATTCCTTTCGGAATCAAAGAAGCGGCCTCTGTTTTTCAACAGGAAATGAAAAAAAAAAAAAAAAAAAAATCCAGCATTTAAGTGTCACAGTTACTTAAGAAATTCATATTTTAAGAATATATTTTTGTATTTTTGGGAATTCAATAAAATCCTTAAAAACTTTTTATTTGTTGCCTTTAATATTATTCATTCAGAAATTTTACGATTAATTGATACGGCATTGGTTGAATATTGTGTGTGTGTGAGACAGAGGCAAAATTAATTAAAATATTTCTTACAATTTAATTCATATTATTGCTTCATCTATTAAAATTCTTTCTCAATTTCATGTTAATTAGCGTTTTAGGCAAGGTAAGAAAAGAAATTATTTGTAAAAAAAATATAGGATACATTACGTTGTGTCTCTGAATTTATTTTTCAAATAATAATCTTGCAATAATATGATGTTTAGATGTTGCAATAATAGTTCATTTCGTTCCAATAAACTCATTTTATTTCGGATGTAAAGACTGTCATAAATTATGCTTATTTATTTTTATTTTTGTTAACGATTAGTTTTTTTTAAAAAATTTTTGTATAGGTACAAACCGGTACAAAACAAAATCTTTATTATGAAATCATTATTTTCCCCCTCAATGTTAACTAAGCAAATTTATTTTCTAATGATGCCTTACGTAAGAGAATCGTAAAAGCTTCCTGAGAAAAAACCGAAACATCCACGTAAAACTTATTCTGCATATTGATTGATTTTTTAGTACATAATGTAGTAAATTACAGCTATTCATGCTGATTTATTTGGTTTGTTGAAGTAACCCTCGTTATCATATCATTTTAACTATTATCTCGGGGTATCGTAAAGTGTGAATTATTATTAAAATAATTAAAATAGAAATATAATTATTATATATTATTCTTAAGACTTTTCTACATCGTTACAAATACCATAAAGAATTTTCCCAGCATTTTTTGACTTTTTGAAGGCCGTCATTGTAGAATTCTAATTTCTATATACTGCGAGGTTACTTCAGTCTACTGCTTTCTGAAACCAAACAAATTAACATGAATAGTTGTCATTTACAACATTATGTACATAAGGATCAATTAATACGCAGAATAAATTATATTGAGACAACTCTGTTGTTTTTTAGTAATAATTAAAGTTTTGCAATACTCCTTCGTCCTTTTTTCAGTTCCTTTATTCTTGGAACAAAATTTTGTTGTCTAATATACTAATTCGTGGTTATATTCTATGTCCTTGTAATTTAAATCTTTAGCATACAGCAACTTCTTAATGAGCGTGATTTTAGAACGGTTTTGTTACTTTTTAATTAGTGTAATAAAGCTTAAAACTCTGGAGACTAATTAAAATTTATTTAGAAAATGATTTTGAGTTTCATCGTCAGTTTGATTTCGCATGAGTAAAAGAATAATTTTCCTAATTGCTGACTTTCTTTTTTTAAGACGATCTTTAAAAAGAAGTTGTTTAACCTCCTCTCGTGAAATGAATAAAATTTGTTTCATTTCTATGTTGTTTGAATTATTACTGCAAAGTATGTTAATTCTGTTATTCCTTTCGTCACTTAAGATATTAATATACTAAGACGTTTTTTTTTAAATGCATAGATTTGTTTTGTGGTAAATATTATATACTCGATTTTATTTAGTTTAAAATTACTGGGACAGTTTATCAAAGCCAAATGCAAACCTCTTAAAAATACTTTTATGAGAAGGGCTTCTTACTATTCCAAGAGAAAAAGTCGACTCAGAAAATAAAATAACAGGTAAAAGAATTAAAATTAAAAAAAAAAGAGCCGAGTTAATTTCCTTCTCTACATTATTCTCATTCATTCCTTTAAGTCGAATTTAAGCAAAAAATGTGATCAGGTCATAAATGTAACTTATTTTTTTTTATTTGTGAAATCGATTACTCATATTTTTCAAGCTATTGTAATACAGAATTCCAATAGCTTGAAAAATATGAGTAATCGAAAAAGAATTCTTATAAATTCTTTAAAATATTACAATAACTATATATATATATTACTACAGAATATCGAATCTATTCAAACTTTTCCTTTGCAAAAATTATGATATTTTAGATATATCAGAGTCATTACCATTCTCTCTCGCTCACACAACAGAATTACAAAGGTATGGTTGAAAAAAAATTATGCCTACGCAGATGGATCAAAAAATACCTGTTTTTAACGACAGGTAGCATTTCTAATGCAAGTTGGCATTAAAACTGTTTTCTGACATTTGTTAAATGACGCCGAAAAAAATTCCATTCGGATTTATAGGTTAATTTTGATTTGCCAACTATTTTTGGAATCAAATAAAATTGTGATTGCTGCTACGTCTAATTATATATCTGTGGATGAGACATTGATTCATCATTACATCCCAGAAGCAATGGAATAATCAAAACTACACGTTGTTCAATTTGAATCTGCTTCCTGAAGGTGAAGACGGTCCAATTAGCGGGAAAAGCTATGGCGACGAACTTTTGGATGAGTGAAGCATCATACTAATGGACTTAAGAAAAATATGATTACTAAACAATGCCACAAATATTCCCTTCCCCCCAATTTTTTACACTTTTTGAATCACCTTCGAATATTTGCTGCAAGAAAATTCAGTACTAGAAAAATATATCGTTCTTTTACATATAAATCGGACTTTGTCTCTTAAAATGAAAGAGTGATGAGTATGGTATAACTATTTAAACAACAGTTTGACGTTATTCTGCAAGATAAAGATAGCTCGCATTCATAGTAATGATGTTTCCGAAGGGGGTATCGTTTACTTTTGAAGTATCTGGAAAAAATTAATTCTAAATATTAACTGATCCTTATGTTCACAATGTTGTAAATTATAGCTATTCGCGTTGATTTGTTTGGTTTCAGGAAGCCACAGATTGAAGTATATCGCAGTTTGGAGAACATAGAGTTCAATCTGAAAATTCTGCAGTGACAACCTTCGAAAGGCCAAGAAAATGTATAACTCAGGAGGGTGGCTAAGTATAGAAAGTCTTAACAATAACAAATAAAAATTTAGTTTCGTTCTAGATTACTTTTCATATTTAAATTTTTTTGAGAATCCGAGATAATAACTAAAAATTACGATACTGCGGGTAACTTTAACCCACGACTTCCTGAAAACAAACATATCTACATCTATAGCAGTAATTTACAATATAATATACATAAAAGACTATTAATATGAAGAGTAAATTTTGTCCAGGCATCTCGGTTATTTCCTTCTAATAATTTAAATTTTATCATACCCCTCGTTTGTCATCGTGCAGAATGTAAGTCTATAATTCAGTCTGTGAAGTTTTCTCTACGGTTGTTTATTAGATTAACTTCACTATAGTACTTATTTCTCTCTGACATTAGAATAGGAAAATAAGATTTCTCATATGTGCATTCATCTTTTCATTGGTGTCGCTTTATTAAGTTATTTCATTACTTAACTCAATTAAGTCTACTGTTAGTTACTGCAATTAAATATACTCGTACTCGTATTTGCTATAGTTTATATAATTTTTGAAACTATCGATCGTTGTCTCTGTTATTTAGCGAACGAAACGATTACACGAAAAATGTTTTATAGCTATTATGATTACTATGACCATTAAAATGAAGCATATTTACTATTCTTTTCTTTTGTTTTTTTTAAAAAAAATATTTGTTTTTTAAAATAAAAATCTTTTTAATAGAGGATGCTTCATTGATTCCACAGAAGTGTTATAAAAATTTGATAAATAAGATGTTAAAGGAAACTGAATTTAAAGTTATAAGAAAACGTGCCATCTCATAGTAAACTAATTCAAGATAAAAACCAACGGTTTTATATAATGACAAAGTATATTAATTATTATACATTAAATTCAAAACAAACACGTGATAAACACATAAAAAATTTAATTATAATTTCAATTTAATCAATCATTTATTGAATATTTTGTACTGAAAAATTTTTCAGCACATACAAGTCTTTCCTTCTTAGTTTCCAAATATTTTTGGATTACCAGATCTAACAGCGTGGAGGTGAGGTGAGGCTAATTTGAGTATGATTGGCTAAGTGTAGATAAATCTACATGTATTACACGTCATACTCTTCTAGACCCAAAAACGTGGACAAAATAGAAACGAACTTTACTAAAAAATTACGAATGGAGCAAATAAAAGTTATGCATCGAATAATTTTTACTAATTCATGATTTAGAGTCGACATGCCAATGATTTAAATTCTTTCTTAGTACTTCTGAAATGCTGTACATCAAATTCTAGAAAACATAATTTTTAATTTTAAAATTTACTTAAAAAGGCACATTTGTGAACGTATTAAGAAATTCGTAATATAAAATCAAAACAGGTATTTGAAAGTTTGTAAGTCATTCTATTAAAACTGGGAACCAGAATTCAGAAAAAATTATTGTGATATGACATGGCGCCAAATATTGGAAACTTTCTTTCTTGCGAATGATTACTGACTAAAAGTCAGCAGCCCTTACTATCTCGGAGATAGTAAAGAGGAGATAGTATCTCCCCTTTGTGTGTAGAAAAGTTTTACGATACCTCATGCGGCGTATGGGGGAATTCCCGATGTTCCCCGAGGGGGGAAAGAAATTTTCCCCTCAAAGCGCGGAGTAGATGGGATATTTTGACTTATTAAAATTATTGAAATATTAGTCAAAACTTGTCGCAAATGTCTAAATATTGCATTGTTAGGCAAGTAAGAACGATTCCCAAAGTTTCAATGTTCTAGCTTGATGGGAAGTTGATTAAATTAACGATCGAAAATTTGATGACACACACACACAACAAGTGAAATTCAGAAAAACGTTTTAATTAAAATACTTTTATCGTTTTTCTAAATGTGATACTTTTGGATTCTGGTGCAGTTTCCTTGAATTCTACTGAATCCAAAGGACTGTTATTTTCACACATAGTAATTAATGAAGCTATTTTCCGTATAGTGAACGTAACTATTTTCTAATAAATACTCCCAAATGTAAGATATTACGTCATATATGCATACAATTTATCCGAAATCTAAATAATAAAACTTAAAATTTTATTGAATTCCAATTTTGAAATCATAATCATGTCCGGTTTATAGAATGTTATGTTTATTAATACTCTGCAAGTTATTAAAATTTATATGCCGTGGAGTTTTTTTTTTTTTTTTTTGTAAGGTATATGTAAAAGTACCTTCGCCCCCTGCAAATTTAAATATCTTTTTTTTTCATTATTAATCTCTCATATATAATTATTTGTGTTTATGAATATGATTTTTTTACTTATACAGATACATTAGTATGCAAATATCTTAGGTTTAAAATATGATTCACATTACCTTTATTAAAAAAAAAATGTAAAGATTATTTATATTTGGTATAAAATCAGCTCCTTTTTTCTTGTTGAAAGCCTCTCAGTTATCTTCATATTGGTAACTTTGCGTAGAAAAAATTACAATAAGAAAAAAAGGATGGTGAGACAAAATCATTTATATATCGCATCTATGAGAATAAATCACTGGTAATGATTAGCCATAACTGATTAGTTATGGATAAACTAAACATCCATCATTACTGTCTTTCGAGTCAATTTCTCCTTAGGAAAAGCTCGTTTACATGGATTAAAATGATTTTGTATAATTACTGTTTCATTGCAGAAGTTTAAGGGAAATATTGGTAATCCTCGACAATTTCTAAGGAAAAGATAGCGAATTATAAAATAAGTCGCCAAAGTATATACATCAGATTGGTTGTTTGGAGGAATTTATTGCACTGAATCCCCATGGGATGTACTGCGCCAAACGCAAGTTTAAGATAACAACATTTTCTACCTAAAATAATTTAAAATTCAACCTCATCATATAGAAAAGGAGCAGGGAAGAAGGGAGAAATGATCACTGGGGTCCTTCGAATTTGATGGCCGTACGCCCATCTGAAAGAAATGAGTCTCCTGAGGGCAGTGATACAACAGAAATGATGTAAGTAATAATAACGTATAAATGAACAGATGATAAATCCTTACAGATTCTGACGATGATTGTGGTGGCAAATTTAAACATTATTCATTGAGAAGGTTCAGATTGTAGTAATTTTACGGCACGAACGCGCGTGCGCGCGCGCGCACACACACACACACACACACACACACAATATCTTTAAATAAGATAAAATAAAAAATTTCAAGAAATTAAAAATATAAAATTTGAAAATCTTTTCTGAAAGATTTAAAAAAACTATTAAATTTTTTGGAAAAGGAAAATATGGAGAATAATATATTGAATGTCATAATAGGCTTTAGAATGTTATGCTTGGTTGTTCTAGACCTATTCTTTTGAGATTATTAGGTCTTGTGACATAACTGATGAATTTCTTGCTTAATATATATAATCCCATGTTTCATCTAATAGCCATCTAAATAATTTCGTTACTGAAATATACCGTCTCTATACTTCCCTGTGATGGTCGCTTATAAATTGCTCGGATAACTCAATAAGTAAAATACACGACTTAAAGACTCATAGTAATAATTTATTTCTTTGTTCAATCTTTGCGCTAATGTATATTATAAGTATTATTCCATTATAAGAGGAATGCAAAATCGGACAATATTTCCATCGTTTCCATATTTCATGGGGAAATATTTCCCTCTTTTCCAAAATCAGGAAATCCTTCCCGTCAAAATCCCATTTTCGAATAAATTAAGTTATCGGAATATTAATTTTGAGGCTCATTGAACTAGAGAATTCCAAGTTATTGGAATTTGTAGGAACCAGACGACGTATTTCTTATTAATCTCTGTTCGAATAATTGTAAGGTGAACAATAATTAAAATATCGTATGCGCATTTTTGAGAAGCTGAGATTCTTTTTCATATGTCTTATATTGATTGAAATGTAGTATGAGCCACATACTTTTTTAAATTGTCATTTGAATTTTATAAAAAGTTATCTGGAACTAATATTTATTAAAGTGAAGGAATATTTAGCTAAAAGATTTTCAGGTTAGAGGAACTCATGGGAGAGATTTTGATTCATGCTGATGACCACACTACTCAAACTGTTCGAGAGATTATCATAGCTTTCTTGTTGCTCGTAAGTGATAAAACAATCCATCTATTAGGCGGAAACAAACCAAAATTGAGTCCTTCGAATCAGGAATAAAATACAAATGTTTGTTCAGAGCCTCTTCGCGCCTTTAAAATCAGTAAATTCCCGACTCAAAATACATCGGTAACTTTTACAGTATACAGCGAATATAAACTAATCCGTGTATAAATCGAGAGTACATTTTTAATTTTCAAATTTCAATTCAAAATTCAAATCCAGTATATACGCTGAAATGGAAGTAACTTGTAATGGAATTGATTGTAACGTTCGAACAGGAGGGCGAAAAAGTTGCCAAGCAGGTATCACGAGTGGAATGTTTTCCATCAAACTAGTGTAAAGTAAAACTCTAGACGCCAACGAAAGAAACATAACTCTGGTAACCCTATCTGAAGCCAGCGCATTGTTACTATTCAGTTGTTTTCTTGCGTACGATATGTGATTTCTATAAAATGCTAGTTATTTTTTTGAGCAACTTTAAATTTTCTTTTAAAAGATGGGTGGATATATGGCATTAAATTGCTTTTATAATGGTGTTTCCTTAAATATTTGTATCTTCATTCATTCAGTTCTAAATCTTTGTAAAACATTAAACCTGCCGAATATAACTATAGACATATTCAATGTGGAGTCATTTCGTCTAGAACTTTATTCTTGTTGCTCAACATATCTCTTATTAAGTTTAATATTAAATAAATTTATTTTATTTTGTATCGATATACTCAACTCTTCTTTTTGTTGAAATATATCCCTTTAATGTTTGGGAATTAAATATTTTTTTTCCAAATATTATGCACTTTAATTATAAGTTCTGTTAAGAAGATATTACTCTGATTTTCTTAAAGACTTTTTCAAAGTGTTAGAAACAAAGCTCCTTATTTATTTATTTTGCGTTAGTGTGACAGAATGGGTAATAGAAATGCAATAAAACTTTAAAGTATAGTAAATAAATATTAATCACAAAACAAAGTTTGATCGAAAACGCTGCGTATTCAGTTAAAGCTGCGAAAGGTTTTAGATATCACAGAATTTTTAAAGATTAATAATATAAATGGTAAAAAAAGCTGTATCCTTCTAAAGAAGAATCCTCTCTTTTAGCTTTACTTTTGCGATGTCTCCGCTTCTATGTGCGATTTTATGTGTTGAAATTTCCCATAATTTATCAGCATAAATAAAGAGTGAAGTTTTTATAAATGTGATGTGATTGTTTATTATTGTTGTGTCTCAGTTGCCACCTTCCTCTCTAAATTTCTACACCACACCAACGGGAAGATCTGGGACCTCAGCCAGATTTGACTGCATCCGAACTTTTACCCGGGGGGCTACTGTCAAGAGGGCTCCAACCAATGACTTGTCGGAAACAACGCTGGCCCACAAATCCACAACCATGAACAAGAGACTATTGCGGCCACGAAGTTTTTATAAGAAATTTTTTAAAAAAATTTCTCGCCGACTATAAATTCCATGACTACAGTCAAAACTACACGTCTACTTTCTATGTAAATTAGTAGAATGCTAAATATATAAAGCTGCAAAGGTTGCTGAATTTATGAGTATAGAATATTGTGTTTAGCTGTATACCTTTAGATAATACTCGTATATCAATATAACGGAACTTTTTAAAAACGCGTGGAAAACAAGGAGTTAAAAATTTCGGAAATACCTTGGGAAAAGACAATCTGGATATTTCTATTATTTTTCTGCATTCTTTATAGTGTTTTTAATAAATATAATAGTTTTTTCCTCCTGTAAAATAATTTTTTTTTCTCCGAGCAACAGAAATAAGTTTTTGACAAAGGAATGTTTTTCTTTATGATTTAGTCTACACAATTCGGAAAGAACCAAGCACCATCTACCGGCAATGGTTTGATTGATAGACTGTATATTAACATCGCATTCAGAAGCAACACGAAGGCTCATAATGAGTATTAAAGCTTCAAGTTTTTATAAATTATATATTATTTTACATTAAAAATTATGCTTATATCTTTTAATCAATCTTGAAATAAAAGCTTAGTTTAAAAATGTTTTATTACTTACATATATTTAATTATTTTTAGACTGGAAACGTAAGACTAAAAAGACAATTACGTTATCTATACATGTGTGCAAAGTTTCCACTTATTTGGACGTTGTTAAATGTAAGATCCGTGCCCCAAATTTTGTCACCCCTTGAACATACATCAGTTTTGTATTGTCATCGGAGTTATACGTGCATCCGGCTTTTCAGCTCGATTGGATGATAGGAAATGGGTTAACATTCGAGTAAATTTTTGAACTGGAAGTATGCAGACGTATTTTTTCACACACGAGTGAGTGTGTGAGGGGGTGAACATGACAAGTTAAATAAAAGTTCGTATGAATAAGAAAAAGATTGAAATGATTTTGTTGACACATGTGATATAGGAGAAATATATATGCCTTATTACAACGCTTAAATTTCATTGTAAACCACTTTTTACCAGTATAATGTAATACTTTTTAAAGTTATACAATATTTGTAGTATGATTTATTATTTTTTTTGTATTCTTTTATGAAAAAATAAGAGTATAACATAAAATCCTATTTTAGTCAGCTTAACATAATTATTTTTGATTTTATATCTTTAATTTAGTACAAGACGAAGAAAATCCAGAAAACAAAAGTTTTAAAAACTTGTTCATTTAGAGCTGAAACAAAAAGATTTTTCCCTTTAATTTTTAAATTTTGTAAACTAAAGCAATCATTTCTTATTATTGCACGCAATTTTGAGAAATCTGTATTATGTGGTACTGTAAGGTAACAAAACAGATTTTCTAATATTCTTATTATGACTTTGGAGATCATTTCATTTTATATATTTTTGATTGACCCTAATTTTGTCTTATAGCATCAGAAGTTGTATCAAACGAATTATTTACATCGATAAAAAAACCGACGAATAGTATTTTCTCAAAATATTGGAATTAGACTACATGTTCATGTCTTCTTCCTAAAAGTTGGTTCAAGTCTTCCGTTCTATTGTTTCCCCTCAGAAGCTTATTTTCTTTAGGTAAATACGGGAATGAGGACTCAGTGGTACCTAGTGATCTTTTTTTCCCATGGTCTTTGGTCTTTTTTTCCCATGGTCCTTGGTCTTTTTTTACCATGGGTTTTTTGTAATTGGTCAGCACGGTTGACATACCAAGATAATCCAACGATCCTTCTATATATTTGATTCTCCTTTCTCTCAGTTTTTGCCTTTCCCTCCATTTACTCAAATGTCTAGATCACAGTTACAATTTGTTTGGCGCATCATCTGCACATCTGGCTCTTGCGCCCCTAAAATCCATTATTATTCACTCCTTCAGCCACCCGTCTTTATCTTTGTCATCTTTTCCGATTCGTCGGGACAAAAAAGGAATTAAAAGAAATAAAAACTTTTATGAAATATTGAAAATTACACGAATTAGGAAAACTACTGACGAAAAGTATTGATATCTTACATTAGAAAACTAATCATGTTTGTGCTTCACAGTTTAGAAGAAACACTCGGAGAAAGATTTTGTTCCCCATTTTGAGATAATTAAAAATTTTCTTCATATTAACAAAATGCCACCGAGAAATGTAAGAGTGTTTAATACGTAACACACCAATGAAATAGCTCAAAATGTTACACATTTATTTGAAGTTATTCTGGTCTTCCCCATGGTCAAATTTCCGACTTTCCACTTCTTCTTTATACAAGTGAGTCAGTGAAAGTAGAGTTTTATGGTGCAAGATACAAAATCTGTTTATGCTGCGCCAAACTTTCATAGCAGTGATTTAGACGGAATAAATACAAAAAAAAGGTAGAAATTGGTTGATAAGAAGAGGATTTGGAGGGGGAGTCGAAAATAGAGAAGGATTTTTAGAGTGTCCCGAAGGAGCGTTATCCGTTTTTACCAAAGACAATAAATACTATGGGAGAGGAAAACTCACAAAAATATCTTGGGAACATATTTCTAGTATTTACTTAAAAATGTAAGCCTCCTACTTTCTACGAGATATGCTTGTCATAAAAAAATTGTTCGCATCACTTATGAATTTAAGTCGAAATGAAGCAACGTTGGTAACAGTGAGGCTTATGAATTGATTGGCTGGATGCACGGTATTGCACCTGTCCTGTGACCTTAATATCTCGCACATCTAGTCCATTGATTAGAAGAGTACGGAAACAGTTGACATCTCTATCTAATACTATACATTACTCTTTCTCTAGTTTTTTATAACACAAAAACACAAAATAACCAGGTTGGCATGGAACGTTATACTTAATCGATTCGAATACTCATTTCAAATGTAAAGGCGGACATAGATTTATAGAGATTGCTACGCGTGAAATCTAACTGAAACTCAGTCCACACAAGGCGTGACGTGGAACTTAATAATTTACTTGATCATGGTTTGGTTTGATTTTATTTCCGTCTCCCTGAGAAGAAACACGAGGGCTATTGGCGGGGAACCGTGTAATTTTGAGCATTGGTCAAGTTACGAGGACGACACCTGATCTGGCACATCAATCTCCTGACTTCCACATCACGCCTCGGGAGGACTTTGAATCTCACGAACGTGCATCAGCCCCGGCTACACGGCGGGTTTTGTTGTATCAAGGTTGAAACCCATGACTCGACGAAAACCACCGGAAGCGAGTCCGCACCTATTTGATCGTGGTAAGCCTGAGTAACCACCTGACTTAAAGTGTAGAATGTCCGTACCAAGAGTCCAATGAATATTCCGAATTTGAGGCCTTCCTATCCCTGGTTTTGTTTGGTCTTATTAACGTCGCACTAGAAGCAACACGAGAGCTATTGGCGACGGACCTCGTAATTTTGATCTGCGGTCAAGTGACGAGGACAACACTTGAGCTGTCACCCCCCCTCTACTAACATCCACACCACGCCAACGGGAGGACTTTGGGCCCTAACAGATTTAATGTGCATCAGCCTCGGCTACACGGTGGGATTTTAGTGGACAAGGCTCGAATCCGCTACTCACCGAAAAACGCCGGCCACGAGTCTGAAACCATGACAACTAGGCCACCATGGCCACTCCAATCCTTGATTCCCCTCAGGGACTTAGCTTCTTTAGATAATTTTGGGCATCATGCCTTGAGGTGCTCCAGTTATCTTTTTAACATGGGTTTTATTGCCTTTGGTAAACTTGGCTGTCACGCTTCCGAGATACCCTAGTGATCCTTCTTTATTTTCAATTCTTCTTTTTAACCTATTTCTATTCCCCTTTTCTTTTCGAATGTCTAGATCAAAAATACACATTGTTTGGCGAAGTATATCCAAATTTGGCTCTTGAGCCATAAACCTCGAATTTCACTCCCTTCTGCCATTCATTTTCTGATCTATCGCACCTAGGACTCAAAATAATCGAAACAAAATGTTTTTCATTGCTTATCTCGGAATAATTACGGTCACATACTCGTGTCGCCTTCAAAACTCCTCAACACATTCACGCAACAAATCCACAATATTGCGATGTAATGAGTTGTCTCGGCAACAGGGATTAGTGAAAAGTTTACAGACACCTGTTCATTACGCAATGGATCAAATCTAATCACTCCCCGCGGTTAACAGCAAGCATTCGTCCTCTCCAAAATTCGATAATTAATGTTCGAAAAGCGAGTTATTCTGAATCACACACCCCTCTGTCAATTAGCAGTTTTGCTGCCATCGCCGAGAAATCGAGGGTTTGTCGTTTGGCGCTAATAAGTCAGTTAGGATTTCGCGATGATAATTGATTCTATTGGTGTTTTGGCGGGGAATCCGATTGCTATGGCGCGTATAATGAAGAGGAGAGGCGTAAAATCTTAAAACGCTGGGTACCATGACAATATTTACCGACCACTGATTCGATTTAGTTGGCAGAGGGTGTGCTCTCTATTTTATTTTGTGGAAATTCAGCATTCCCGGTAGCATTCTTTTGGGCTTCGGTATATGACAGTGAATTCCTTTAAGTATTAATTGATGGTTACTCAGCCTTAAATTACATCAAATTTTGTATTTTTAAGTTTTGCAGTTAAATAAAGGACACTTCGCCGATTCAATATATGTATTATATATGAGAGAATTCGGTAAATAGAACGATCAATTAGTGAATTTTAGAACTGTAAATGCACCTAAGAGAAAAATATCTGCATTTGCACTTATTTCAAAATCTTTCTTTTTTGTTGTTAAACTGCACTTTAACATAAAATAGGTCATTCTCTGCATAAATTGAACTTAGTCTCTCCCCCCCCAATAAACACACATATTCGAGGGTTGCACAGTATTTGTGTAAAAGTTGCAGGTAATTCGAATAAAAAATTTGAGAATTTTGGAATTTTATTTACTCCAAATTTTTAAAATTATAAATTTGTTCTAGTTATAGAGTGTTATGTTTATAACTGCAAAAATTTTAAGCTATAGTGAGAGTTACAGTGGAATTAATGCCAAATGTTCCTAAATATAGACTACAAGACTTCCAGACGTAAATATATAACCATTGATAACTAACAGCTCGTATATAATTTTTTTATATATATTAGTATGATTCTCATTATATAAACATACACAAATATACAGAAATCTTAATGTTAAAGTATAACTTCTGTTACTGTTTGGAAAAGTTGCTTAGCCCACACTCTTTGAGACGAAAGAATTGTTGCTGTAATATAACAACTTTAATTTTCTGTTAAACATTGCTGTTATAGATGGCAACCCAAAAATGTCTCCTTCCCTTACCAATTTAGTGGTCGTCAAGACCCCGAGGCACCCGAATGATCTTTTTCTTTCCCATGGGGTTTACGGTCTTTGGTAAACACGGGTGACGCACTCCCGGGATACCCTAGCGATCCTTCTCTATTTTCGACCCTCCTTCTTGTTAACCACTTATCTTTTTTTCAACTTCACGTCTAGACCACAGTTTAATCTTGTTTGGCGCAGCATAGCCATATCTGGCTCTTGCGCCAATAAACTTTACATTCACTCACTCACACTTAGTGGTCGTCATTGTTTTAGGGGTTATTGCGCTTGCTCAAAATGTGTAACTTTTTTTTTTGGGGGGGGGAGAGGTTCAATTTAGGAGTTTTCTTTGAGTTTGCATCAAAAATCTGTTTGAAACTTTTGCCTATTAATAAATTGATATGGACGCCTTACATCGATGCGTAAGATCGATCGTCTTACGTTTTCTGATATTTTCAAAGTTTTTTCTCATTTGAATGGCGCTGCTGGAAGAAAGGAGATCATTTTTAAGAGATTTTTTTTATATGCTCTATAGTAGCTCACAACTTAGAGGACCTGAAGTATTGGTAGAAGTTGATGCATCTAAATTCGAAAATTATGTTGATGAATTTTCTAAAACATTTATCGGATCCACTGTCAAAATCGGTTGGTAACAATTTTTGGTATCCTTTCATTTACTGCTCAGCGGAGCTCTAATATGCTATTTTTAGGGTACCTTTCGTGTTTTAACGTTAAGTTCTTGTTATTTAAATTTTTGAAAAGTTCTTTTTAATAAATAGCTGCTTGTGATCTATTTTATTTTGATGGCGAATTTCATTGAAATTATTTTGATAAGCTCGAGATAGAATTTAAAAAAATCTTAGGCAACACTAGAATCAAAGTAACAAGCTAGCGTTATTATTACAGTTCATTTTCATTTTAAAATCCTCTCATGCTTTCCGTTCTTATAGACAACTAACTTTTAAAATTCATTTTGATGTGTTTTAATAGACAGATGAATTAATTTTGTGGAAAATATGTAGTTTCAATAATATGAAATATGTAACTTTCTGGTAAATCAAACTATAAAAGCAACAACAGGTCTTTTATCTATTTCTGTACTTTGCGGAAGTGAATGATTAAAAAATTCGAGAAAACGATTATGAAGGTCTTAAAATATTAATCGGACCACCGATAAAATAGCTTCGTAAAAGTTTTCTCGTATTCTTTCACTTAACTTTGTGAGTAGTTTACTTGATTAGCACGATTTTAAAAATCACCAATTGGGCGATTTTTAAAGATGTAGGCTGAAAGCATTTTTATTCTATTAATTTCAGAAAGGTATTTAAACGGCCTAAAGTCTCATTTTTTCTTGTTGAAGGCTTCTCAGTTTCTTTAAATAAAAGTGGGTCGATGAAAGTAAGGGAGAGGTAAATATCGAAAGTGACAATAACATGGCTTTCGATACATTTCAGTCCAAAGTAGAGTGATATGATGAGGGGGTCTTCTATACAGTGTGTGTTCTATTGTTGAAAAACGAATTAAGCATACTCTAGATTTAATCAACCTCTTGACGATTTATTTCGTGTGATACTCAAGCGGTGGGTCTGCATACATGCTAATCATCTCGAGTATACTTGGGTGCATGTCCTTTTGAATTGTTTGACTCCCAGGGGTTTACCTTCTTTTGATAAGAACGGAAATCATATCCCGGAGTATCCTTTTTATTTCGCATGGGGATTTACTGTCTTTGGTAGACACTGGTTATGCTCACCCGGTATATACTAGTGATCCTCCTCTATTTTTGACTCTTCTTGTCTACCAATGTTTACCTTTTGTTTCTTTTTTCTGTTCAGATTACAGTTTAAATAATTGCTTGAGGCAGCTTAGCCAAATTTGGTTTTTGCGCCAAAAATCCTAACTGACACTCATTCACTACAGATCATTTGAATCTTATCTGCATGAAATCGTGACCTTCGTCGTAATTGAGGGCACCAGTCATTGATGCTGGTTACTAGTTCAATTTACCTAATGCATTTCGATTTATTTAACAATTTTAGCTTATTTTATTTGTTCAAAGCATTTATTATCCGATTGATAACGATGAAGAATTTTTGATTAGTAAATTAGGAAGTGAAAAAGTGTGGAGTGAAGAGTCTGGCCGAGGTGGCCTAGCGGTTAATGCATTGAACTCGCGGCCAGCAGTTTCGTTGAGTCGTGGGTTCGAGCCTTGATACCACTAAAGACCAGCCGTGTAGTCGGAGCTGATTCACGTTATATCTGTCGGGGTCTATAGTCCTTCCGGTGGAGGGGTGTGGAAGTTAAGAGAGGAGCTGCTAGCTCAGGTCAGGGTCAGGTCAGGTCCTGTCCTGCCATCCTTAACCGATGTTCAAAATTACGAGGCCCGTCGCCAATAGCCCTCGTGTTGCTTCTAGTGCTGCGTTAATAAAAACTAAACTAAACTAAGCTGTAGGGATGATGCACGTTCAATCTATCGAGGCTCCAAGTTATTGGCATTATGTAGAAATTTGGAAAGAGGTGCAAGCTCAGATTTCGTCTCGTCACTTCACCGAGATTCAAAATTATTAGGTCTGTTGCCAACAGCCCACGTGTTTCTGCAAAGTCAGACATTAATAAAACAATCAATAAATTTATGTTTGAAACAGTGGAGTTAATAGTGATCACGTTGCGCGAAAAACAAATATCTTTTTTTTATTATTAAAAGTCTATTCATTCAAAAGAGAATGTGTGAGAGATTTCTATTAAATTTCTAAAGAGATTTTTCTTGTTAAATTTAACTATGAAATAGTGTCACTTATTGTTAACTTATCTGGGTAAAAAGATATTGCAGTACCAAATATCAATCATTTGAAGAAAATGTTATAATATTCTGTATGATGACATTCCACAGAACAAATGCCTTTTGGTGCGATCTAAAAAATAGATTTATTGAAGATTTTAGAGAAGCTTCATTTTGTCTTAAATTGCGATTGGTTTTTGATTTTTAAATATTCTTCTAAATTTCTCATGTATTTTCTTTTTTAATATTTGTATATGTATAAAAGAACCTTCTTTTCTTTTATTCCTTATCAGATGAATTTTTCGGAAATGTTTTTTCCTCGAGAACCTTATTTTAACATTTTGTGGAAATCGTCTCCGGAATTCTATTCAAGGAGCAGTTGCATTGAACGAGGATCAATCTTAATCTCTCAGCATGTCACATTGAATTTGAAAGACGTTATCTGCTTCACTTAAAGGCGCACTGCTTTCATTGGCATGACAAGAGAAGTTCTGACCTTTTAGGATCTATTTAAAGGCATTCCACATTACAGATATTGATCTGACACATCTGAATGAAACGGATTCATTACTAATTGCACCATCGATTCGTTAAGGGAACGAGACAGTACCCACAAAATGACCAAAATAAAAAAATTTTTTTACTTTATTTCAATTCTGTGATTTTTTTTAAATACGAGGAGCTTTTCGCAAAATTTCGATACTTACAAAAAATAATTGAAATATCTGGATAAAATTTATTTTGCTTATTAATTGATCCTTATGTACATAATGTTGTAAATTACAGGTATTCAGGTTGATTTCAGGAAACCGTAGGTTAGAGAAATACGCAGTATCGTAAAGTTTTAATTATTCCGAGGTATTGGTTAAGTTTTAACTATACCTAAAAATAATCTTAACAAAAACTTTAAGTTCTTATTTATTATTTTTTAGACTTCTTAACACAGTCAACGTCTAGAGTTATGTATTTCTGCCAGCGTTTCTTAACGTTTTGTGTTGGTCGTCATTAAAAACTCACCTGATTGAACTCTATCTTCTCCATTCTGCAGGTTACTTCAATCTACACTGCCTGAAATCAATCAAATCACTATAAATATCTGTAATTTACAATATTTTGTACATAAGTTAATATGAGGAATAAATTTTATCTAGATACATATTTAGGTTATTTCTTAGTAGTAATTAAAACATTCAATACTCTCGCATATGTACAAAATTTCATGTCTCTAGCTACATTATTTAACTAGTAATTTAAATTTTCTTTAATAATGAGCCAAATTATTTCATTGACTTTGATAAGATGCCTTTTCTCAGCATTTATTTTTAATGGCGGTTATATACATAAAATACTAATACTTTTTTTTGTATTCAGGACAAAGTTTTGAAATTTTTCTGGTTTTCTTGCATTATTTGTTTTTAAATTATGTGTATGTAATAAGTAAGAAGATAAATATTTTTCTTAAAAAAATCTACAAAATTAGATATAGCCACTTTTTTGGGTTTTTTTTTCTTGCTTTTTATCGATGTTTTGAATTAAAAAAAATTTAAACTATAACTAACACTTGTACAACCAAACGAATTAATACGATTGTGATGAGAAACACTTCTAAGAAATTGAAAAAAATGCTTTAATACACTATAATTTGTAGATGTAATCAGAAATTTAAATTATTGAAATATTTTTAAAAAAATAAATTTTAAATAGTTTTCTTATTTGAAAATGAAGGTTTTTTCGAGAAGACATATTTTATGAGTGATCATATATTTTGAATATAAACCTTTTTAAATAAGCATCTAAGTTAAAAAAAAATTGCAAGAGTACCGTATCCCTTTAGAGACACAAACAAAAAAAAAAACAGACACAGAATAAAGCACAGACACAGAATAAAACACAGACTCAGAATAAAGGGATTTCTCGGAATAAGGAGAATGCAGACAGGTTGACCAAGAATTAATTTTGAAATTATAACAGGATTATCATAGAAAATTACAGTTGATACTCGTACTATAGTAATTATTTGACCAACAATAATTATATGGATACAAAAGGTCTCCAATATGAAGACTAACATAGAACTTGTTTGCAAGAAAGGGAATCAATGTAGTTTCAACGTTTAAATGCATAAATATATATATATATATATATATATATATATATATATATATATGCATGTATGTATATTGATTATGGTACTATCCCAAACTTGTCTAAGTATTTACCAGGAATCTCACTGTCTAAATTGATGCTAAAGAATTTTCAAAACAAAAAAATGCTTAAAGATTTATTAGAAAAATATTGAATGCAAACGTGCTAAATCAAAAATTCTGACCAACACTCTTTATATCATATAGCGGTACACCTTTATATTTTTAGTTTAGTTTTATTAACGTCGCACTAGGAATGAACGCGAGGAAGAAGCAACACGAGGGCTATTGGCGACGGACTTCGTAATTTTGAACCACGGTCAAATGACGAGGACGACACCTGAGCTGACAACCCCCTCTTCTAACATCCACACCACACTAACGGGAGGAATTTGGGCCGCGACAGATTTAACGTGCATCAGCCCCAGTTACACGGCGGGTCTTTGGCAGCCAAGGATCGAACCCGCGATTGTACAAAAACCGCCGGCCACGAATCCGAAGACATGACCACTAGGTTACCGCGGGCTCTTACTTTTTTATTTTTTATTTTATTTTATCTTTTTTTTTAAATATTTTTAGATGAAACAAACTTTAGAATTAGAATTTTTGTATAATAAATCATTTCGTTTTCATAAATATTTTATTTTAATTTGATATCAAAATATCACTACCTGCCTGTCAGTAAATATGAAAATTTGGATAAATCATATGAGTTTTCATAGATATTTGGGAAATATAATATTACTTACGCAAATACATTCTGTGTTCATTATATCGAAAAAAATTGTTTTTTAAGAGTACATTTTATTCTCTCTATTTTCATTGCTTGGCATTTTCTGTTTTTTGACGAATTCAAAATTAACGAACGTGATAATAAGATTAATAATAATAATACATACTTTTAAATAAATTTGACTAAAATCACTTAAATATCGATTTTATTTTCCTGCATTAATTTATAAAGCCTAAATATTAGATTTTAGAATAAACTAATTTATTTTTATTAATATTTTCAGATTTTAGATTTGAATAATTTTTCGGATTCTCTTAGGAAAGAAAGAAAGAAACCCTTATTCCATTTTAATTTCTGGCTTTCTTTTATTTGATTGGGATATATTTTTTTGTGTCCTCGATACAATCTCATGTAATGCGCAAGTAATCCAACTCATCACAATTTGCATTGTAGTTGACAATACAAACAAATATGCTTGAATATGTAGCATTTACTTGCATAAAATTTCTCTTATCTTGGCTAGTACGATTCACGTTAAAATATGAAACATTCTTCTTTGTTACTAGAGTAGAATAATAATTTGATTAATGTTCTAAAAAATGTTTAAAAAATATCAACCCAATCAGATATGTTTGATTTATGTAACTGTAATAAATAAGATACTTCTCTATCATTTTTAAGATAAACTACTATAAGATCTGTTATACATTAGCACTACTCTCTAAAGGCATATAATATAAATATGCTGCAAACTATTTTCAACTCTGTTATTGATCTTCGATTGTCAATACAACACCTGAATTTTCTAAGTTTCTGACAAGTTTTAATAATTTGTGGATGGGAATCCCCCGAGGAATATGAAAGAGGTTCTGAGAAGGCAAATAACATTAATAGATTTACTTCTGGTATTATTTAAAGAAGATATTTTGTTCAGTTTAATAACGTATAACGTAGCATAGTTTGTTCAATCAATAAATATGTGTTGGAGACCCTTTGAAAACGATCTTTTTCCATGAACACTCGCTATATCGTTCGATAATTTAAGGCCGTCATTTACTGACAACGTGTCACACAACTGGATTAAGCCCTAGTTAGTTGCAAAAGTAGTTAATCAATTCAGTTTGTCGACAAAAAATTGTTACATTTATTAATGTTTAGGCAGTATGAATGAAAATTTACTTGTGAAGATTGTTATTCATAATTACCTAGTTTTGAATGAAAATTCAGAATTTATGTTTCAAAATATATTTTAATTGATTTTGAAAATGTTCGGATAATTCAAAAGTTGTACAAATTTATATATGTAGATTTTACCACGAACCATATATAAATTATTAAAATTTTTAAATTCCTTATGATAGCTGAAATGTTCTTAGAATTTTATTATGAACTGCAAAATCCCGTTAGTATGTAATCGTTTCAGAATAAGTTATTCTCTTATTTTAAGTTAACCTGGAATTTTCGTTTTTTCGGAATAATGTCCTTCGCCAAGCTTTTTGTGCATTTATTCCATGCAAAATTAACTGTTTTTCATGTTTCTTCTACTTCATGCGATCAAGTTTTAACACGTTGTTAACAATTCAAGTAAAATTACGTATTTCGCGAATTATTAATAGAGCGTGGAACACGTAAAACTACGTTTGAATATGAAATGAATCGTATTAATCTCAGTACCCTTCGTACTATTCTATTTTAACAGGTCAATTGAAAAGTCCCCGGCCTACCATAGAAAAACACATTTTTTTGGCAAAATTAGTTTTTTTTATTCAACATAATTCCCTTCAAGGGTGATACACTGATTATAGCAACCCTCCAACTTTTCGATACCATTTTTGTAGTACGATTTGTCCTTTGCTTCAAAATAGGCCTCAATTTCGGCGATCACCTCTTCATTCGACGAAAATTTCTTCCCAGTGAGCATTCTTTTGAGATCTGAGAACAGGAAATAGTCACTGGGGGCCAGATCTGGAGAATACGGTGGATGAGGAAGCAATTCGAAGCCCAATTCATGGATTTTTGCCATCGTTTTCACTGACTTGTGACACGGTGCAATGTCTTGGTGAAGCAGCACTTTCTTTTTCTTCAAATGCGGCCGTTTTTTGGCGATTTCGTCCTTCAAACGGTCCAATAACGCTATGTAATAGTCGCTGTTGATGGTCCTTCCTTTTTCAAGGTAGTCAATGAAAATTATTCCATGCGCATCCCAAAATACAGACGCCGTAACCTTGCCAGCCGACACACTGCTCCGAATCATCAACTCGTCGTTGTTTTTGGTCAAAAGTGAGCTCGCGCGGCACCCACTTTGCACAGAGCTTTCTCATACCCAAATATTCGTGAATGATATGATGTACACGTTCAGTTGATATCTTTAGAGTGTCTGTTATTTCATTCAATTTCAATTTACAGTCATTCAAAATCATTTGGTGGATTTTTTCAATGTTTTCGTCGGTAACAACCTCTTTTGGGCGTCCACTGCGTTCACCATCTTCGGTGCTCATTTCACCACGTCTAAACTTAGCATACCAGTCCTTGATGGTTGATTTTACTGGGGCAGTGTCCGGAAACTCGGCATCAAGCTAAGTTTTTGCTTCAACTGTATTTTTTCCCTTCAAAAAGCAATATTTTATCAACTCGCGGAATTCCTTTTCATCCATTTTTTTCACAATAACAAAAGTTGCTTCACTCAAAATGCTATAATTCACAAACTAATGATCCGACAGCTGTCAAATTTATACACTCATCTTTTGAAGTTTAGGGCTAACTAAAAAACATATGGATTTAATTCTAGTATCGCAATCTATGTGTCCGGCCGGGGACTTTTCAATTGATCTGTTACGTAAAATCACCAAATTGTCCTAAACAGTTAAAATGTTTCTCGTAAGCTGTGCTCTGCTTAAAGCATTTGTTGTGTTTGATTTTATAAAGAGAGCATAAAAATAGAATATAAAATGTTTCCATTTCTGTAAATGTGATTTGGTTGTTCATTAGCGTCGAACTGAGAAATAACACGAGGGCTATTGGCAACGGACCTCGTTATGTTGAATCCAGGTCAAGTGATGAGGACGACGACTGATCTTGGCACCTTCCTCTTCAAACTTCCACACCACGTCAACAAGAGGATTTGGGACCTCGGCAGATTTAACGTGCATCAGCCGCGCTACACAGTAGATCTTTAGTGGCATCAGAACTCGAACCCACATTTTGACGAAAACCGCCGGTCGTGAGTCCGTGACCACTAGGTTATTGCGGCCACATGTTTCGACCCGAAGCAATTCAGCATTGGTTCACTGATCGAACATTTGAAAGTGCTGAAAATATTCAGAATCCCGGACTATCTACATAGAAAGCAACGAAAATTGTGCCAAGATCAAACAAACAATCAACCCATGTATCCTAGTGAAAGTTTTCTTACCTACGGTGCTTTCTGTAACTTGGTAAATACGGGTGAAGTGCCCCAGGGTACTCTAGCTATCATTCTCTATTTTCTACTCTTTTTCTTCTCGACCATTCCCCCGTTTTCTTCCATCTTTCTTATGTCCAGATCACAGTTACAAATGGGTTTGGAGCAGCATAGCCAGATTTGGCTCTTGCGCCATAAACCCTCAAAACGTTTACTTACCAAATAAGATTTCCATTGTTCCTAAAGGTTCTCTTTTAAGGAAGCTGAGTTGAGTATTTACGGGCTTGCTGAAAGTTCCTCGGAGATCTGAAATCTGGTAAGATTTATAAATCGTAAAATCGTGTAACACTAATTATAAAACAAAATTATTTCTATAATAATATTAAAATGTTATTAAATGGTGAAATAACTCATATTTAGTTACTTTGTTTAGTTGCCATGTCAATGTTGTCAATGGTCATGGTGGCTGACTCGAGACTGTTATTGCTTTGTCGAGTCGTGGATTCGAGTCTTGACGCTTTTAAAGATCCTCCGTGTATTGGGGCTGATGCACGCTGAATCTGTTGAGGCTCTGTGTACTACCTTTAGCGTGGTGTAAAAGTTTGGAGAAAGAGGTGCTAGTTTAGATTTCGTCCTTGTCACTTGTCTGAGGCTCAAAATTACAAGGTCCTTCGAGAGTAGCCAGTCTGTTTCTTTTAAGTGCGACGTTAATTAACAATCCCGCTAATTATACTACAGAATTATTTAAGAAATAACATAATAATACATGGTTAAGTTGAATTAATCGGGACCAGAAATCCGAAGATATAAAATCCGGGTTAGCTGGATAATGCGATAAAAGGAAAAATAAAATAAAACACACTTACAGAAAATCAATTTTATATTGAGCAATCAAGTAGGAATACTATTTACAGAAGATAAAGTCGTCTACTTTGTGACAATCGAAGTTCGCTTAAAGTTATTTTATTGTATTTTTCATTTAGACAAAAAAAAAAAAAAAAAAAAAAAAAAAAAGAACTCTTAGCACCGTATGCCATATGTCATTGGTGATAATTGGCGTAACTAAGGTTTTGTTGACTTAACACAGAACATTTGCAAAAACCCTTCCCCCTAATTTCTTTTTATACTTTAATAATTATAAGAATTTTTCAGTAAAGGAAATTTTTCAAAATACATAATTGAAACAAATAAATATTATTATGGAAATTTATTGTGACCAACTCTTAAATTTAAAAACATCTTCGTGCAAACCAATCCGGGTTATCCGGAGATCCAAATTAAAGTGGAATTGATTTAACGAAGCTATACTGTAAAAAGAAAACAGTATTATATGGTGTAATAAAATTTAATGTATCATAATCCTTTTTAATGACATTACAACACAGGGTCAATAACAAATATTACCAAATTTTCCTTAATGTTTTTGTTAAGTAATGCTCCCATAAAGACGAAAATTGAGTTGTCACATGCTAATAGTTGAGATAAATAATTCTGCAGATGTCAGAGAGTTGGCAACATCTACAAATCGCAGAACCGTTTTTATAATAATTATAAAACATAACTATATAAGAATTAAAATAGTAATAATGTGTGTGTGATAACAATAATAATAAATAGTGTAATACTTATCAATGAAAATTAAAATTTTGCCATCCTTTTCAACGACATAATAATATGGCGTCAAAAAATATAACCGAGCTTTTCATTAACATTTTATAAAATATTGTTTCCAGAAAGACGACAGTTGAGTAGTTACGCGATGGTTGAAATTGATAGATCTGCGAGTATCAAAGAACTGGCAACATCTACGAATCGTTTGACGCGAATCTAATAAAAACCTTATATCTTAAATCCCCTCATCTGCCAAAGCATACCTGATATTCCAAAGGGAGAAAAGAGGGAAACATGTCGTGGTTTCTTGTTGACACGAAAGAGGTAAGAAGAAACCTCTCTAATGAATCAATAGCGGGCGAAATGTTCCGCCAATTTTATTTCTTTGTCTCGGTTCCCGCGGGAAAATTGGGAATAAAACGGACTTCTGATTTGTCTCTGAAGGGAGCGAAATAGAAGCTATTACTTATTCTAATAGACTCTGTCTTCGTGAAATTTCTTTTATACTTTTTTTTTGTCTTTGATATTTTGATAGACTTTATATTGCTTCTTATTTCCAGAAATACGATCAGGAACGGAATTTGGAAGTAATTTAATTGGGCTTAAAGTAATACCTTTTCCCCTGGATTAATTGTGATTTCGTATTTTAAATTAGAATAACCCAGTAAATATATCTACATAAATCTATTAAGATATATTACTCATTAATGTATTGAAATGGTTTCCTGTGCATTCTGAAAGGAGATCTTGTAACATACAGTTATTCATTCCATTTACTGCTATTATTAATGAAAATTTAAAATACTGGGTTATTCAAAAATGAATCATATGATTTAAAAATGCTATATTTTTATTAATAAATTACACGGAATGATTAATACATGAATCTAAAGGGAAAATATGGAAGGAGTTTTGCAAGTGCTCTATATCCTTCGACACAGAATGATAAGTAATGCATAAATACAAAAGGAAAACACGAAAGTTTTTATACAAGTGTTCTCAATCCTTTAGTTACATGTATATGTCAAGACAGCATGTAAATTCTTGCGAAAAATGCATGAAAGTGTCAGTACAGTCTCCAGCATGTAGAGACAAAAATTCCATCGATGCTCGTTATCACTAGGTCTCAGTACTTGTAAGGATTGCACATGACTTGTAACACATATTTCCCGTAACACTTCACAAATAAGTAGGATGAGGAATATCCAGGTCTTTACAAGTGGTAACAGTCGATTTCGTTGGGCTTCGCAGAAAAGTATCTATCACTCTTTCAACATTTTCCGAAGATATGTCTGGTGGCCTTTACTTTTCCCTTTACGAAGAGATCCACTACTCTCAGACTGATGATACTGCTTTCGTATATTCTAAGTCGTAGGCGGATTCATTCGGAACTTCCTACAAAATCCACGATGGACAGTGATTATAAACTCACATCGCGTAAGCCACAGCACTCAAACCGCTTTCTGCTTTTAAGATGCCATTATTACTTCCACCGCTGAGAAGCTTCTAAAATAGCTTCACGAAGAAACACGAACTGATCTATGATTCACAATACAAAATTTTTGTATTTTTACTTTGTACTCATGTATTACTTTTCATTTTGTGTCGTTTATTTTAGGAAACATAATTTTGAAATCGGATGATTTATTTTGAATTATTCTGTATATCAGAATTACGCGAATCCATCACCAAGAGACCAGGAGCATAGTCTGACAGCAAAAAAGTTCGGATTATCAGAGGAATATGTTTATTTTAAAAACCGCAGTAAAATTATAGTTTTAAATGAAAATACTACAATTATGGAAGAGCAGATGTTAACAAACAACGAATCAAAAAGTAATATTGAATCATAAATCATACAAAAGTGTGCTGTGATGAAACCTCTACCGTATTAGAGTGAGGTATTTAAAAAATAAAATGCAAAGTACGTACTTTATTATTGTACTGAAATAATGTAAAATATAAGTACTATAATTCCTATTTCATTTCCAGTATTTTGAATAGACTCGTATTTGTCTAACTTTTCAAGCGCTTCCAGTTTCTCTCCTAAAGACACTATCGCATATTTACATTTATCTGTAGTCGTAATTTGATTGCACACACTCAACATAGTATCACAGTAACGTACATATTACACATCAAAGCTATAATTTCCTAGGAAAGCAGAGCTGTTATATAGCGGACGTAATATTGCGATAAATGACGTCACTAAAATGTTATCTATGAAAACCAGATGGCGTGATTTACCATAGAGCGAATGCGAGGAAACCACGCCACCTATAAAATACAGGGTGTCCAGGCTAAAAGTATCTAAAAATTATGGCTTATCAATATAGAACTACTCATCAGAATTTTTTAAAAAAATATTTAAATAGTTTTAATATCAATAGATTATGATGTGTGTACCTTTTGAAGTATGACAAAGGTTGTCTAAATGGTAATCCAGTTCTTTCCAAGTGTTTTGTTGCATATCAAGCTTCAATGATAGCTTCTTCAACTCATCTACAATTTAATTTTTCGTGTATACACAATAAATTTAATTAACACCCATGCAATGGAATCGAATCTAGAGCTCTAGGCGACCAGGCTTATGAATGGAACAGATTTTTCTACTTCGAGCTTATTGCTGACTGTTATATGCATGCGTGCCTGAAAGATTTTGACCAGAAAAGGGGTTTATAATCCACTGAGGAATTGTCGGTTACCTTTTAATGGGTAGTTCTGTAATAATAAACCATAGCTTTTGGATACTTTTATCTCGGACACTTTGTATTTGTGAAAACACTAAAACATTTCAGTTCTGATGAGCCATGCACCAACTATTTTCAATTTTTACAAGAATTGCAAAATTAATGCCAGTTACAAGAAATCTTATGAATAACGAGAACAATTTGACGAAATATTTGAAGCAAAATAACAACTGTAGGTAGAACTGACTACTATTAGATGCTCCAAAATGCCTCGAATAATCCGAAAATAATTCGACAAGCCAAAATTCAAACTACGAAATTTTAGTTTTCAAATTTTTCACGTAATACTTTAACGAAAACTGTTACTTTTTTCGGATGATATTAAATGCACTTGTCCAGAATATTTGAGAAAAGTAAAAATTCCATAGGTTTAACTCATTAAGTTCATGAAATCAAAATGGCTGGTTTATTGTTTGGTTTTGTTGGATACAGAGCAACAAAGGCTACAATCTAAAAAAATGGCTGGAACGCAGGAGGCTTAAAAATAACTATAATAAAATTAAAAATTAATCTACCAAATGATCTTTTGAGAAATTTATCTATATGAATTGCCAATAGCAAATAAATGCTTATCAAGAGTTTGATTTTGTGAGCAAAATTTTGCATATAAATCTGAACAGATAGGAAATTACGAGATGTTATCGTTAAGTTTTAATTATTGCTAAGAAATGAAGGAGATACTTCGATAGAAAAAATTCCATATATTACTTGATCTATATGTGCATAATGATGTAAATTGCATTTATTCATATTGATTTATTTGATTTTAGAAAGCCTAACATTCAAATAATCCACAATACCGAGAAGTCTTCATTATTATCCCGGAATATTGTAAAGTTTTAATTATTACAATAAACAATCTAGTCATAGAATTATTATTTATAAATCAGAATAGATAGGAACAGATAGGACTTCGCTACATATTCGACATCCTGAGTTATACATTTTCTTCAGCATTTCGTAGGTCGTGATAGTAAACTCAGCAAACTGATACGGCGGTGAATTCGATCTACTTAAAAATCTACTGAATAAATTTTATCCAGATATCTCTGTTGCTTCTTAGTGATAATTAAAACTTTATTACACCCATTCACATGAGATATATTCATTTTGTTCTATTCATTTAAAATTCTCGCTGCAAGCTGTTTTCATAGAACCAAGCTAAAATGAACCATGTGTTTTTAAAATCATTGACAAACTGCCCTCGATTCGTTATCCGTTGGTATTCTTTTATTAGAACATCGGCCAACTTGGCGATCGGCCAAAAGCAATACGTTTTTTGTTCGAGTAGTGTGTTCTTCACGGAGACAAACATAAAAAAAGATCTGTCCTTTGTCTAAATCCATTCACTGTACGAATATTTACCTCCGAAAATTGTTGGGCTAATGAATCATAAATAAACAAAGCTCTGTTAGATACCTCAAGCTTAGCAAAAAAGCGGGCTAATTTTGAAAATATGTTATGTGATATGAAGCACGAATCAGTCATGCAGATATAATTTATGCACGTATTTTTCCTTTCTTTCTCTTCTCATTACTTTGAGAATTTTTGGATATACGGACTAAATATTTAGATTTGATCGCGGATATTTTTTTTTATTAGAAAATAATTATATTTTCCTCTTCCTCGGGGTAGTATTCTTTTTGAGTAATTAGCCGCGCAAAATGAGGAAGTGATAAATTCCAGTAATTTTTTTTTTCTTTTAATAATACAGTAATTTATCTTTGTATCGAGTGGACTGGAAAACTCTGTGCGTTTGTGAAATGAAAGAAATAAATACATTTAATAACACTTATAGTACGATATAATTTCCGTCGCTATGTTTGACCCCTTGCCAGTGTGATAGTAATTTGTAAATGAGATTTTTGCATTGTCTCGAGAGACGATGAACTCAAGTGGAGCAAAGTTGAAATTTGCTTCAGTTTTGAATTTTTTTTATTTCAAAAATTTTGCAGAGTGAGAAACAGGTGATAATCAGAACACTCTAGGTCTGGGGAGTAGGATGTATGCTTTATGGTGATTTCTCAACCTATCTGTGCGATTTTCTGACGAGTTACACGTGGCGAGCAGCATATGGTCTGGCATTACCATGATGCAGTTTGTTGTACTTCCTATCGAACATCTCCGACCACTTTTCATTTGGGTGTTTTGCTTAAGTCAAATATTTGCTGAAAGTATCTCTCTGAATTGAGATTATCGTTAGGTTTCAGAAGAACATAATGAATTGGTCCTTCGATATCTCACACCATTTACGCAACATTCTCTTATTCATGGTTCGGTTTAGATTGGATCAAATAGGTTGGTCCGAACTCATGGGTATTATCTTTTCCTTAAGATAAAGTAAACCACTTTTCATCACGAATTCAGATCCAGTCCAAGAAGGGTCCGTTTTTGTTCAGAGTTAGAGATGAGCATAGGACGACTCGTTGAAACTTATTTTTCTCACTCAACTCATGAGGCACCCTTCTGGAATATTTATAGACCAGTCCTAGTAATACCAGAAGTTGTATAATACAATAAATATTATTAAATGTATGAAATATGTATTATGTTCTTTTATTTTTCACAAACAATCAGAATTTTCCCTTACCTAATATATTGCATAAAAGTAAATTAACCATCTCAGGGACCGTAAAAATCAAATAGCACACAACTGGCTTCTATCTAAAGAATGACGCTTACTGAAATTAATTTATGTGCTTTATTTTCCTGCATAAATTTTCAGAGTGTATGAAATTATACGAAAATTGACAACGCCAAAGTTAGCAGTGGATTTATACGGATAAGAGTAAAGAGATATGATTTTAGACAATTGAATTGAGGATACGTGAACGGAAAGTGACGTGTAAAAGTTCTATTGCTACCCGAATCGTTGGCGTGGTGGGGTAGTTCGGAGAGGGGGTTGTTCCAGCTCAGGTGTCGTCCTCGTCACTTGACCGAGGTTCAAAATTATGAGGTCTGTCGCTAATAGCCCTCGTGTTGCTAGTAGTGCGACGTTAATAAAAAAACTGCTACCCGAATAGTCAGTAATAGCTAAGTAACCTTTTTTTAATATTGGTCTTTAGTTTCTGAAACATGCAGAGAAATTATCCCCTGACGTAATAATTGGCATATTGTAGTTTCATTATTCTAAGATTTGAATAAAACCAATTGGAGTTTCTTCATTGTTTGACTCTTCATTTAGAGTCTAAATATCTTACTAGTGATGGGGTAATGAATTCGTAGGAATTCAACCGGGCCGCTACAACTTTACCAAGGTTCAAAATTATGAGTTTATTGCCAGTAGTCCTGGAGTTGCTATCTAAGTTTTAATGAAAACTATCAATCTTATATTCCTTATGAATAGATGTTTATAGTGTTTTAATTTTTTAAAAAATTTTCTGGCAAATTATTTCGTAAACCTACCGTGGGTAAAATCCCATGGAGATTGGTTTGGAAGAAGTCATATGAAATTTATAGTTATTAGTTATGTATTAAACTGCTAAATACAAATAATACATTTTATTAATTGACGGATAGTTATAGTCTAATTTTATAAGGCCATGCTTAACAGGAATCGTCAAACCGAAATACAAACCATAAAAATTAAATTATTTTTCATTACTTGAACAAACAAGGTCAAAGCAAATACATTTAACTTGAAAAATTCGTTTAAAAGTTTGCATGTCAATATCTGTATGAAATTCCATGATATCCAAGTTTATTTGAACTATGTAAATATTTTCGAATGTGAGCTGTCACAGTTCGAAACTAATGCATTTTCTTCTGGTTCGCTCAGTATCATAATTTTTAAATTTTTTTGTGGGGAATAAATTCAATTGGCGCATGCGCACTTGCGGCGAAGGTCACTGAGTGACTGAAAGTAGAAATTTAAGCCTCAAGAGCTACATAAGGTTATGCTGAGCCAAACAAGGTATAACTGTGATCGAGACGTTAGAAAAAGTGGGGAAAAAAGATAAAAATGTTTGGCAATAAGGAGGGTTAAAAACAGAGAAGATTCGCTTGGGTATCCTTGAGGAGGGGAAAGTCACCGGTGTTTACCAAAAATAATAAAACTCAAGGGAAAGAAAAATATATTCTACAGTTCTTGTACATGGATCATTTTTCCTTTTTCTAAGATATCCATGATTAGAATTGCCTTCGTATTCCAAACAATCTGTGCCATAAATATTTCGACCACTTTGAATTTTTTGGAGCATATTCCCCGACGGTTCCTCGATTGTTACTTGCTTTCCAGTGTATATTGATAAATACAAATCTTATTGATGATAAAAACTCAATGTAAAACGACGATGAAAATGTGTCAAGGTACCAGTAAAAGTTTGGCTGCCAAATTAGATTGAGGCTGCCGTTAAACAAGCGGTCATGGTCTCTAGCTTTTGGCAGGCGTTATTTTCTTCGACACTTGGGTTTGAGCCCTGATGCTTCATGAGAAAATCCTCCGTGTAATGGAACTGATGCACGTTAGATCTGGTCTAGATCCCAAGCCATTCCACTGGCGCCGTGTGGAAGTTTGGAGAGGGAGGTGCCAACTCAGATGTTGTCCTCGTCACTTGACCAAAATTTAAAATTACGAGGTCCGTTCGCCAATAGCCTTTGAGTTGCTTCTCAATGTGATGTTCATGAAAGCAATCACAATCACATGACAATCCTTCGATTCGTGGGTTCGATTCATGATGTCAATAAAGATCCGCAGTGTAGCGGGGCCGATGCATGTTTAAACTGTTGAGACTGAAAGTCTTCCCGGGGCAGTTCAAGGGTCGCGTTCATCATTTGGCCGAGGTTCAAAATTAAAAGTTCCGTCAGTAGCATCCGTGTTCGTCTTCCTTATTTTTAAAAGTGAGACGTTAATAATTAATCAATCATGGCAGCCGAATCAAATTTAACTTATGAATTAAAGTGAAATTTATTTTGATGAAGTTTAACGGATGTCAGGCTACAATGGTAATATCTTGCCTTAGCAATGCTATACTTTTTGAACCGTTATATTGATCTCAAAGAAATTTTAAATAATAATTTTTTTTGAGATATTTGATATTTAATGAGTAACATTCAAATTTATCTCTGCAAATTGTAATATGATTCCTGTGCAATTAAAAATAATTAAAACTGACTTTAATTTCTAGGTTTTAGTGATTAAAATATACAGAAAAATACTCAATACACTCATTCACCTTATATTCAATAAGAAACTTTTGCTTGTTTAAATTTCTAAATAAAGAATTGCGTCATTAATGAGGTTTTAATTTCTTAAATAATTTAATTTCAAATCAATGCGGTTGTAATTTTTAAACAAATTATCTATTTTCATATTGAATTATTAGTATGATTGTAATAATAAATAAAAAAAATTAAAAAAAAAAACTTTTTCTATTAACTCTGAAGTTAATAGAATATGAAAACGTGAATATGCAACGTAATCGGTAGTAACTTTAAAAATCTAACCATCCAATCATGCTAGTGTTATCTTTTCCCTTTTCTCTGAAATCTTAGAGGGAATTAAGTCTTCAAGAATCGAACACTTAGCACCATGCAGGGAAAAGAAATAGTTTTAAATCTGATTAATGTCAGAAACACACGACTAGGGAAAATATTGCGAAATTATTTAATCCCTGTTCCTCGCAAATTGCTTCTTAAAAAACTGGAGTTAGAGGGGGAAAAAGAGGAAAATTCCCTGGAGACTTATATTGATTATTTTTCTACTTGAGGAATATATATTAATAATGAGTAGAATTTTTAAGATTCAAATTTTCAAGAATCCATCTGGTGAAATTTTATTTTTGAGGGTAATGCTATACATTCCAAAGCATTTTTATCAACATAAATGAAATGAGCGTAGTTTGATTATGGCCAAGCAATTATTTTTCCATGGTGGTTAATTTTAACCATCCTTTCTTCTTAATCCTGAATTACTTTGGTAATTTTATTTAATTAATGGTGCATAGTAGCTTCGTTGAAAGAATTTTTATGGCATTTAAGAATTCTCCAAAGGAAGTTTTTTCTGGCCAAATGAATTTAAATGAAAATTTTATCGAGATTTCAATACTACTATTCATCACAATATTCGAAATTAATGAGAATAGCACAAGTTTTCATTTAAAAGGACGTAGATATATTTTCATTTAATTAGTTGTTGCAATTTTTATTCAGTTATGTGAAAAATCCAAGAATGATAAAAGTCGCCAATGGCGGCGATTACGGAATTGGGCGAAGGCTTTTTTTTTTAAAAAAAAAATGGCTCCCGCACTTTTTTGGGGGAAAATTAAAATTTTTATTCAATTTTTTCCTACTGAAAACTAAAAATTATAATCAAAACATTTGTATAAACATTGTTGTTTTATCACCTACCTATCTCTCCTTTTGTTTCTTTAAAGATTAAGAAGTTACTTAGTGGAAATATACTCTATAACAAAAAAAAAAAAAAAAAAAAATGACGCACCAAGAAGTAGTTGCCCGATTGTTATGAAATTTCGTATGTAAAGACATTTGGACCTAACATGCAAATGATTAAAATTTAGTGTCAAATGAATAAATACCGGGCTACAGCGCATCGCAACTGCGCACTCGGCAGGTGTATATAAGAAGCGATTCTCAATCTGATGGTCAAATTTCCTGTTGCATTATGATTTAGGATACCTTTCAACGACTGAAAAAATGCCTCGCCTTAAAATTTGAGCTCATTACGAGCAACTGTCAGAGTTTCAAAGTGGTCGTATGATTGAATTGAGAGAGGCAGATTGGGAAAATCGGAGAATCGCTCTTCATATTAGTCGAAGCGATGGGGCGATTAGAAGATGCTGGAAAAAAATGGGTGGATAGTGGCAGATTTCAACTTCATGATGGTAGCGGTCGACCTACGGTCACAGAAGATTGGGAGCACACGTTGATTGTCAGATCAGCTGTCCCAGTGCCCGATTCATCGTTATCAACCATCGTTAAGACGTGCAACCCGCACACGAATGTCCACCATGACCCTTCACAGACGGCTGATAGAGCGAAAGGTACGCTCGTACCGACCGCTACGCTACCTGCCCCTCATGCCTGCGCACTGTCCTGCCAGATTACAGTGGTCATTGGCTCTATCAGGTTGGAATGATGCTGACTGGGTACGTATAGTGTTTAGCCACGAATACCGCTTCCAACTGTGTCCTGAAGATCAGCGAAGACATGTTTGGAGACGCCCAGGACAGCGTACTGATCCTGCTTTCACTATCGCACGTCACAAAGGCCCTCATCCAGGAATTATTTTCTGGGGTGCCATTTCCCTTGATAACCGAACCCCTTTGATCGTCATTAGAGGCACACTTACAGCACAGTACGTCGACGATATTCTGAGAACTAATTATTTAGCTACCGTTCCTATTGCAGTACTCTGGTCTTATTTTTCAACAAGATAATGCTAGACCACAAACGGTACGTGTTACTATGAACTGTCTTACAGCTTGTCAAACACTTCCTTGGCCAGCTAGATCTCTCTCCAATCGAACATGTCTGGGATACGATGGGAAGGCTACTGATTCTAACAGGGAATGTTGATGACCCAGCTCGAAATTTGGAGCAAATTTGGCAAGAAATACCGCAGGAGACCATCACGGAGCTTTATCACTTTATCCTGTTCACTCCTAGCGTATCACATGCGATACGTTCGCGTTTGCTCTTCTGTGCCCAGCGTATCACATACGCTCCGAGAATGCCTGCTGCAGACCAGCGTAACAATAGAGATACGCTTGATGAAGAAATGAAGAAAGGGGAAAATAAAGATACTTAAGATTATCTTAATACGGAGTAAGATGAAACATATGACCTTGAGAAACGCATATTGCATTGTATACCTTTCTTTCTATTCTATAATAAACAATATTGTTTTAAACATCTAATTAAATGTTATTTAGCACAAGCAATCCAGAAATTTTTTTTTATAATTTTCTTTGCATTTTTTTGTTGTGCAATAGGATATAAATTAGGCCTTATTTAAGCTCATTAGTTAAATCTTTGTAAACTATCATTCTCATGGTGTTAATTTTAAATAAGCCGCAATCTGTTTAATGAAACATCATTGATCATTTCTGAATTCTCGAAGTACTTCTATTTAATTGTAATACGTATGTAATATTCTGTATGGAGGAATGGGGCTCAAACCTAAATACACACATACACTCATATAAATACATACATGTGTGTGTGTTGATTCCTAATGTTTTAAGCTCTGGCTATTTCAAAACATTTGTTAGTGGATACTCTAGTGTCTTGAACAGTATACCGCGAGTTTAAATTTCGATTCTAACTATGACAATTGATAACAGTAGTAGATACTGTTATACATGAATTCTAAGTAAAAATCAAAACCTTTAATGTAAAAATTTTATAAACGAACTTTATTTCTCTCTGTAAAAGAAAGCAGAATGCACAGACATGAAATTGCAATTAATATAACAGCAGTTTTATATTTTGTTAAATAAATGTTGCATCGAAGTATTCGAGAAATTCCTAAATAACATTTATATTTCATGATACTACACTACATTTGCTGTTCAATGGGCTTCAATGGAAGCATAAAAATAAGGGATAGTCATACAAGTTCTAGTAAAAAAAAGTATACTTTCTGCAAAATGTGACCTATACTGTTTAAAGTTGGGCCACATGTCAACTTTACACAACCAAGCAATATAATCTTTCAAAAATGCTGGCAGTATACTCCTTCGACGGCTAGATAATATTGGGGAATGTTTTTCCCATCGCAACGAGGGAAGAGAGTGGACCACGAGCGACGAGGATGGTTTAAACCCTTCGATATTTTGAGAAAGAAAAAACTTGACCGGTTTCATTTTTCAGAGCGCTAATCAGCTAGATCAAAAGATATTCCTTCTCAGGTTACTTATTAAGATGATTTAACTTCTGACATCGTTGTTGAAGAGAACCGCTGCATATTCCTCTTCCAGTATCATCGCAATGACATGAAGAGGAACATTCTGAAATATATTTGCAGAGAAGTTCGCTTTTTTCAGTGCTCTTATCAACTGGACTAAAAGGGATTTTCCCATGGGCTAATAATTAAAAAAATTTAACTTCTGCCGTCATTGTTGAAAACATCCGCTGCACTTCCAACAATACTCCACCATGGACTCCAGCAGAACATCAAATTAACTTGAATGAATATTTAAGAACACCATAATTATTAAATAAGCTATACTTAAATTAAGATTAAAAGTAACTTAACAATCATCAGATACGAGGCTAATTTTCATCACTGAAGATGTAAGAATATCGCTTCTCTATTATTACTTGCTTCACTTTGCTTCACTTACACAGAGATATTTTCATGAGATAGGTACTCAATCACCATTTATGTCGAGTGGTGTCTAGCGTTGTCAGGGTGGACGATTCAGCTGGCGATGACCTATGAACATATGCGGTTCACTCTTTCCCTTAAATGTTTGAGCACTTCGACTTAAAATTGTAAATTAATTGTCTGTCCAGAGGTATCAAATTCCTCGTGAACCACTCCTTTAGAAATGAAAAACAGAATTAAGAGAGATAGGGTGATTTTTTTTGTTTATCCGAATTTTCTTTGATTGAAGTAAGTTTGGAGTGTGTTATATCGATAATCGTACGATGAGCGTGTCGTTTTCCACGTATTGTCGGCGTTTTTATACGCATGATACGCTTGCAGACCTGAGATTGCGATAACATTTAGTCACCTTTTCTATTATCCCATTTATCAAATTTAACGTAAAGCTTTATTGTATATCTGTTTTAATACTTCGCTGCATCATGTGTGACGATGCGTTCACACAGTGGCTCTCTGTAAGGTCACTGCTGAAGCTTAGATAAATTGGACCACTTGCTGGCCATTGTAATAGGTAACTGAACCTTCAATTCCCCGTAGCTATCATCTGTGTTTGCTTTAGAAATGTGACAGAAACGCATAGTAAAATTATTTTCACTTCTTCGAGGACAAACCTTGTATTATTTACTCTCTTTAAATTCTATTTAGGTAAAAAATACAGATACATGATAATTTTTAAGACGACTAAAATAACACCTACAAGGAAAAGTGAGATAACTTTATGTCAAGTTCTCACATTTTTATATTAAAAAACAGTGTAAATCATTTTATAATATTGAATAACTATTTATTTGTGTATCTTTTTTATGTGAAGCAAATAACATTTATAAACATACATAATTATGTATGAAGGATAATCAGCAGCTGTATTTACATATGCATAAGTCACGCACTTACCTTAGGATACATTTTGCATAGAATTCACTGCATTTATAACTTTAAAATTGTGAGCGATTGTTAGATAGTATTTATATTCGCTGCAAAGGAAGGTCGTGGTAGCCTAGTGGTTTCGGATTCGTGACCGGCGGTTTTCGTTCAGTCGCGGGTTCGATCCATAGCGGCCAAAGGCCCACCCTGTAGCCGGGGCTGATGCACGTTAAATCTATCGGGGCCCAAAGTCCTCCCGTTGGTGTGGTGTGGAAGTTAGGAGAGGGATGCCAGCTCAGGTATCTTCCTCGTCACTTGACTGAGGTTCAAAATTACGAGGTCCATCACCAATAGCCCTCGTGTTGCTTCTAGCGCGACTTTAATATAAACTAAACTAAACTAAACTCACTGCAAAGGAAATAATTTCATTTTTAATGGCGGAAGATATGAGCTCTATGAATAAAGTAGATGTTGTTGAAAAGCTCTAGAATCCTGAAAAACACATTTTGAAACAATCACAAATCTAGATTAGCATCACTGTGACGTGGTACGTGTCTTTATAATTTTAAAATATAATTTTCGAACGTTCTATTTATCAAATGCTCATAATAATGTATCTACGGAATCGCCAAAGCATCCTTTATTTTTAACTGAAAAATCAAAAAATGCATTACTTTTAAGAAAGAGATTTTAATAAGTTATAGTATAATTTGTGAAGAATAAAATTTACTTTTTTAAAATTTCAGAAGTTAGATGCCTTTAAGACATATGTATAGGAAACATTATATATTTAAATCTCTTTTGCATAACGGGAAATTTAGTGTTCAATTATAGCAACAACTGTTTAGCATTTCTCGTGTGACGTAAATATAACCAAATCAATGTAATTACTTCACAGTTTCAAATTTCTACATTCATATTAAAATTCTCACATACTTCTTCAAAAATCATAATTCATGAAAGAATATCTTTGTGTGTATTTTGCTGTATCTAAAGGGCACATTTAGCGTGAATCACAGAAAAAAACATGTAATCCTTCAATAAAATATGTGAAAAGATTCTTTCTATAAGCGACCCTGAATCGTGTCAGATGTCAGCTCAAATTTTGACGCGTTTCAACGGCAATTATCCAAATTATCCTGCCTTTCAAACGCGTCCTTGGATATCTATAGAATAATACGGGTGCTGGTTGTTAAAAATAAGTGCACGACAAGACTGAATGCGCTTGGAAAGTTTCTATTTTAGATACTGATAGTTCATAAATTTATATTCTTTTGAATTTTAAAGAACAAATAAAATGTAACACATCAAAAATATCTGATCAAATTTATTTCAATACTACTACTACTACTACTAACAATAATTATATTTAAAACAAAGGTACATAAACATTGAAAACATTAAATGGAGTTTCATTTTCTTTTAAGTTAGTGGTTGTGATGTGATTGTTTATTAACGTCACATTGAGATGGAACACGAGGTCTATTGGTGACGAACCTTGTAATTTTGAACCTCAAAAAGTAACGAGCCAATTTGCACTGAAACTTCTCTCAATATATACAACATGCCAACGGGAGGATTTGAAACCTCGATCAGGTTTCACGTACATCAGGCAGGCTATTCGGTGGATCTTTCATGGCATCAGGGCTACCACCCGTGACTCAACGAAAACAACTCTGGGCGCGAGTCAGCGCCCATGACTATTAGTCTACCACAGGCACTTTTTAAAGTTGGATTTCTCAAGTTTAAGTGAAAATATTTTAGAAATAGGGAATTACATTCTGGAAGTTTTATTAACCAATGAATTTAAATTATTTTGGTATGAAAACATGTTTTAATTATAAGTACTTTATGTAATCATGAAAACTTGACAATACTTTATAAATTAGTGAACATGAAAAGTGTTTATGTTCTTCTTCCAATTCTAACGTATTCATGTATGAGTTAATCTAAATATATTTTACTTCTTAAATTTTAATAATCATGTGAACAATTGTGTCTTCGTGTTAAATCTTTATACCTAATGTAATAAGATAGTAGTTAAAAAACTACCGACCGATGACATTGTTATTTTTATGACCTGGTGTCCATTAAATGGCTCCAAAACAAACATGACATTGTTTTATAGGTTAAATAGGACAAGCATTTGATGCCAAATCAAGATTTTTTTGCTGCCGCGTCGAGTTTTTAGTCGGCGATGAGACCTGGAATCATTATTATACGAAACCATAGAACATTCAAAGCATTGGGTTGCTTTTAGTGATTCTGATTTAAAAAAAATGAAGGTGATCTCATTGGCCAGAAAAGTCATGGCAGTTTTTTTTGGGGGGGGAGAGGGAGCGAAAGGGATGTTAATTAATCGCCTCATATATCAAATATTATGGAGATTTCTACTTATCTTAATAACTCCAAACAGTCGAATCTCATTAACTATATCCACTTCCATAAAACTTTTAGAGACGGGATCAGAATTAAATATTCACTCTCAGTATATCGCATCACAGTTTCTGAAACCAGTGCAGGGCGTGTGACCCTATGAACCTCTCCAATCTTCTTGTATATCTCCACCATTTCGCGTCTTATATCGTAAGTTCGAGGTTAGCGTTCTTTCCATAGAGTAGCGGGTTTGAGTACTGATGACACTTAATTCCCGCCGTGGGGCGTCCAGGAGCATATTTAATCTGTCGAGTCTCATAATCCCGTTGACGTAATGTAGAAGTTTGGAGAGGGAGGTGCTAGCTCAAGTGTCGTGCTCGTCACTTAACCGATGCCCAAAATTACGAGATCCGTTGCCAATTTCCCTCGTGTTGATTCTCAGTGTGATGTTAATAAATACGATCAATCAATCAGTTAAATTAATTTACATATGTCACGGTTCTCTTTCACTCCAGGTGAGGTTCGCATATTAATTATAGTAGAAAAATAGCCCCAAAGGTATGAAATCAATTATGTGAACCCTTGACAAATTAATGAGGCGACAATAAGTACAAAAATAAATTTATATATTAAAAACATATATTCATAATTTCCTCATATTTTCATGAAAAATAATTTTAACATTTTCATCGTGCCACAAGGGAGATTTTATGAATAATAAAATAATTCGAAACAAAATTTCATTTTCTGAGATTATTTCTTGAATAGTACCGTTATCAGCGGTTATAATAAAGCTTTACTCTTGGGAACTTGCAACAGATCAATGTTCATAACAATTATAATGCAATACAAAAAGATTCCATACAATATGGGTATGAAAATTCTTTTCGGTCTTCCTTTTTACATAATTAGAATTATCTTTCTTAGTAAAAAAAAAGTATTAAATCTATCATTACCCAGTCAAATAGTTATAAATAGTTATATATATATATATTTTTTTAGAAGGAAAAAAAATTAAAGTTTTAGATAATTCTTTGAATGGATGAGCGCAATCAGTATCAATGAAAGTATTTATCTCCCGGGATTTGGCAACATTTAAGCTAATATCTGTGAAAGCTAGTATCTCTTTTAAAATCTTTTTTTGCAAAGTCATTACTTTATAGTATTTAGTTTCCAATAGATTATCATATATATTGCTTTTTATTCTGTGGGTTTGTAAGAATGTGTAGTTTCTGTTTCTTTTCTAAATAAATATTTGATTTTCTTATTCGAACTGCTTCCTCGAACATTTATGGGACAATACACTATTTTTATTTTAAATTCGTCGATTTGTGTGAAAACATTTATGGAAAATCAAATATAATTGAACATAACACGATTGCGTTTTTTAATCTCTTTCTTTCTTCCTTTCTTTCGAGTGTAATCTCATTTCAAAAATTTACATGTACTTTATCTTTGGAAAATCATTTTTGAGAGAAGGGGAAATAAACATGAAAATCTTTAAACATATTACAGTATGCGATTTTTTATTAGTTTTAATGCATTTAATATGAAACAAACGATTATTCAATTCAATATCAGAATAAAAGCGAACGATAAAATAATTATTCAAATGAATGTCAGAATTAAAACAAACGATGTAATAATTATTCAATTAAATATTAGAACTAAAGCAAATTATAAAATTTTGATGTAGGTAATAATATTCTTTCTAGATATTAAATCAAACGATAAATCATTGAATTATATATATAATTTAAACTAAGTATAATTACATTGTTGCTATAAAATTAAAACAAGTCACGTACATTTCACACTTTATTTTGAAAATTAGTCGGGTGACTAATTTATACATTACGTAAAACCCTTTGGTGGCTAACAATCTCGATTCACAATTGCATATATAAATAAGTAGAAAATGAAGCGGAAGCACCTTGACACACGGGAAATCCTTAATACGGTTGCCATGGTTACTCAATAACAATACCAAAAGCTCTTGCGATGTTAAACTACGAATACAGAGATTAGAATAATATAAGTTAGATAAATATAATTTATAACATACTTAAATCAGGAATTAGATTTAAAGTTGCATTAATATATATATATATATATATATATATATAAATTTAGTTCAAATTTGATTCAGTTTCAACTTTTTTACTTAGTTCTATAAATGTTTTTTTGTTTTTTTTGTCGATTTTGGATTTTAATTGTTCTCTTCCTTTTGTGCTTTTTAATGATAAATTAATTGCTTTATCTTATATATATATATATATGTGTGTGTGTGTGTGTTTAATAGAATATTAGGAAATAAATCTATATAACTAATAATAATTTATGTGTAATAAATGGGAAGATAAATTGAACTTATCTTATTTTTATTTAAATGTTTTTTAAAGTCAAGACTTTTAAAATTTAACTATTTAGAAATGCTCACACTTTTAATTGTAGTAATTTCCTCTTCAGAATCGCGTGTGTTCCTTTTACGAAAAAAACACTTGACCTCAATTTAAGTCAGTGAGTAAAATTTTTAAGGGGAATCCCCTTTCTCCTCAGGAATAAAAAATCCTCGATCTAACGTTCTCTTTTTCTGCTGATACTTTCTGCGTCAGCCATGCAACCTCACGCGTTGTGTTTTCGTCATGGTTGGACAATATAAAGCAATGAAATGTTTCAATATATTAAAAAACATCAAAATTAACTAAATGTAATGACTTCCTTCCGCATCAAGCTAACGCCAACTATAACAATGGCAAGATATACCGTATATTTCCACAGATAAGACGATATTTTAATCATAAAAATTTACATGTACTTTATCTTTGGAAAAATCCGGAATCATTTCATTGGACAGATACAAAGCAAATCAGATTAAAATTTATTGAAAATAAAAACATTATAAAAAATCATTCACCAATGCATTTTAAATTCTACAAAATTCTCACATTCATCATCAAAGGTTAATAGTTTCACAAGTACATCCTCGCTTTCGTTGTTGAGAATCTCATCATATGGGTCCCATTCTGTATTCAGCGAGTTGATTTCCGCTTCATCTTCAGTGTACAGTAACAAATTGTCTTCTGTGCCATCCACAGAATTAAGAATTTCACACTTTTTAAGAGATTTGTTAAAGGTACATGCGAGTTCATGATTTGGCATGTGCTTCTATAAGCTATGCTGGATCTTGCAAGAAAATAAACTTGTTAGATTGATCGATTTTATTGATTGTTTATTGAAGTTACACTTAGAAGCTACATGAGGGCGATTGGCGACAGACCTCATCTTTTCGAACGTCGGTAAAGTGACTGAGACAACATTTGAGATAGCATCTCCGTCTCTAAAATTCGCCGCCACACTACGACTCGACCAAAAAATACCAGGCGGAGTTCGTGATTCAGCAAGTGCTTCTATTAAAATTGCTGCCAGATTAAAGGAAATAAAGTTGGTTTCAAATTATGATTACGCATAAAAACTGAATTCATAGGTCGCTGATAGTTTGGGGTTCGTCATATAAGACAGATATATGCTGAAACTGTAAAACTTTGGCGAAAATTTATACCTCGTCATATCTGAAGGTCGTTTAGGTATTATATATATATATATATGTGTGTGTGTGCGCGTGCGTGTGTATATGTATGTATATTTATGTGTATGTACAGTGGTGGCCACAATTGAGGACACTTTAGGAAATTATGTTTTTTTATTTTGTATGCTTACAGAAAATGTTTATTTTCACAAAATGCAAAGTCATATACATCATTTTAAATAGAATTTTATCCTAAATTCAGATTAGAAAACAAAATTTAAATATTTGTAATATAAAAAAAGTTATATGTACTTGAATCTAAAAACAAACGCAGTTGAAGTGGCTTGTAATGTCTAACTTTCCCCGGCCAATCACTATTTTTTATTTTTTGGAAACGAATCGAATGTCTTCAATGGCTTGGGAACTAACCAAATGAACTTATTCTAACTGTAAACACAATGCCATTAGAAGCTGACATCATGTTTATAGTTGGTACAAGTAATTTCTGTGCTTTTTTATATGGAAGGAAGACTATTTCTTATATAATCAAATTACAAGTATGAATTGTTGTAAAAAATTTTAACATTTAGTCAAGAAGAAATGACATCAAATAAAAGAGTAGATTGGGCACTTAGAAAGAGGTGTAAGATTATTGTGCTACAAGAAAGTGATATTTCCTATGTTGACAAGACAGGTAGGTGGCTCAGTTTTCATCCGGAGTCCGAAATTTTTGTTTACGATATCAGGAGACAAATTCAATAAAAAAAAGCAAAAAAGGCAAAAAATGGTGCACCATAATAGTTGATGACAGAAAAATAAAAAAGATAATATCTCCAAAATAGAAGAATGTCAGCAACGGCCATCAGAAGTCATCTGAATGATGATGATGTTTCAGTCAGTTAGAAAACAATCAGGAGAAAATTAACAGATGTTGGACTAAGAGGTAGAATTCCGCAAAAAAATCCTTATCTCAATTTACAGCAGCGTAGAAAAAGACTACATTGGTTAAAAGAACACATTAATTGGACAGATGATCAGCGATTACAAGCTATATGGAACAATGAAACTTAAGATATCGTTATTCGGTAGTGATGGGCGAAAATATAAAAGACTTGGAATAGGAAAAGAGATGCACCCTGACTGCATTCAGGCAACTGTGACCCACTCAGCATTGTGATTCGTTCATGCAAGTCAGCACATGTTATATGTCGCCTTCTTATCATTAATGGGACCCTGAATGCCAGAAATTACATTGACACTATTCAGGTACTGAAACTTTCACCTTCCATCAGGAATCACTTCCTCAACAATGCTTCATTTATATTTCAGCAGAATTCTGTTCACCGCCACACAACAAAATTATCAAAATATTGGTTTTATACAAAGAGCATTGAATTGTTATCCTGGCCTCAATGCTATCGAAAATTTGTGGCACCGTTTGAAAACTCCTGTCCGAATGAGGAGCCCATCAAATAAAAGGGAACTAATTGAATCAAAATTGTCCCTGGCGTCATGTAACTAATAACGAAGGAAGAGCTTAAAACTATTGTCAGCTCAATGAAATATCTAAGTGAGGCTGTAATAAAAAATAAAGGCTATTCTTCCCTAAGTACTGATAACTCAATGAAATCATCAGTCTCTTTTGAATATCAATAATTATTGCAACTTAACCGTTTTTGCCTTTCAATTATTTGAATTTTGAATTGAATTCAGTATTAAATTCTCTTTAAAATGATATATACGACTTTACATTTTGTGAGTCGTACTATTTTCTACAAGCATGCGAAGTTAAAGAAGAAAAAAATTTCCAAACGTGTCCACAATTTTGACCATCACTGTGTATATATATATATATATATATATATATATATATATATATATATATATATA